>CM040625.1:85237218-85603633 GCA_022817965.1 Solanum lycopersicoides
TTTAAAAATTTAAAGAGTTTGTTTTAGAAAAGGAACTGTAAAAATAAAAATAAATATTTAACCATATTTATTAGTATTTAAATAATTACTTATAGTTATTTTTAATTAAATATATTTTTAATTGTATGCTATAACTCGATAATAATTTGTTATAGGTGATTTATTTTTAAAATGTATGTTTATAACTCAATATATATAGCCTTAATAATGTGTATCGGGTGTTATTTTTATTTTCTATTTTAATCAATTCTTTAATTTCAACTGTCTACATTCACATTTAACGTCACAAGAGCATTTTGATACATTCATCTAAATTTTTTTTTTTTTTACTTTTTTAAACATCAAAATAGACCAAATTAATTGAAACTTGGAAGTACATGCTAATTTGACGATAGAAATGATGGGAGACAATAACTTTGTAGTATTTTGTTTGTCTATTTATGCAAATTACTCATATGCCCTTTCCTAAATAATTGAGCAGACAACCAACTTGGTTATTTAAAGGAAACCCAGCTCAGTTTGGGCCAAAGACGGGTCGGCCTGACCCACTTGACACCCTTAAAAACACGAGAATTTACACGAGATGTTAATTTTTGATCCCGTTGTTAAAAATTATATGTAAACATATATATACTTCCACTAGAAGTTTTTATATCGAGCATGTCTATAAAAAAGTGAATTGAAAATAGAATTTTTAATTATACGAGACAAGTTAAATCTTTTACTAGTTTATGTGAGTTTGTGACGCAACCATTTAACACCTTTGAATTATTATGTAACCCGGATAAAAAAAGTATGGATCTAAAAATTAAAATAGAATTCATTTAACAGCTTGACTCGTCCCCCGCATGGCCATATTTTTAAAACATAAAATAAATTTAATAACTCACACGTTTGGCGCATTTAGAGGCTTCAATCATAATGTGTGTAATATTCTATTATATATACATCAATTGTTTTAACATTTAATCACAATCTACAAGTCAATAGTTGATAATATCTCATAATAATCAACCATTGAATACTTCAAATATCAAATATATTTTTAAGACAATGATAATATCTCATTGTCTTGACATCTTACTAAATACTAAGTATTATACTTCAAGGTCCTTATAGATTATTAATAGATCAATTTAAATAAAAATATAATGTCTCCCTATTTTTTCTTTATTTTTTTCAAAATTAAGTAAATTTGCGTCAAGTCTTTATATATGTTGTTGCATTAAAACTTGATATATGGATAATCATCAGTTTTTTAATGTCTAAACGTGAACTTATGACATGTGGGAAAAATTATAACTAGTGTTTAGGATTCGAAGACGACATGAACTTTTAACTTATTGAGTCTCAGATGATATCAGTAAAACTCTCGATCTTTTAAATCTTTTAATATATATAGAGAGAGTGTGTGTTCAATAACCACTCTTTTGTAATGACAATGTAAGGTTTCCTTATGAAATTTGTACTTGGTATGTTATTTTGTTGATCACCATTATCCACTAATTAATTTTCACCTTTATTGTCACTTTGTGTATTGTGAAAGACTAAGATATATCAAATTATTTTATGATGTACAAATATATAGTAGCTAAATCCATACTCTTTCCGTCTTATATTAGTTGTCTACCTTACTAAATCAAGAAAATATTAATTATTTATTTTTATATTACCCTTGCAATTTTTTTTTTATAAAAAAAGTATTTATATTTGTTTGTAAAATTCTAAAATATCTTTTAAGTGAATGGTTAAAATTATATTTTTATTTATGATTTCTTAAATATGTATTTAAAAAAAAAAAAAGACTGGAACAAGTATCAATGACTAGTTTTAGTTCAATTTGGGCCTATGCAAGATTGAATAGTAATGTTACCATAGGACAAGTGTTTGGGCCATTTTGGTTGAGCCAATATGTGGACTTTAATATGCTTTATGTATTGAAAATTCTCAAAAATTATTATATCGATAGTTCATAGTACATTCACATTTTTTACATGTATAAAAATATCAAATATATGTTTAAGACAACATTATGTAGATTTTGGAAGCATCAAGCAAATACTTCTTCGGTTCCTTTTTAGTTGTCATGATTTATTTCTTTTAGAGTCAAACTATAAGAGCTTTGACTAACATTTTAGAATGTATTTTTTCATCATATTGATATGTAAAAAAATGCAATATATAGTACTTTTCGTAGAGATTTTAAATCTCTAAATTTTCAGTTTAATATATCGAATAAGTGTAATCTAATTTAACTTTAAAAATTAGTCACGTGGACTTTAAAAAACGCAATATGACGACTAAAAAGGAACGGAGGGAGTAATTTTATTGATGCAGATGATTTTTTTAGAAAGAAAGACTGTGATCAGTAGCAAAAGAAGAAAAATAGAAACGGAATATCCCATATAATTATGCAAAAAAAAAAGGGATTGAATTCACAAATGGATTCAATCACAATAACAAAAATATTTTTTAGCGGCAATAAATAGACACATGAATAAAGAATGCTAAAGCCTTTAACGGCATTAGTTAAGTGTCATTAGATTCAATGTCGCTAAAGCCTTTAGGGACATATATAAAGGGTGCTAATAGTAAATATTTAGCGGCAATTGCTAAGTAATTGCTGCTAAAGATTGATATAGTGAATCTTTGGTGATTGTGATTTGTGAGTAGCAAAAGAAGGAAAATAAAAATTATATTTCCCATATAATTATGAATAAATAAGAATCGAACTCTCAAAGGATGTATAAAGGTATTTTTGGCAATCCAAAATAAAGGTATCTATAAACTATAAAGGTAATCAACACTATAATATTAAGTGTACATGAAATTTTTTCTTTATTTTATGTGGGGTTTGGACTAGTTATGAAGTTTACAAGGAAAAATGTTTTTGGAACTTATTATATTATCTTAAACATATCGTAGACATCTTTATGTCTATGAAAGCTTGGTATTAATTAATGATAAAAAGTTTAAAGTTAAATTATTTCAAAATATATATGTCTATAAACTTCTCAACACATCATCTTGTTTGACGTTGTATATTAAATACAATTAATTCGATTCACATCATTGTAATCGATAAAATAAACAAGGAAAATTAAAATTAAAAAAAAAACATTAAAAGGAAGGGAAATTAATTTTGAAGATGAATTTTCTCCCCCAAACATCCAATGAAGTAGTTACTCACTCTCTATCTAGTGGTACTTCTATGATTAGCCTCTCGAGGTCATGTTTTTCTTTTAAGTTTTTTTATATGAACGTGATGTTTGGATCAAATTTTGTGTACTGTGACTAATTTTTAAGATATTTATCATTTTTTATCAATAATTAATATCCGATAATTCTATTCATGAATACTAAAACAAAATGAGAACTTGTTTGAAAAATGAGGTCATTAAACTTCCAAAATCAATAAATGAGGCCATAAATGGACATTATGAGAGTATCAAAAGGAGTTGTAAATCATATATAGTGACATAATGAGTTCATGAATTTTCTACTCTTTTCCCTATCTTGTATTCCTATCACATTTTTTATTATTTTTTTGAGAAATGCTATAATCAGTTCAATTTTAGATACCTAAATGACATGATTTATTTGATTTAACTTAACTATTTAATAAACGAAAGTGTGTTATTGACATACTCTAGTAGAAGTTGAGATATTCAATTAGAATATTTATAATTTGAATATCTAAGTAAAATATCATAACAAATTTAAGAGATTAACTGTGTATTAAACTTTTGTTAATATATTGATCATTTGGAGAGTATTCAGACAATTATTCATATAGCTAAAGCTATCAAGTAGTATCTATTTAAAACTGTGATTTTTTTTAGAAGTGAATAATAAGAATCGAAGATATTAATGGAAGAAAAATAAAAAATACTCAATCTAAGCAATTTGCGAGCCACAATTTTACCATATCATAGGTGATTATAGGTTTTGGTACCTACTATTTTATCTGTCTCAAATATTTATTTTTCTCGATAAATATTTGTTTCACAACATTTATCATTTTCGAAAATTCAAAATAAAATAAAAAAACTCATTACTCGAAAATATTATTAGCACTTAGGAGTTGTTTGGTATAGGATATCAAATAGATACAATTATCTCATGTATTGTGATATTCCATAAGATTAGTTATCCCACCATGTTATATGAGACAATTTATTCAATCATTATAGTACATATGATGAAATAATTTTCCTTATTAAACGCATAATATAATAATCATAATTCTCGATATTTATACCTTATTGTAGTGGTATAATAAGTACTCTTTCATCTTTAACCAGAGGGCTTAGGTTCAAGTCCCCTTGATACAAAGTCACCTTTGTTAGATAGCGTTTTACCCCTCAATGTGAGACTTTTCAGTATGAATCAAAATTTAGTCAAGTTGCATACCAGACATCAAACGAAGACAAAGAACGATCACCGAACGAAGAAAAAAGAAATAAGTATAGATATCATACATCGAATGAAGAAGAAAAAAAGGTATAGAAAAAACTTCTAAAGTATGGATATAGACATCAGATGAAGAAAAAAGAAAGAAATATAAAAAATACCTCTAAACTCGGCGTAAATTATTAGTTGTGTTTTAAAACTATTGACAGTCTAAAAACAATCATCTATTTGACTAACTAAACTTGGATACTCCATCGACACATTTCCTATCTGCCAGATGACATACCAAGTGGCTTCAAATTCTTATAGAGCATGATATTCTTAATAAAAAGTCAAGTTAAGTATTGAAAATAATACTAAACTTGATAAAAATTTAGAGGTATATTTCAAGTAGGGTTATATTAGAGTTTATTTAATTAAATAAAAAAATATTTTTAAAATTGTTAATAATTTTAAAAATTATATTAATAATTCACGTCAAATTTTAAAATGTTCTCTAATACTTTGAAAAAAGAGAGTATACCTATTGATGCCCCACCCACCCACCCACCCCTCTCCCTAAGTAGAGGCCCCCCTTATTATGGTGGGGACCTTATTGTGGTGAAGGGGTAAGAGAGGGCCACATTTTAGATCCATTTTTTCTCTTACACCAATTGTAGGACCATTTGTGGCAGTATGGTCCACTCAGAAAAAGTCACACTTTTCTTACCCCTACACGTGTCATCATCCCACTCACTCTTCCCTTATATACCTCTTCAACTTCAACCGTCTGATTCATCCTCCATTTCTCACTACTCACACCTTTTCTTCTTCGTCGTCTTCTTTTTCTAAAAAAAAATATGTCCAGTTTTCATGACCCAGATGATGATTGTGGCACCTCCGAGCTCAGCAACGGCGCTGCCGGAGATCTAAATGACCGGAAAATGGATGGTCATGCAGTTGCCGATGACGAAAAACTGGTGTTTTCTGCTATGAAAGAAGAACCGTTTGATTCCGATCATCATACTTTAGGTCCATCAATGCCTATGCCGGTAGCTACCGCCGCCGCTCCACGGAGGTCCTCTACCAAGGACCGCCACACAAAAGTTGAGGGACGTGGACGGAGGATCCGAATACCTGCTACCTGTGCGGCTCGGATTTTCCAATTGACCCGAGAACTAGGTCATAAGTCCGACGGAGAAACTGTTCGGTGGTTGCTTGAACATGCGGAGCAATCTATAATTGAAGCTACCGGAACCGGAACTGTACCGGCGATAGCAGTTTCTGTTAACGGTACTCTTAAGATTCCGACGAGTTCCCCGGCGAGTAATCCAGAAATCGACGAGAACAATCCACAGAAACGTAGGAGGAAATCATCAAACTCAGAGTTTATTGATGTTGGAAGTTTGAATAGAAATGCAGCAAATGTTTCACAATTTTCTCCGGTAACAACCACGCCGGCAACAATAACCACCGCTCCGCCGCCGGGATTAGTACCGCTATGGGGTATGAGTAATGGTGGTATGATGGTACCATCGAATGCCATTTGGATGATACCAGCTACGGTCCCACCAGCTCAAGTAAACGTGACCAATAACAACAACAATAACAATAACGTCGTGCTGCAGTATCCTCAATTATGGACACCTGTATTTAATTTGGCCACAAGGCCAATACCATCATTCGTGGCTGCACCAACCATTGCAGCCACGAATAGTACTAACGGTCCGCCAACAATAATGATGGCAGGACCGTTATCGATGAATGATGGAGCAGCAACAACCACGGGGCCTAAAGTTGGGTCGAACAAGTCTAGCATGGCTCCAGCTAGTTTAAGCTCTAGCACAGATAAAAATAACAACAATAAAAATGATGTTAAACCTCATATGCTAAGAGATTTTTCACTTGAGATTTATGATAGAAAAGAGTTACAGTTTATGAGTCGAAGTGGAAATCATCAACAAGAACCTCAAGTTACATCTTCAGAGCGTTCATAGAGAAGACGGGTTAATAGGCGATCAAAAAGGTAAAATTGATTCAAGTGATCGATCCTACGTCATAATTTATGAGTAGCAATATAAGATAGAGGCAGAGTTTAGGGCAAATATGCTCAAAATACTATTGTATGTACAAATTAGAGGACACTAGTTGTTCACTTTTTGTTTTGTTTCTTTTGCTTTTGTTAAACTAATGTTAATTAGAAGTTGAATGATGTGTAACTCTCTTAGAAAATTTACAAATAAATCATTGTATAATTGTCAATGGAAACATTATCATACTTCAGCTTTATTATAATTTAGTTAACTGTGTATTAAAGAACTAAAAAATTTGCATTATTTTAATTGTCATATCTTTCAAGCCCTAAAGTTGAATTCATTGAAGTGGAAACCAAATGACTTCCAATTAACCTAACCTACTTAGTGCTTCACTACATTATATGTCACATAAGTGTCATTTTTGCACTTACTAGGCATCAAACATTTGGTCTTTTATTTCTCACCCATACTTATAAACATTTTTCAAAAAATATTATCATCTTTCGAGGATAGTGAAAATAAAAAAAACAAGTTTTATCAGAGTCTAGATATATTATACTGCTCATCCAACTCTCCCACACTATTTTTTCCCTCGTAATATTTATCTAAATTATACGTAAAATTCCTATCCGACAGCTGTGAACACAAACAATCTTAATTAATAATCTTACTAGACAAACTTTTGACCATGATCTGTTTTTGGGAAATGAGAAAATAAAGTGAGTTTCTGAAAAGACATTTTTTAAGTGAAGTGATTAGTGTTTAAATTTTTTTTTAAAAAGTGTTGAAGACGTGCACGTGAGTATCGCACGTGTGAAAGTGGATTAAGACTTTGAGAAGAGTGGGGACCCGTTTGGGCTTTTTGATGGATCAGTTTTGGGTTTGCGTAGAGTAGTATACTTCCATTGGTGGTCGTGGTGTGGCCCACGGCCCACCTTGTCTAGTGGGTCAAAATAGAAGCTTCTCGATCCTCGATTTTTCATCTGATATTCGATATCAAACTAATCTAGATTTGAGTTGAGAAGACTCGCTTTGAAAGGTAAAACGTTTCTTATTAAAAGTAATTTCATAATCAGGACTTAAGCTTAAGACGTCTGAGCTTTTATCATTGCACTTTAAATTTTGATGTTTTCAGATCAATTTCGTGATAGAATAAAGACTTTTCGAAAAGAATATTCTGCTAAAAAGTATTAATGTAGATGGGAAACAGGCTGTGTTTTTTTTTCTCAACTAAGTGGTACATTTCTTACCTAATCACCCAAGTTGATATTATATAGTGTAATTATCGAATACTTATATATACTAATTAAAAATAGTTCACACTTGTTTATCATGTTTATTTCTATTACTTGAAAATAAACAATTGCTATGTTAGTGGATTTGTATTAAAAACTTCCGAAATTTAAATTTTAAAATTTTATTATTTATAACTCGTTATGCTTCAAAAATAACGAATTCAGATTTGAAAAATATACTCTTTTTTTCCCTTGTTCATGAAATAAAGAAAACCATTTAGATTCATAAGTTAAATATATGTAATATATGGAAGTATATTTTTAATATATGGTAGTTTATAGTATATTATCTCTATTTCTATTATTATAAATAACAAAATAAGATTATTGAGCTTTATTTATTAAAAAAATATCTAAAGTCTAAATATGAAAAAGAAAAATGAAAAAAAAGGAAGTCTTATTAACGCAAAGAGAGGTGGTGGGTCCAAGGGTCCAGAGATTAAGTGGGACCAGGCGCGTGCTTCAAGGACTGTAGGCCCATTTCACCTAGCAGACCGCTCAAATTATATTTAATTGCGGAATTTTTGCAAATATTCATTATCATAAATTATTAATTATGCTCTATAATTATATTGCATATATTTATAGCGCGTTATGTTAGTTTAGGTTATTTCATTTGTATAATTCATGCAATTCTATAATCACAGGTGAGTGTGTATGATTTGCGAATGTATTTATATAATTGAGTTATTTTTGTATATATTTGAAATAACGAATTTATACAAATATAAATATCTAAAAATTTAAACAGTTATATAAATTATATTATATAAATTTTGAATTATACACACGTGCAAATTATACAAGTTCAAAACTCCAATCGACATAATCATGATCGAATGTTGATCGTAAATGGTGATTAACTAAAACTATAATTATGATGATTAATAAACTTATATAGCTTTGCTTAATTATGGATTTTTTCCCATTTAATTTTTAAAGAAATTTTGTAAATATATTTCTTTTTAAAAAGAACTTTAGATATGTAACATTCGAGGTAAGTGCATTTTTGCATAGCTTTCGAATAAAGAAGATTGAAATTTAAATAAAATACATGTATTTCAAGCAAAAATAGTTGAAATGAGACAAAATAACTAGATTTTAGATAAAAATAATTGAAATTCAAATAGAAATATATAAACGTTAGCCACTTTAGACATTTTGCTAGTAACCAGACTTCATCAATATTAAAACTTTAAACATGTCTGAATTTATTTTAAAATAGATGAATGTTCAAAAAGTTATACACTTGAGGGTTGTGTGATAGCTGATTTAGAGACAAAGTTATGGATGTATTAAATTCTGCTCAAGTAATATTTTCTTTGTTTAAAAAAGAATGACCTACTTTGACTTGAAATGGTGTTTAAGAAAAGAAAGAAGATGTTTTAATCTTGTGGTTCTAAATTGAAATTATGTCAAATGTACCAAAGTGTTCTTTAATCTTGTGGTCTTAAACATTCCACGTGGAAAGTTAAAGTATTGCCAAAAAATGAAAGAGGTCATTTTTCCTTGAAACAGATTAAAAAGGAAATAAGGTCATTCTTTTTTAAACAGAGGGAATATCACATTCTGATAGTTAGTTGGAAGGTAAGTTATTTATATATAAAATTAATATTGTGTTTGATTTGCAATTTAGAATTTCATATACAAACACACATATAAACTTACCATACATAAATAATACTCCATACGAATAACTAAACATAAATACATAAAAAATTTTATTACTAATACCTGTATAATTTTAACCAGCTATCCGATATAAATTTACGCTTCGGCCATAAAGTGGTGGGTGGTAGCTATTGTGGTGGGCTCCTCAAGTTGTGAAGTGGTCCACTTGTAAAAGATAGATGGGCTCTACTTTGTGCCTCAAGACACGGTTGTTGGGCCACTCGACGGCTCAAATTGGATTGTAGGCCCATTTTGTCATTGTTGGACCACTACAAATAGGCCCATGCCAAGATAATATACGTACAATGCTGTGGGCCATGTGGGGTATGGGGAATTCTGTTTGGCCCATGAAAGTGGTCCCAACATGTGTATGGCTCATGTCCTTGGTCCAACATGTACTTGACTTTATGATATTGTGGGGATGTCAAATTTTAATCGATGGTAAAACTAATTCATGAAAATATGATCGATTTAATTAGTTTAAAGTATGAGCTAGTTAATTATGACTCAATTCATCTTGATTAGTCTAGCTTTTATTGAAAGATTTTTAATGTTTTTTGTTGATATGTTATAACTTTTTATTAGGTTCACAATTGGTTCATATATCAATTTATATCTACCTCACAATTCACGAGACCGAGGGATAGATTCAAACTCTCTTTGATTTATATACATTAACATTATTTTTTTATGTACATATATATATATAGTAGATATTGAATCCTCTTTAACTTTGATATGTTTACTTCTTTATATTTTAAAATATCTTAGTGAAAATCCTGACTCTGTCATTATTCATTAATGAAACTTATTATTTAAAGAAGGGAAAAGGGTCAAAAATATTCTTAAACTATGTGAAAATAACAAAAATGCCCTCCGTTTATAGTTTGACTCAAATATGCCCATACCACCAAATAGGTTCAAAACAAATGCAACCCAACAACCAATTTTATCATGATAATGTAAATACAAACAAGAAACTCATAATGAAAAAAGTGAATAACAAATGCATACAGAAGAAAAATCCTGCAGGCACAATCCTGGCATACTTCATAGGGGTCGTTTTTTTAGGGTGTATAAGAATACGGTTGAATATGGTGTATTAGTAATGCTTGCATTAGCTATTCTGGAATTATTTCTTCTATCTCCTGTTCAATCTCGGGAGTTTTTTTACCATAAGCTCTTCTGTACTCGGAATCAACCCCTCTGAAGTAGTAGGCTCCTGGTGGAAGAATGCTGCCAGGCATTTCACACCAATAGTCGTTTTTGATGCCAAACTCTCTTCTGGCCTCATAAAGTCCAACGAAAATGTCAAATTCGCCAGGAGTGTACTGCAAAAAAAGTTGTAATTTGAGTCAATGACAAGGTTCAGTATGATGGATTCTAAAAACACATTTGAATGCTACTGCAAACAAATCCACCAACATGAAAATTTCCACATACCTCATATCTCTTTTGCAGCCTCTCTGCAACATTCATCATAGTTGCAATGTTTGACAAACTAAAAGGATGTTGACCTTCGTTAAGTTTTAGTGAAAACATTGTTGCAGTTGATCCACCCCCATAGGAGAACATGATTACGCGCTGACCAGCCTGAGGGCAAAAACTGATTCAGAAACATACACAAAAGAATAAAAAAGCAGAAGACGGAAAGTTTTGATTCACCAATGTGTTGTGCTTATTGTGAAGGAGGGATGCAAGCGCAGCATAGAGAGACGCGGTGTACATGTTGCCAACTTGTTTTGGTATCAATGTAGTAGGTTCCACCTTCTCAGCGTAAAATGGTTTAGCAACTTGTTGGGATGCCTGTATTAATCAGGCAAAGGCTTAACAACTTGTTTTGATATCAAATGTGGTGAGGTTAAATGATTAAAATAAATATTTGAAGACGATCAGAGAAATTCAGTCGTAAAATAAAGAACATCTCATAATGAAAAAGTAGCTATTGATAGTGAACCTCATCAAGATCACGGCTTTGGTAGCATTCATCACCAGTTAAGGATTCAAATGGGGCCAGAATTTGTCTAGCAGAATCGTCAATAGAGCTGAAAATGCAGAAATGAAGATGATCAGTCCACAACATATGTTTAAACAATGAAAAGATTCATGATTTTTAGCACACCTAGCATTCCTTAGAAAGTCGTTGTAAAGCAAGCGGCCAAAACTCTTCTGGACGAGCTACAAGATTAATTAGAAAGGATTCAGATAAGTGTTTAAATGAACAAATTTAGAGAACAGAGGGGGGGGGGGGATAGATTTATAACCTACCTTGTTGTATGGTGAATGGAATGCAAAGTAGGCTGCATTATCAATTGAAAATTGCTCGCCTTCCACTTTCTCATATCTGAAAAAACATGACACAAAAGGTCACTAAACAATGACAGTTAATAAGTTTAGCTCGAAATATAAGGATGCATCATCTGGCAGCTTACTTGTTGCATAAACCCTTATAGCAAGAATCAAGTGCCTTAAGATAACATGTTTGCGAAATCTCACCGTCCACCACCTGCAACAATAACTAACATCACACAGAGCGCACATGGAACATACTGAAGTTTCAACAATGGAGGTAGCCTGCTCATAAAATATCAGTAATGATACTGAAATTGTAAAAATTGCCATGCAACATGTTAGTTAAATCTTGTATTTAACCAATTTCTGTGAGAACGAAAACTTAAAGGTTAAAGGGAATTACCGGATCTTCACTGTCAAGGATGGGCTTGTAAATATCATAGACATGCGACATATAGCTAGCTCTGATCTTGCTTTCAAATACTATAGGAGCATCAGGCCCTACAAGCATAGCTATTGCTGCAGCTCCTCCAGTAGCCCGAGCAGGTCCCTTTGCATAGACCTGTGAACAGAAGTTGTTGAATAGATGAACAAAAACAATCCTAAGGCTCAGGCATTTCCTACTATGTATCTAATAAGCAAAGCAATAGACAAAACTCAAGTTGTAGATTGCATGAAAGATAAATGATCATACCGCACTATCCGTGCATACTACAAGCCCATAACGTCCATCCCATGAAGAGCTCTCCACCCAATTAACGCAGTTGAACAATGCAGCAGTTCCCCCATAGCTGGAATTATGGGAGTCAACTCCTTCAATGTCGGTATTTCCATGTTCCTGCTTGTTTCACAAGATGAATCAGAGGTATGTCACACAAAGGCTTAGCAGTTAAGTCTTAATCAGTTGGCAACATGTTGGAAAACACCATAATAGAAAACTTATTACTCTGCATTGCCTTGATGGAACGGGCGTTACCTCAAATATTCTCATTAAGAATGTCTTGATAGATTTACTCTTATCGATAATAGTTTCAGTTCCAACGTCTAACCGGCCAATTTGGTTTGGATCAATAGCATACTTCTCCAGAAGATAAGTAACAGCCGTCATGCTGAAGATGAAAGATTCTGGTGAGAAGAGATGAAAACATAGTAGCATATGCAGTATTAGCTAATAAAGTTAGTCTGCAGTTTCTTTATGAAAATTTATTACGTAATGAAACAAAATGGATCCAAATGAAAGCAGAACAATTATAGAGATTCATATATCTGATCCCTAGCTAGTAATTGTTGTTGCAGCTACTAAAGATAACTGCATACCTCATTGATATAACATCTTCATCCTCAATAACAAAGCCCATGCAATCTTGTCCAGGATCAGTTGTATACGCGCCTTTGCTTACTTCATCATGAGCCTCCAATTCTTCCTGTACATTGCAATTTTACTTAAATTAACTCATAGAAGTCCTATTCCCTTGAAACTATAAAAGCAATATGAAGCACTAAACTATGTAGCTCGCGAACAAATACAAACAATACATGTGCATAACATAAGATCACAATGAGAGCTTAAAAGTTATACACATTTCTCTCTTTCTCCTATTCGACTCAATATTTACCTAACACGCACAAACACTTCCCCAAAATGTCTAATTGGAACAGTTCATCATGATTTCAGGTGCTCAATACGAACAAACAAGCTCAAGCAGCTAAATAAGAAGTATAAATTAAAATGTTACTAGTATAGTAACTTTACCAGCACAAGGCGAGTAGGAGAAAAGTGAATCTCCATTGCGAGTATTCCAACATTATTCGGTTGAGAAGCCATTTTCCGATTGTACAAACTATAACTTTGAGCAAAACCACAGAACAAATTTAAATAGTAATAAAACTTCAACCACCGTACCGGCGACGTTTATTTCGTTCTCCGGCACTGCTTTTTCGATGACGAGGAATATGAAAAAGAGAGGAAGTTTGTAATGGAGAAAGAAGGTGAATGGATGTGTGTGTTGGCATGTTTGCGTTGGATTAAATATAGTAATTCAAATCAGGACACCAAAGTTGAGTTTCAATAATTTAAAGCAGAAGCAGTGGGAAAGAGAAGAAGGAGAGGGGAAATTGTAGAAATCGCCCTTCAACAAGTGGGCTACCAAATACACATGAGAAAAGGATTAAGAAAATGAAACTCGGTATTATGGTTTCCCGCCCGTGTTTAATACTGGTACATATTTTGGGATTTCATTATTCGAATCAGTTTAAAATTTTGGGCATCAAAGAAGGAATATATTTGTAAACTACTATATGTATATAATTATTTAAGTATGAGGTTATAGAGGGGTAATTTTTCAAAAAAATATATTGCTATAATTTATACCGTTATAGAGAAGTAAAATGTAATATAAAAAATCATTTGGAAGAAAATCAGGTCAGTATAATAAAATGTTACTGTTAAACCTTTTAAGCACTCCATATTCAACGTCAAAATAGGATGTATTAGAAGGGAATATATAATTCTTTAGTTTCTTAAATTGATTATTGAAGTACACAATTTGGAGTATTTTAAAGGTCCAACTTGTGTTTAATTGAAGTTATTTTGTTTAAAGAAAATGAAGATAAGTTCTTTCATTCACAAATTTCAGCAATCACCCATTGAGATGATCTTTCTCATAAATACATCAGTTTATTATAGATGACAAATGAATTTCAACCAAAGACTAGGTAGATGGCTTTTACAATCATTTCACAAACAAGGTGAAGACAGGAGATACACAACATTAGAACTCGTCAGGAACTGAAAAAAGAAAGAAAAAAGGCATAGGATCTACATCTACTACTCTGGAAAGAAACTACATGTAATAACAATCGAATCTGCCAGAGCACTAGTTATTCTTCTATGCGCAAACAATAACTTAAACAGCACGAGCCTACTATATGGCCTTACACCGTGCAAGGACCGTGTTTGGTGTCCTAGTGTCCGTTGACCAGCCCATTCTCCTGAGCCTTCTTTGCATAAAATCTTCTGTACTTGGAATCAACTTCTGTTAGGTAGTAGGTTCCTGGTGCGAGAAGGCTGCAATCCTTGCTGGTCACAAAGTCCTTGGCACCATATCTGTGCTCCATTAGTTTCAATATTTCGATGAATTTTTCAGGAGTGAACTGCACAAAATGTTATTGATATCAGTCAGGGTTGTGATGAAAAAAGAGGGATAGTAGTTCAATAAAATCACTGAAAGCTAACTTGGACATCTTATAGCTTAAATGAAGTCAGTGGTGGAGTCTAAATGTACAAGTGATCGTGAGATCAAAATTTAGCATACCTCATGTCTCGATTCCAACTTCTCTGCGACATTCATTACGCTTGCAATGTTTGACAAACTAAAAGGATGTTGACCTTCGTTAAACTTTAGCGAAAACATAGTTGCAGTCAATCCACTCCCATAGGAAAACATGATTACCCGCTGACCAGCCTGAGGTGACAAAATGATTCAGAAACCAGGAGAATTATTTAGGCAATGGCAGTGAAACAAGCAGCAAGGAACAAAGAACAAATTTTGCCAATGTATTGACTGAGCAGTTAGGAACAATTTTTTTTAAAGAAAGTAACTTGTATTTACCAATGTGTTGTGCTTATTGTGAAGGAGGGATGCAAAAGCAGCATAAAGAGATGCGGTGTACATGTTGCCGACTTGTTTTGGTATCAATGTGGTAGGTTGCACCTTCTCATCATAAAGTGGTTTAGCAAGTTGTTGGGATGCCTGCATGTGCATGAAAAAGACAATCCATTTTCAGTTCAGACATTAAGACTTCATTTTTCATCGCTTCCAACAATGTATTGAAAAAGAATTGCAGGAAGTCGCTAGTGAAATAAGAAAAACATTTCAGGAAGAGGGTGAACCTTCTCAAGATCACGGCTCTGGTAGCTTTCATCACCGGTCAAGGATTCAAAGGAGGCCAGGATTTTTTTGGCAGACTCATCAATAGAGCTGCAAATGCAGAAATGAGGATGATCAGTCCAAAGAATTACTTTAAACAAGAAAAAGTCTTCTTTCTAAGAGAAAATTAGTAACACACCTAGCATTCCTTAGAAAATCATTGAACAGCAATCGACTAAAGCTCTTCTGCACAAGCTGCATGATTCAAAAAGATTCAGATAACTGTTTATATCCCTTTATTTGGAGAAATAGAAAACGGAAATTGTAATATGTATGGGATTCTCATAGGCTACCTTGTTGTATGGTGAATGGAACACAAAGTAGGCTGCATCCGACATTGAAAATTGCTTGCCTTCCAATTTCTCATATCTAGAAGATGGAAGTAAAAGGTCATTAAATGAAGATACTTGAGAAACTTGTTTCCAAATACAAGGTTGCATCAACTGGAAACTCACTTGTTGCATAAACTCTTGTAGCAAGCATCAAGTGCCATTAGATAACAGGTTTGTGAAAGTTTACCATCAACCACCTGCAACAACAATTAACATCATAAAACAGAGCACAGATGGAAAACTAGCTTCAACAGTGATGATGCAGTAGGCATCAAGAATGTCGTAAGGAACTAATAAAAGAAACTGAAATTCTACAGATTGCCATGCAATACACTGCTATCTGATATGATCTAAATCATGTTTTTATCTATTTTCTCTAAGAACTAATCATAACGGTATCAGCAGCAAGTGGCAGCTTGCAAAAAATTCTCAGGTCTGTAAAATACCACTCTCAACACCCACTACTCTAAAAAAATCAAAACTAAATTTTACCAAAAGCTTTGACAAAGTAGCATTTTGAAATATTCATGTGATTATGTGAAATATGAAGATCAACAAGAGAAGCAGGGATTAAAGGAAATTACTGGATATTCACTGTCAAGGATGGGCTTGTAAAAATCATAGACATGGGACATATGGCTAGCCCTGATCTTGCTTTCAAATACTATAGGAGCATCAGGCCCAACAAGCATAGCAATGGCTGCAGCTCCTCCAGTAGGCCGAGCAGGCCCCTCGGCATAGACCTGTGAACAGAAGTTCTCAAATAAATGGATAAAATCATGCAAGGCTCAGGCACTGCAGTCTATGTATCTAAAAAGCAAGCACTAGACAAAACTCAAGTTGTAGAATGCATGAACATAATGATCATACCGCGCTATCCGTGCATACTACAAGACCATAGCGTCCATCCCATGAAGCACTCTCCACCCAATTTACACAGTTGAACAATGCAGCAGTTCCCCCATAGCAGGCATTAGTTGAGTCAACTCCTTCAATGTCAGTATTTCCATGTTTCTGCTTGTTTCACATGGTAAAGCACAAGAATAAGTTTTGATAATAAACATAAGTGATAGCCAACAAAGTAATGTTTTAGCAGTGAAGAGGAAAATCAAGAAAGAAAATGGGAACAATGATGCAACAAACATTTTTTCCAAGGAAATGTCAAAGCAAATATTAAGCTCATTTTGGAGGAGTTACTTTGTGATAAAACAAGTAACTAACTGGATAATACATTATCATTGTACTTGTTTTCACTTAAGTGACAATTAGATGTGTAACAAACAGCATCAGCATAAAAGCCCATGTCTTTGATAATTTATAATACTTGACTGCAACTAATATTCTACTTTTGAGCTTATCAGCAGTACATCATGCAAAAGTTAGTAGTTAAGTCTCACTAGTCCACATGTCTGAAAGCACCATAATTGACTCTTTACTAATCAGCATTTTTAGAAGCAACAGCCAATACCTCAAATATTTCCATTAAGAATGTCTTGATGGATTTGCTCTTATCAATAACAGTTTCACTTCCAACCTCTAGCCGACCAATTTGCTTTGGATCAACAGAATACTTCTCCAGTAGAGAATTCACAGCTGTCAAACTGACGATGAAAAATTCAATGAGAAGAGACACAACAGTTTCTAATGAAATTAATCCCCAGTACTATAAAGTACTGAAACGAAATCGAGCCGTATCCAGAGCAATGAGGATTCACATTCTTATCCTCACTAGTTTGAAATTGATACATAGTTGCTGCAGTTAATGAAGTTAGTTGCATACCTCATTGATATAACATCTTCAACCTCAGTGCAAAAGCCCATGCAATCTTGTCCAAGACCAATTGTATACTTGCCTTTGCTTGCTCCATCATGAGCCTCCAATACTTCCTAAACATTGCATTTTTCATAGAAATTAGCAGATCTATTCCCCTCGAATCTATAAACTTGTTTGAATATTACATTATATCAGAAAAATAGCTTCAAAGCACCTAAACCATGTAAAGTGCATAGCTATAAACAAAACATTAAACAATTAACATGCAAGTGCAATAAATTAAAATCTATGATCTCATATTCATAAATCATGAGATCTTAAATGGAAATCCAACTTTCCGAGCAATTATTACTTTCTCTCTATAAGCAAACTTAATAATTTTGAAGTAAAAAACCAATTTCTGACGGAAAATTAAAAGGAAACTTTACAGAAATACAAATCGCAATAACAAAAAGGCATTTGGTAATTATTAACATCGAGTAAATCATTATTCCGAAGAAGCCGATTTCGTTTTTCCTCAGCCAAAACTGTAGCACCTAAAATACAACTCAATCGTAGAATCTAGATACACATCTGCAAGTATAAATATACGCATGTAGATGTATAAACGTATTTCACAAAATTTATTCGCAGAAATTTACCTGCTGAAGACAAGTAGGAGGAAAGTAAATCTCCATAGCGAGAATTCCAACATTCTTCGGTTGAGAAGCCATTTCCGATTTGTTCCAACTACAACTTCGAGCCAAAAAAATTGAACGGATCAAAAGTAGAACCTTCAATCACCTGAACACCGACGACGTATATGTCGTTCTCCGGCGGGGAGAATGTTCGAGACGAAATCCTACAAGTTCGGGAAGAGGGAGAAAGAGAGTGATTCGAGAAAGAAATGAGTGAAGTTGTGTGTTGAGAGAGAGACCTTCGTCTAAGATTTATATACTACTCTTTCCAGCCCTCAAATACAGACCAACATTTTTTTTTTATTTCCAAATAAATGCTACTCCCTTCTGTTTAAAAAAAACATTTTCTATGTTATTTAACAATTTTAAATTTTGAAGCAAAGCCTCAAAGAAAAATATGTTAACTATTATTGTTAAAATATTAAATTTTATGAATGATTTGTACTATTTAATTTTTCCTCTATTTTAAAAAGAATGTTTATATTTTTTTTTAGTTTGTTTAAAAAAGAATGTCCCCTTTCCTTTTTTGACAATACTTTAACTTTAATTTTCCCGTGGCATGTTAAAGACCATAAGATTAAAAAATATTTTGGTACATTTGACATAACTTTAATTTGAAACCACAAGATTAAAAAGTCTTCTTTCTTTTCTTAAACTCCGTTCCAAGTCAAACTAGGCCATCCTTGTTTAAACGGAGGGAGTAATATATTTTCAAGGTATATGTATTCACGTGGATACATCACTATTTATAATAATACAATATTTTTTATGTCCATATAAACACATATATACCTTTAAAATATACTACTAAATAGTACAGGGCGTAAAAGGTCCTCCATAAATTTGATATCGTAACAACAATTTCGATCAAAATTAAAGTATTTTTCAGACTATTTTCCCAAATAATAAAGGTATCATTTTATAAATGGAATGTTCATATCTCAATCCCTTAAAAATACTCATTCTCTCTCGAGAAAAAAAATATATTACAGTTCATACCTTATTTATTAAGGCTAATAATTTTCATTTTATAGATATTAAATCAGTATCATATACTGTATAGATATCATTAAAATTGATAATTTCGCCTAGTTAATATAAATTATATTGATATCATTAAGGCTAACAATTTCGCTTAACTAATACTAAATCAATATACATGAAAGAGAGAAAATAATCAAGTGTCCGTTTAACTTATTAGTTAATTTTTAACTATATATTTATATTTTACTAGGATATTATTTCCCTCTTGAACTATTTTGTGATGAAATTAGTTGCTCCCTGAGTTGACAAAGAAAGTGTAATTCATTTTCTCAAAAAAAGTGACAGACAATTCTATTAAAATTTAAATGTATAAGTATTTTAAAAATATATATATATATTTATGCCACCTTTTTAACTCTTATATATCTTCTCTATTTTACTTTTTTTTTTTCTTCTTTTCATATTTCGGTGGATTTAAGTCACCAAAAAATAGCATGTACTCATCTTACCACTAATACTATCTCCTTTCTATTTTTTACAAAATAAATTGACTTCATTTATGAAAATTACAAGTGACATGAAATTAAATTAAAAATCAAACACTTTTTCATAATTAAATGTTTATAAGTTCAAGGAAAGAACACAAAAGAAACAATGTAGAGGAAACCCATTTGAGAAAATGAAAGTAACAAGACACCAAATGTTTATCTTTTCGAGATATTAGAAAAGTAATAAATAAATAAATAAATATATTATAAAGATAGTGGACAAATAAAATTACATAGAATAGTAATTTCAACAAAAAAAAAAAAACACAAAATTTTATTCATAAATTGCATTCACTGAATGTGTTTTATGTCTTTTATTCTCAACGCTTATTAGTTAAATATTGAGAAGGGATTTTTCTAATTTTTCAACGACATGACCTTTTTTAAAAGATAAAACATTTATCTTTTCTTGTTATTGGAAAAATAATAAATAAAATAAATAAATACATTTGAAAAATAGTGGATAAATAAAATTAAACAAAATGGATAATATATATTTTCAACAATAAATAAAAAGACACAAAATTTTACTTATAAATCGAATTCGGCGAATGCGTTTTATGTTTCATTTTCAACGCTTTTTATAGACACCTGAGAAGAATTTTTTCAAGTTTTGAACGACATGATTATTTTTTAAATGATAAATATTTATCTTTTCTTAATATTATAAAAGTAATAAATGAATAAATAAATAATATTATAAACATAGTGGACAAATAAAATTAGACGAAAGAGGTAATATACTAATTTCAACAACAAATAAGACGACGCAAAATTGTACTCATAAATCGCATTCGATGAATGCGTTTTATGTATTTCATTCTCAGCGTTTTCTATTTAGGCATTTGAGAAAGGTTTTTCAAGTTTTCCAGGATGTGCAAATTTCTTAAAAGATAAAATATTTATCTTTTCTTGATACTATAAAAGTAATAAATGAAACACATAAATAAATATATCATGAGGTTTCTTATTCAAAACTATATATTAGTCAATGATACTATAAGAGTATATATATATTGTTGTGGTATCATTACAGTTTCTGATTCATAAATTACTCATTAATCAAATACAATATAATAGATTGTGTGTGTATAGATATATATAGTGTTGAAATCATTAAGGTTTCTTGTTCAGAAATTATTCATTAGTCAATTATTCTATAAAAGTATACCAATACAATATATATATATATATATATATTGATTTAGCATTAATTAAGCGAAATTATCAGCCTTAATTCATGACACAAAACATAATATATGATACTGATTTAGTATAAGCTAAGTGAAATTATCAATCTCAATGCATGATACAAACACAATATATGATACTGATTTAATATAAGCTAGGCAAAATCGGTTAGAAAACATAATATAATTATTTAATGAAATAAGTGATATATATTTATAAGTATTTTGCCTTTATAAGATATTTGTTTAGTTTCCACTTCATAAATTACGAATTTGAGCCCATTAGTACTTGTTTTCTCACACATGTATTTGATGGTAAGTATTAGTTAGAACCAAAATATAATTCGAAGACCGGAGAATGTAACGTGTACTTGCACCCTAAATTCATCAAGTATTTGATGGTATGCATTATTTAGAAATACTAACTCAGAACTAAAATATTATATGAAAATATTAATATGGTATATTTTTTTCGTTTTAATTTATATGACATGTTTTAGGTTTCAAGATTCATCTGAATTTATATTTAATCATAAATTTTTTATATGTATTTTAAATATGTTGAATTATCAATAATTGTGACTTATAATACTATTTACGTATTTTACAAATATATAAATTTTATTTCAAAGAAATTGAAGATTTCATGCGTAAATTTTCTATCATACTTAAATTATTTGACTTTAGCAAAACAAAAAATATGGCACGAGTATTTCATATAAAGGATTTCTCATATTTACGCACTTTGTCATTCCCGATCATGTCAAAGAACGGTATTATTTTAATAAAACCATTTGTCTTTTTGAAGTGTAATGTGACTCGAGAATCTATTGATAATTACATTATTTTTGACAATTTCTTACCTATCTATTAAAATTTATTTTTCAATGATAAAAAAATTTATTAACTCTATATATAATATGATAAAAAGAAATTAAGCTCAACTAAACATTGTATGTTATATTACTTGGTATTGAGTCCTCTAAAATGTAAGTAAGAGCCATAATAATAAAATAAAAGAAACAATATAATAAATATTTAATTGACAAAATTAGTATAGACAATTTTATTTAAACTTTATAAAAAACATAAAATAGCTAAATTAATTTCAAAATCTCTATTCTAAGTTTTTCTCAAGTCTTCGCAATTAGACAAAACTGCCCTATTTGCATAGTTTAAGGGAAAAACCCGATTTAACTTTTTTTTTTTTTTAAATTTTGGAGCAACCATTAGCTTATATATAAGCGCTTTGAAATTAATATTTTTTTTACTTACATACAAATAAAAAAAATTAATAAAAAATCTATTTATCTTTTTGAAAATATTCTTTTTATCGAACACAACCTAAATATTATTTTGAAAAACAATATAAAGTGGGCATGAGTAATTTTTCTGTCATTTTGTGAATATTATTGACATTATTGTTACGACAAATAAGCACATTTATTGAAAAATTACATTATATTGTAATTTTTGTTGTGATGTCACTTTTAAGTCTCATTTCCCTTTTTTGGACGAGAATCAATTTTACCTTTAATATCTTTATTTAAGTTATCCTTTAATTATAAAATTTCTTAAATCCTAAAATCTATTCTCCATTTTAGACATATTTTGAAGTTTCCATAGCCTATAATATAATTTTTAGAAATTATAATAAAAAAATTACTATATATAACAAGAGTTTTTCTTCAACAATAAATCAACACAAATTAAACGGTCATAAATGCAAGCCACCAACCAAGATTATCGAGTCAATGAATAAAAAAGATACAAGGAGTATTTTTTTTTATATTTTTTTTTGTGATCATTAGGTCCAAATCGATTGAAATTGAAAAATAAATCGTATAAATATTGGAATTTTTATTTTTCTTAGGATATAATCCAGTGACTAAATAACATTATTAAATTCTTAGATAAAATAATTACACATTAAGCTTGATTTAGAAAATCGACAAAGATTCTAAATCCAATTCTGATTATAAAAATATAATATATTCAGTATGATTTTATAATTTTTTTCGTGTGTGTCGATAGACAAAATAATTTTCACGTGTAGGGTGGCTGACGAAAAGAAACGAGGGAGGTGCTAATAATACTGCTCACAGCCAAAACTGACCCCATTTTATAAGATACTTCAAACAAAGACCTGATGGAGTACTATAATATAAAAAAATTTAAATACACCAAAATTGGTGTCAAAATCAATACAAAATTGCAGATCAATGAAGTACAGTGGGACCAGGAGCGGAGCCAAATAGGGACGATATATTCATCTATTCGATAAGAAAATTATATGATAGATATAAAGATTAAGATATTTTTATATCTTCATTTTTTACACGTTTTAATAAAAGTTACGATTTTGCTATTGATTTAGGACAAGAAAAAATCAAGTTCATTTAAAGTTTAAGAGGCTGTTATTTCATGAGTTCTCATTTAATGAGTTTTTACTTTTTACTTTTGATCAATATGTCTAAATATTTATGTATTGCATTAAATTTAGGTGAAATAAAATGAATTGAATTAATAAATACATATACTTACTAAATGATAAGTTGTTAAAATGTTCAATTAGGCTAAGATAAGTATTTCCTTAATTAGTGATGGGGATAAGAAATTTTATGTTCCTTAAAGCATTCTATACTTTTCTTGCTTCAAGTATTTGATAAGAGTTTTAAAATAACTTTTTTTTTAAAAATATATTTTATTTTTTGAGAGTCAATTAAATTTTATATTTTGAATGAATTCGATCGTAATATATCAATTAAGTAGTCCTATAAATTATAGCCATCATATATAGTTAGACATATTAATTTCAATTTTAAAATATAAAATTACTTTTTTTATATCTATTATAAAATTATTTAACATAAATTTAAATTAATCGAACATATCACAAAGCTAGTCTAACTAAGGGTGGTTTTAGTTGAGATTCAATGACTTTTTATCACAAGCTTAAAGAGGGAAATCGCACGCGGTATTGCACATAACTTTGTCATGACCTTTTAGGCTTATAGATATTGGATGGATGTAATAATAAAGAGAATATTTAATTCCTTCTTAATTTGATAAAATATAATATTTTAAATATCCAACTTGCATTGTGATAAACAATATAGTCCTTTTTATTTTAGAAAGGGTCAAATATGCCATTAAACTTTAAAAAAAGGCTTATTTATTATCAATTAAAAGTTTAGCTTATTTATGTCATTATCGTCAAAGAAAAAGCTTGTTCATTCCATTATTTTTAACAGTGGTTTTATAAAATAATTTTTGATACGTGGCCAATTATAATTCGCCCACGTCATCAATTTTTTTTAAAAACAATTTTGTCAGAATTTTGATTTTTTTATCAAAAAAAATTGATGACGTGTTCAATTATAATTCGGCCACGTCATCAATTTATTTTAAAAAAATAAAAATAAAATTCAATTTTTTTCTTCAGAATTCTAATTTTTCTTATTAAAATAATTGATGAGTGACCGAATTAAAATTGGCCACGTGTCAAAAATGATTTTGCAAAACCAATTTTAAAAAATAATGGCATGAATGAGCCTAACTTTTAACTGATGGCATAAATGAGTCTTTTCTGAAAGTTTGATGGCATATTTGAGCCTTTTTCCTTTTATTTTGGAAAAAAAGTGTATAAAAGTTCATTTTTAATTACTGACAGTCTTAAAATATTTATTTATTTGACTAACATAATTTAGATACATCATCGATCACCTCTGGTGATCTGTCCCATAACATAGCAAATGCTCTCAAACTCTTGTAGGAGTATGACACTAATAAAATTCAAAAGAAGTGTTGAAACACTCTTAAAATTGATTAGAATTTAGGGATGTATTTCATTCATGTTATAATATTGAGACTATTTAAATTTAGTTAGTCAAGTAAATTAATACTTTTAATACAATCAATAACTCAAAAATGAAACTAATAAGTCACGCTTAGTTTAGAAGTATTGTCGATACAATTTTTTTTCTTTCACCTACTTAGTGAAAATTCAACGTTAAGATTAGAATAAGAAGGAAAATTTGCAAGCCAAAAAATAAAGCCGCCATAGAGGCAACTTAAAGTAAATTTTCCAACTGAAATATTTCACGTTTCTCAGACTTTTAGTAATGCCGTGTATAAACAGAAGCCTACCTTAAAATTTTTAATAATAAAAATAATTTTTTTCCATATACTAAAGTCAAAATCATTTAATTAAGTATATATATATATATATATATATATATATATAGTAGATATTAAATAGAGAAATTTTCATATATATCATCTTAAAATAGCTTTTATATAGCTATAGTTTAATCAGTGGCGGATCTAGTTAACAATGAGATTCGAACCTTGGTAACAACACTAAAAGAGTCTTAAGTATTCATCCAAGAACCATTGGGCCAACTATATCATTTATTCATTGGGTGCTTTATGTTAATTTTATACAAATATCTATCAATTTCTACATAGATATATATATTTTGTAACGAAGTTAATGGGTGCTCGAGCACCCGGCGGACACCACGTGGATCCGCCCCTGAGTTTAATAATAACAATTTGTAGCTATATGGTATATGGAGAAGAGAGACGAACGAGACTGGGAGAGAGAGGAGAGAGGCGACAGAGAGAGAGGGGGCAAAGAGTAGGAGAAAGATGAATTGTATGTTATACATATGTATTTGTATATATGGAAAGTTGGGAGAGGGAGGAGAGAGGCGAGCGAGAGAGGACATAGATTGGGAGAGAGGTGAATTGTATATGTATATAATTGTATAATACATATACATTTGTATATATGACAAGCGAGATTGAGAGAGGAAGGAGAGAGGCGAGCGAGATCGAGAGAGGGAAGAGAGAGGACAGAGAGTGGGAGAGAGGTGAATTGCATATGTATATTGGTTAGATAATTGTGTATTCTACATATATATTTGTATATTATGACGAATTATACATATGCAAACGTGATTAATTATACAAACGTGATTAATTATACAAACTCGAAGTCTATTCACGTAATTAATGTATAATATTAGTCGTCAGTGATAATTCTAACAAACTATAACTATAATGAGTAATTAAATAGTATAAATTTGCTTTATTGTAGAATTTCCCTTCTTAATGGATACTTATTTTTACTTTAATTTGTTTAAAATAAAAATTCTAATTTCTTCGCTGATAAAAATATTTTAAACTTTCATATATTAGAGTGAAATTATCACGCTTCACGATTTATTAAGATTCAGTCCTTTAGTGCTTTATTTTGGAAAAATAATAGTAACTGCAAAAAGAGTTTGTCTTTTTGAAGTGATGAGCTCTCTCTAGATCTGCTTGGTAGTAGGTAAGATTCGAATAATTTATATTGTTTTTATTGAAATTTGTGCTAACTTTGAGGTGTAAAAATTAGCATTTAAAGCTTGTCACAGTCCCTTAATTATTTTACTTAAAAATATTCCCTCTGTTTATTTTATTTATCCAAATTCAACTTGGTACACTCGTTAAAAAACAAATATGAATAATAAAAAAAAACTTTGTTATTTTAATTCAATAGGCGGATTCATTAATCGTAAATCTATAACAATTCAATAAATTGGATAGTAATATGTTACTATGCCATCTAAAAATTTAATTTATCAGAAAGACATAATTCAATAGGCGGATTCATTATTCGTAAATCTATAACAATTCAATAAATTGGATAGTAATATGTTACTATTCCATCTAAAATTTTAATTTATCAGAAAGACATACTTATTTATTAATTTCATATTTAAAATACATCTCGCATGTACGTTATTTTTTCCAATCAAATATATACATACCATATACGTTTATACAATAGTCTTTTATGAAACTCTCCGAAATTTAATATATTCAACTAAACAAATGTTATGGGTAAAAAGCCACTGGGCTTAGATCATATAACGGCCCAACTTGTTACACATGGACCCAACTATTGGGCTGCCCAAGCTGGAATTTTCTACTCGATGAATCACAAAAATAATTATTATTTAACAATCGGACTTGTTCTTTAAATATCTTAATCTTTAATTTTGCCCTTCATATAAAATGATGAATAATATTTTATATCTATCCTTAGAAATCAAACTTATATCATATGAAATGATATTATGATGTGAAAATATAAACTTATAACTCCCGAAAAGGTAGAAAGACCAAAGTGCAAAATGACACTTAAAAAATCGAATCTCCCCACTTGTAACTTGAAAGGGAATCATACATAATTTCACAAAAGTTGGAGGTTAATATCTAAAGGTCATTCCTATCTTTTGCTCAGACTCTTCAGAAATACCATAAAGTCAATCTCGATTCCTTCGTATTAGTGCACCTTTTGAAGGATCAGACACAAATAACATATCATATTTTGGAGAGTCGAGCAACATAGTCTCAGCTCATAATAATTCCATCAAAAGATGAAAAAGAAAAATTCAATCTACACCTCAATAGTTGTTTGATTAAGTGCCTTATATCTCCATTTTTCTTTCTCTACAAAATCAGCATCCAAAAATCTAGCTATAAAACTCCATAACTTATACAAATCTTCAAAATTTGTCATCATTCCAATTGAAACACTAATAACTGATACACCACAACTCAATTTCCCCTTCTTCATCTTCTTCTTGTTCTTATAATTATCATCATCACAGCTCTCTAAAATTGTATTTTTTTCATCATCATACATTTTTGAAAACCATATATGTTTCAAAAATGCACAAGAAAGTGATATGTTGTGTCGATCCGCGAGTTTTTGTACTAGTGTTGGATCAATCTTTTGGCCTTTCCAATCAAACACATTGAATGCCAAAGCTGGTCCTCTATTGAAATGTATCATTGATCCATAGATTTTCACTAAAGGAATATGAATATCTTCACTATGAGGATGTTGAAGACGCGTTAACGCGTTTATTAGCCAGTTTATAAGGTATCTTGCTCTGCTACTTGTCAATATTAGGCCGAGTTTATCAGCATGATCTAATCCTCTGCATTCCAAGCTCGTACTTGTCGTTGAAAGAGTCTTCTCTTTGGATTTGTTACCCCATTTCAGTATTTCGAACAATGTGGTTATTTTCTTTGGTTCTTGATCATGATCATGATCAGACAGTTGTTCGATTTCTTGGAATTCTGAAACAGAGTTTTCTTGATTGTATACTGATGAAGTTGAAGTTGAAGAAGAAGAAGAGGAGGAGGAGTCGTGTTCAAATGATTTCGCGTCTACTGGAACAAGACGAATAATTCCCAAGCTAGTTATTGATTTGTTCAATTGTGATATGGTTGGGTTTTTCACGAACAAACAACAAAAACCGGAAGGATTTTGACCAAACACTTTGTAGAAACTGCAAATGAGAAAATCAGGCTGAAAAATCGATAGCCCTAATGTTTCCATGTCTTTGGGACCTAAAGCAGATGCATCAAACACGACATGCCATCCGTTTTCTTGTGCAATATTCATCCATTGATACGAATATCTTGTTCCCGTTACTTTAGACTGAAGAGGGAAAACAAACAACCCCTGTTTCTTCTTGACACTAAGCGTTTTTCGTAGTTTTCTTGAGTTGATTCTCAAATTAGGCCATGAAAACTCTGCTGCTGTCACTTTAGACCCTTTTCTCCTAGCGTTATCTATCATACCTTCCACTGCTTCATTTTCATGATCGTAAACTGTAAGGAGGTTAGGATTAGACTCGAAGGGGTAAGAGTCAGCCAAGAGGTTAAATGCAGAAGATTGGTTAGCTGTAAAGACCATTGAGTAGTCATGCTTAGAGATATTCATGTATTTCATAATCCTTTTCCTCATTTTACGTTCTATATCCGATTCTTGCCCTCCGTAGAGCAATTGAGTAGTTAAACTCACTGATTTATACGAAATGTTAAAGAAATGCTCGTTGTGAGTAGGAGGAGGAAGACGAGGAGGTGGAGCTGATGATGAAGAGGCGATTGAATCGTGAATTGGATGAGATTTGATTATCTTCTGTTGTTGGTAGTAAGAAAAAAGACCATTGCCAATGTAATCAAGACAAACATGTCTCGATAGAGTGAGGTGATGGTATTCGTTAGCTCGAATTTCATCAGCAAGATTAGTCTGGCTGTAATGTGGATACGCTTCTTGTAAGTTGGCAAATAGTTCTTCATAAGAAGGTAAACACTCATGGTTAGTGAATTGGGAATTTGGATGGATGGATGAAGCTATTGCATCGATGAATTCGCGATGACAAGCGATTATTATGCTGATTTTAGAGGAGGGATTTTGATCTCCATGGGAATTCTGGCAGCAAATACAGTTGAAACAAGGTGATTGCATACTTGATTTAGGATTCTTTTGGTCTTTTTGGTTTGTTGCAGCCTGCAGGAAGTTATGTGTAAACTAAATTGAGTTGTTATTTAGACAAGTCTAGAGGGAAAAAAGTTGCTCTATCCGTCCCAACTTAGGCGTCTTAGTTGTTTAAGATATGGTATCAGAGTCAATCCATCTCAATTTGTATTGGGCCCCATTTTAAGTATTGACAGAGGTCTGATCGTGCGAGGGAGTGTTAAGAAGTCTCATATTGGTAAATCGATGTGAAATCAATCTCCTTATATGTATTTGGACAAACCTCCCTTCATGAGTTGACTTTTAAAAAATTGAGTTAGACCGAATTACCATATCTGGAAGTGAAGTTCAAGAAATAAAGATATGCTATTGAATCTCGTGATCTTAAATTAAATATGTGTGTAGTCCTTTTTGGAATGACCAAAAAGAAAAAAACACTTATTTTTTAGAACGACTAAAAAATAAGTAAGACGCTTAAATTGGAACCAAAGGAGCAACACATTAAAGATATGATTTGACCATTTGTATCTCAATTTACAATGACCTCACAAGTGTTTCTCATTGTAATTTAGTCCTATAGTGAAACTTAATTATTAGACTTGGTCAATCTGTGAATAGTTACTACATAAAATCATTACTTTTCTGATTAAACACTTGAAAGGGTCTTAAGTCTTGCCGATTAATACTAATCTTGACAGCTTAAATGCCTCAAATTTTCCATCAAAATAATTAAGACTATATTAGCATCCAATAAAATGTGTAACCAACTGAGGCAGAGCCATAATTTTTTTGTTTAACTTTTTAAAAAAAATATATTTTATTTTTGAGAGTCAATTAAATTTTATATTTTGAATGAATTCGATCGTAGTACATCAATTAAGTAGTCCTATAATATAAGCCATCATATAGTTAGACATATTGATTTAAATTTTAAAAATAAGATTACTTCTTCTTTTATATAACCTATTATAAAATTTATTTAACATAAATTTAAATTAATCTCACAAGCAGTCTAACTAAGTGTGGTTTTAGTTGAGATTACAATGACTTTTTATCACAATCTTAAAAGGAAATACGCACGTGGTATTGCACATAACTTTGTCATGACCTTTTAGGCTTATAGATATTGGAGTTAATAATAAAGAGAATATTTAATTCCTTCTTAATTTGAATAAATAAATAATATTTTAAATATCCAACTTGCATTGTGATAAACAATATAGTCCTTTTTATTTTAGAAAAGGGCTCAAATATGCCATTAAACTTTTAAAAAAGACTTATTTATATTACAATTAAAAGTTTAGCTTATTTATGTCATTATCGTCAAAGAAAAAACTTGTTCATTCCATTATTTTTAACAGTGTATTTTACAAAAATAATTTTTGACACGTGGCCAATTATAATTCGTCCACGTCATCAATTTTTTTAATAAAATAATTCAATTTTGTCAAAATTTTGATTTTTTATTTAAAAAAATTAATGACGTGGTCATTATATATTCGGCCACGTCCTCAATTATTTTAAAAAAATCAAAAAAAATTAATTCATTTTTTTTTTTGTGAATTCTAATTTGCTTATTAAAATAATTTGATAGTGACCGAATTAAATTGGCCACGTGTCAAAAATTTATTTACAAAATCACTGTTAAAAAAAATTGGCATGAATGAGCCTTTTTTTAAACGGTAGTAACATAAATGAGCCAAACTTTTAACTGATGGCATTAAATGAGTCTTTTCTGAAAGTTCGATGACATTGAGCCTTTTCTCTTTTATTTTTGGAAAAAAAGTGTATAAAAGTTCATTTTTAATTACTGACAGTCTTAAAATATTTATTTATTTGACTAACGAATTTAGATACATCATCGATCACCTATGGTGAACTGTCCCATAACATAGCAAATGCTCTCAAACTCTTGTAGGAGTATGACACTAATAAAATTCAAAAGAAGTGTTGAAACACTCTAAAATTAATTAGAATTTAGGGATGTATTTCATTCATGTTATAATATTGAGACTATTTAAATTTAGTTAGTCAAGTAAATTAATACTTTTAATACAGTCAATAACTCAAAAATGAAACTAATAAGTCAGCTTAATTAGAAAGTATTGTCGATACAATTTTTTTTCTTTCACCTACTTAGTGAAAATTCAACGTTAAGATTAGAATAAGAAGGAAAATTTGCAAGCCAAAAAATAAAGCCGCCATAGAGCAACTTAAAGTAAATTTTCCAACTGAAATATTTCACGTTTCTCAGACTTTTAGTAATGCCGTGTATAAACAGAAGCCTACCTTAAAATTTTTAATAATAAAAATAATTTTTTTCCATATACTAAAGTCAAAATCATTTAATTAAATATATATATTATATATAGTAGATATTTAAATAGAGATTTTCATATATATCATCTTAAAATAGCTTTTATATAGCTATAGTTTAATCAGTGGCGGATCTAGTTAACAATGAGATTCGAACCTTGTAAAACACTAAAAGAGTCTTAAGTTTCATCCAAGAACCATTGGGCCAACTATATCATTTATTCATTGGGTGCTTTATGTTAATTTTATACAAATATCTATCAATTTCTACATAGAATATATATATTTTGTAACGAAGTTAATGGTGCTCGAGCACCCGGCGGACACCACGTGGATCCGCCCCTGAGTTTAATAATAACAATTTGTAGCTATATTGGTATATGGAGAAGAGAACGAACGAGACTGGGAGAGAGAGGAGAGAGGCGACAGAGAGAGAGGGGCAAAGAGTAGGAGAAAGATGAATTGTATGTTATAACATATGTATTTGTATTATATGAAAGTTGGAGAGGAGGAGAGAGGCGAGCGAGAGAGGACATAGATTGGAGAGAGGTGAATTGTATATGTATATAATGTGTATAATACATATACATTTGTATATATGACAAGCGAGATTGAGAGAGGAAGGAGAGAGGCGAGCGAGATCGAGAGAGGGAAGAGAGAGGACAGAGAGTGGGAAGAGGGTGAATTGCATATGTATATTGGTTAGATAATTGTGTATTCTACATATATATTTGTATATTATGACGATTATACATATGCAAACGTGATTAATTATCAAAATACGAAGTCTATTCACGTAATTAATGTATAATATTAGTCGTCAGTGATAATTCTAACAAACTATAACTATAATGAGTAATTAAATAGTATAAATTTGCTTTATTGTAGAATTTCCCTTCTTAATGGATACTTATTTTTACTTTAATTTGTTAAAATAAAAATTCTAATTTCTTCGCTGATAAAAATATTTTAAACTTTCATATATAGAGTGAAATTATCACGCTTCACGATTTATTAAGATTCAGTCCTTTAGTGCTTTATTTTGGAAAAATAATAGTAACTGCAAAAAGAGTGTCGTTTTTGAAGTGATGAGCTCTCTCTAGATCTGCTTGGTAGTAGGTAAGATTCGAATAATTTGAGCTTAGAATATTTTATTTTCTATTTAAATTTGTGCTAACTTTGAGGTCTAAAAATTAGCATTTAAAGCTTGTCACAGTCCCTTAATTATTTTACTTAAAAAATATTCCCTCTGTTTATTTTTATTTATCCAAATTCAACTTGTACACTCGTTTAAAAACAAATTATGAATAATAAAAAAAAACTTTGTTATTTTAATTCAATAGGCGGATTCATTACTCGTAAATCTATAACAATTCAATAAATTGGATAGTAATATGTTACTATCCATCTAAAAATTTAATTTATCAGAAGAGACATACTTATTTATTATATTTCATATTTAAAATACATCTCCGCATGTACGTTATTTTTTCCAATCAAATATATACATACCATATACGTTTATACAATAGTCTTTTATGGAAACTCCCGAAATTTAATATTATCAACTAAAAAATGTTATGGGTAAAAAGCCACTGGGCTTAGATCATATAACGGCCCAACTTGTTACACATGACCCAACTATTGGGGCTGCCAAGCTGGAATTTTCTACTCGATGAATCACAAATTAATTATTATTTAACAATTGGACTTGTTTCTTTAAATATCTTATTCTTTAATTTTGCCCTTCATATAAAATGATGTATAAATATTATATCTATCCTTAGAAATCAAACTTATATCATATGAAATGATATTATGATGTGAAAATATAAACTTATAACTCCCGAAAAAGTAGAAAGACCAAAGTGCAAAATGACACTTAAAAAATCGAATCTCCCCACATGTAACTTGAAAGGGAATCATACATAACTTCACAAAAGTTGGAGGTTAATATCTAAAGGTCATCCCTATCTTTTGCTCAGACTCTTCAGAAATACCATAAAGTCAATCTCGATTCCTTCGTATTAGTGCACCTTTTGAAGGATCAGACACAAATAACATAATCATATTTTGGGAGAGTCGAGCAACATAGTCTCAGCTCATAATAATTCCAGCAAAAGATGAAAAAGAAAAATTCAATCTACACCTCAATAGTTGTTTGATTAAGTGCCTTATATCTCCATTTTTCTTTTCTTACAAAATCAGCATCCAAAATCTAGCTATAAAACTCCATAACTTATAACAAATCTTCAAAAATTTGTCATCTTCCAATTGAAACACTAATAACTGATAACCAAACTCAATTTCCCCTTCTTCATCTTCTCCCTTTATAAGATATTTGTTTAGTTTCCACTTCATAAATTACGAATTTGAGCCCATTAGTACTTGTTTTCTCACACATGTATTTGATGGTAAGTATTAGTTAGAACCAAAATATAATTCGAAGACCGGAGAATGTAACGTGTACTTGCACCCTAAATTCATCAAGTATTTGATGGTATGCATTATTTAGAAATACTAACTCAGAACTAAAATATTATATGAAAATATTAATATGGTATATTTTTTTCGTTTTAATTTATATGACATGTTTTAGGTTTCAAGATTCATCTGAATTTATATTTAATCATAAATTTTTATATGTATTTTAAATATGTTGAATTATCAATAATTGTGACTTATAATACTATTTACGTATTTTACAAATATATAAATTTATTTCAAAGAAATTGAAGATTTCATGCGTAAATTTTCTATCATACTTAAATTATTTGACTTTAGCAAAACAAAAAATATGGCACGAGTATTTCATATAAAGGATTTCTCATATTTACGCACTTTGTCATTCCCGATCATGTCAAAGAACGGTATTATTTTAATAAAACCATTTGTCTTTTTGAAGTGTAATGTGACTCGAGAATCTATTGATAATTACATTATTTTTGACAATTTCTTACCTATCTATTAAAATTTATTTTTCAATGATAAAAAAATTTATTAACTCTATATTAATATGATAAAAAGAAATTAAGCTCAACTAAACATTGTATGTTATATTACTTGGTATTGAGTCCTCTAAAATGTAAGTAAGAGCCATAATAATAAAATAAAAGAAACAATATAATAAATATTTAATTGACAAAATTAGTATAGACAATTTTATTTAAACTTTATAAAAAACATAAAATAGCTAAATTAATTTCAAAATCTCTATTCTAAGTTTTTCTCAAGTCTTCGCAATTAGACAAAACTGCCCTATTTGCATAGTTTAAGGGAAAACCCCGATTTAACTTTTTTTTTTTTTTTTAATTTTGGAGCAACCATTAGCTTATATATAAGCGCTTTGAAATTAATATTTTTTTTTACTTACATATAAATAAAAAAATTTAATAAAAACTCTATTTATATTTTTGAAAATATTCTTTTTACCGAACACAACCTAAATATTATTTTGAAAAACAATATAAAGTGGGCATGAGTAATTTTTCTGTCATTTTGTGAATACTATTGACATTATTGTTACGACAAATAAGCACATTTATTGAAAAATTACATTATATTGTAATTTTTGTTGTGATGTCACTTTTAAGTCTCATTTGCCTTTTTTGGACGAGAATCAATTTTACCTTTAATATCTTTATTTAAGTTATCCTTCAATTATAAAATTTGCTTAAATCCTAAAATCTATTCTCCATTTTAGAGATATTTTGAAGTTTCCATAGCCTATAATATAATTTTTAGAAATTATAATAAAAAAATTACTATATATAACAAGAGTTTTTCTTCAACAATAAATCAACACAAATTAAACGGTCATAAATGCAAGCCACCAACCAAGATTATCGAGTCAATGAATAAAAAAGATACAAGGAGTATTTTTTTTTATATTTTTTTTTGTGATCATTAGGTCCAAATCGATTGAAATTGAAAAATAAATCGTATAAATATTGGAATTTTTATTTTTCTTAGGATATAATCCAGTGACTAAATAACATTATTAAATTCTTAGATAAAATAATTACACAGTTTAAGCTTGATTTAGAAAATCGACAAAGATTCTAAATCCAATTCTGATTATAAAAATATAATATATTCAGTATGATTTTATAATTTTTTTCGTGTGTGTCGATAGACAAAATAATTTTCACGTGTAGGGTGGCTGACGAAAAGAAACGAGGGAGGTGCTAATAATACTGCTCACAGCCAAAACTGACCCCATTTTATAAGATACTTCAAACAAAGACCTGATGGAGTACTATAATATAAAAAAATTTAAATACACCAAAATTGGTGTCAAAATCAATACAAAATTGCAGATCAATGAAGTACAGTGGGACCAGGAGCGGAGCCAAATAGGGACGATATATTCATCTATTCGATAAGAAAATTATATGATAGATATAAAGATTAAGATATTTTTATATCTTCATTTTTTACACGTTTTAATAAAAGTTACGATTTTGCTATTGATTTAGGACAAGAAAAAATCAAGTTCATTTAAAGTTTAAGAGGCTGTTATTTCATGAGTTCTCATTTAATGAGTTTTTACTTTTTACTTTTGATCAATATGTCTAAATATTTATGTATTGCATTAAATTTAGGTGAAATAAAATGAATTGAATTAATAAATACATATACTTACTAAATGATAAGTTGTTAAAATGTTCAATTAGGCTAAGATAAGTATTTCCTTAATTAGTGATGGGGATAAGAAATTTTATGTTCCTTAAAGCATTCTATACTTTTCTTGCTTCAAGTATTTGATAAGAGTTTTAAAATAACTTTTTTTTTAAAAATATATTTTATTTTTTGAGAGTCAATTAAATTTTATATTTTGAATGAATTCGATCGTAATATATCAATTAAGTAGTCCTATAAATTATAGCCATCATATATAGTTAGACATATTAATTTCAATTTTAAAATATAAAATTACTTTTTTTATGATCTATTATAAAATTATTTAACATAAATTTAAATTAATCGAACATATCACAAAGCTAGTCTAACTAAGGGGTGGTTTTAGTTGAGATTCAATGACTTTTTATCACAAGCTTAAAGAGGGAAATCGCACGCGGTATTGCACATAACTTTGTCATGACCTTTTAGGCTTATAGATATTGGATGGATGTAATAATAAAGAGAATATTTAATTCCTTCTTAATTTGATAAAATATAATATTTTAAATATCCAACTTGCATTGTGATAAACAATATAGTCCTTTTTATTTTAGGAAAGGGTCAAATATGCCATTAAACTTTAAAAAAAGGCTTATTTATGTTATCAATTAAAAGTTTAGCTTATTTATGTCATTATCGTCAAAGAAAAAGCTTGTTCATTCCATTATTTTTAACAGTGGTTTTATAAAATAATTTTTGATACGTGGCCAATTATAATTCGCCCACGTCATCAATTTTTTTTAAAAACAATTTTGTCAGAATTTTGATTTTTTTATCAAAAAAAATTGATGACGTGTTCAATTATAATTCGGCCACGTCATCAATTTATTTTAAAAAAATAAAAATAAAATTCAATTTTTTTCTTCAGAATTCTAATTTTCTTATTAAAATAATTGATGAGTGACCGAATTAAAATTGGCCACGTGTCAAAAATGATTTTGCAAAACCAATTTTAAAAAATAATGGCATGAATGAGCCTAACTTTTAACTGATGGCATAAATGAGTCTTTTCTGAAAGTTTGATGGCATATTTGAGCCTTTTTCCTTTTATTTTGGAAAAAAAGTGTATAAAAGTTCATTTTTAATTACTGACAGTCTTAAAATATTTATTTATTTGACTAACAGAATTTAGATACATCATCGATCACCTATGGTGATCTGTCCCATAACATAGCAAATGCTCTCAAACTCTTGTAGGAGTATGACACTAATAAAATTCAAAAGAAGTGTTGAAACACTCCTAAAATTAATTAGAATTTAGGGATGTATTTCATTCATGTTATAATATTGAGACTATTTAAATTTAGTTAGTCAAGTAAATTAATACTTTTAATACAGTCAATAACTCAAAAATGAAACTAATAAGTCACGCTTAATTTAGAAGTATTGTCGATACAATTTTTTTTCTTTCACCTACTTAGTGAAAATTCAACGTTAAGATTAGAATAAGAAGGAAAATTTGCAAGCCAAAAAATAAAGCCGCCATAGAGGCAACTTAAAGTAAATTTTCCAACTGAAATATTTCACGTTTCTCAGACTTTTAGTAATGCCGTGTATAAACAGAAGCCTACCTTAAAATTTTTAATAATAAAAATAATTTTTTCCATATACTAAAGTCAAAATCATTTAATTAAGTATATATATATATATATATATATATATATAGTAGATATTAAATAGAGAAATTTTCATATATATCCTCTTAAAATAGCTTTTATATAGCTATAGTTTAATCAGTGGCGGATCTAGTTAACAATGAGATTCGAACCTTGGTAACAACACTAAAAGAGTCTTAAGTATCCATCCAAGAACCATTGGGCCAACTATATCATTTATTCATTGGGTGCTTTATGTTAATTTTATACAAATACCTATCAATTTCTACATAGATATATATATTTTGTAACGAAGTTAATGGGTGCTCGAGCACCCGGCGGACACCACGTGAATCCGCCCCTGAGTTTAATAATAACAATTTGTAGCTACATGGTATATGGAGAAGAGAGACGAACGAGACTGGGAGAGAGAGGAGAGAGGCGACAGAGAGAGAGGGCAAAGAGTAGGAGAAAGATGAATTGTATGTTATACATATGTATTTGTATATATGGAAAGTTGGGAGAGGGAGGAGAGAGGCGAGCGAGAGAGGACATAGATTGGGAGAGAGGTGAATTGTATATGTATATAATTGTATAATACATATACATTTGTATATATGACAAGCGAGATTGAGAGAGGAAGGAGAGAGGCGAGCGAGATCGAGAGAGGGAAGAGAGAGGACAGAGAGTGGGAGAGAGGTGAATTGCATATGTATATTGGTTAGATAATTGTGTATTCTACATATATATTTGTATATTATGACGAATTATACATATGCAAACGTGATTAATTATACAAACGTGATTAATTATACAAACTCGAAGTCTATTCACGTAATTAATGTATAATATTAGTCGCCAGTGATAATTCTAACAAACTATAAGTATAATAAGCAATTAAATAGTATAAATTTGCTTTATTATATAATTTCCCTTCTTAATGGATACTTATTTTTACTTTAATTTGTTTAAAATAAAAATTATAATTTCTTCACTGATAAAAATATTTTAAACTTTCATATATTAGAGTGAAATTATCACGCTTCACGATTTATTAAGATTCAGTCCTTTAGTGCTTTATTTTGGAAAAATAATAGTAACTGCAAAAAGAGTTTGTCTTTTTGAAGTGATGAGCTCTCTCTAGATCTGCTTGGTAGTAGGTAAGATTCGAATAATTTATATTGTTTTTATTGAAATTTGTGCTAACTTTGAGGTGTAAAAATTAGCATTTAAAGCTTGTCACAGTCCCTTAATTATTTTACTTAAAAATATTCCCTCTGTTTATTTTATTTATCCAAATTCAACTTGGTACACTCGTTAAAAAACAAATATGAATAATAAAAAAAAAACTTTGTTATTTTAATTCAATAGGCGGATTCATTAATCGTAAATCTATAACAATTCAATAAATTGGATAGTAATATGTTACTATGCCATCTAAAAATTTAATTTATCAGAAAGACATAATTCAATAGGCGGATTCATTATTCGTAAATCTATAACAATTCAATAAATTGGATAGTAATATGTTACTATTCCATCTAAAATTTTAATTTATCAGAAAGACATACTTATTTATTAATTTCATATTTAAAATACATCTCGCATGTACGTTATTTTTTTCCAATCAAATATATACATACCATATACGTTTATACAATAGTCTTTTATGAAACTCTCCGAAATTTAATATATTCAACTAAACAAATGTTATGGGTAAAAAGCCACTGGGCTTAGATCATATAACGGCCCAACTTGTTACACATGGACCCAACTATTGGGCTGCCCAAGCTGGAATTTTCTACTCGATGAATCACAAAAATAATTATTATTTAACAATTGGACTTGTTCTTTAAATATCTTATTCTTTAATTTTGCCCTTCATATAAAATGATGTATAATATTTTATATCTATCCTTAGAAATCAAACTTATATCATATGAAATGATATTATGATGTGAAAATATAAACTTATAACTCCCGAAAAAGTAGAAAGACCAAAGTGCAAAATGACACTTAAAAAATCGAATCTCCCCACATGTAACTTGAAAGGGAATCATACATAACTTCACAAAAGTTGGAGGTTAATATCTAAAGGTCATCCCTATCTTTTGCTCAGACTCTTCAGAAATACCATAAAGTCAATCTCGATTCCTTCGTATTAGTGCACCTTTTGAAGGATCAGACACAAATAACATATCATATTTTGGAGAGTCGAGCAACATAGTCTCAGCTCATAATAATTCCAGCAAAAGATGAAAAAGAAAAATTCAATCTACACCTCAATAGTTGTTTGATTAAGTGCCTTATATCTCCATTTTTCTTTCTCTACAAAATCAGCATCCAAAAATCTAGCTATAAAACTCCATAACTTATACAAATCTTCAAAATTTGTCATCATTCCAATTGAAACACTAATAACTGATACACCACAACTCAATTTCCCCTTCTTCATCTTCTTCTTGTTCTTATAATTATCATCATCACAGCTCTCTAAAATTGTATTTTTTTCATCATCATACATTTTTGAAAACCATATATGTTTCAAAAATGCACAAGAAAGTGATATGTTGTGTCGATCCGCGAGTGTAGGTACTAGTGTTGGATCAATCTTTTGGCCTTTCCAATCAAACACATTGAATGCCAAAGCTGGTCCTCTATTGAAATGTATCATTGATCCATAGATTTTCACTAAAGGAATATGAATATCTTCACTATGAGGATGTTGAAGACGCGTTAACGCGTTTATTAGCCAGTTTATAAGGTATCTTGCTCTGCTACTTGTCAATATTAGGCCGAGTTTATCAGCATGATCTAATCCTCTGCATTCCAAGCTCGTACTTGTCGTTGAAAGAGTCTTCTCTTTGGATTTGTTACCCCATTTCAGTATTTCGAACAATGTGGTTATTTTCTTTGGTTCTTGATCATGATCATGATCAGACAGTTGTTCGATTTCTTGGAATTCTGAAACAGAGTTTTCTTGATTGTATACTGATGAAGTTGAAGTTGAAGAAGAAGAAGAGGAGGAGGAGTCGTGTTCAAATGATTTCGCGTCTACTGGAACAAGACGAATAATTCCCAAGCTAGTTATGGATTTGTTCAATTGTGATATGGTTGGGTTTTTCACGAACAAACAACAAAAACCGGAAGGATTTTCACCAAACACTTTGTAGAAACTGCAAATGAGAAAATCAGGCTGAAAAATCGATAGCCCTAATGTTTCCATGTCTTTGGGACCTAAAGCAGATGCATCAAACACGACATGCCATCCGTTTTCTTGTGCAATATTAATCCATTGATACGAATATCTTGTTCCCGTTACTTTAGACTGAAGAGGGAAAACAAACAACCCTGTTTCTTCTTGACACTAAGCGTTTTTCGTAGTTTTCTTGAGTTGATTCTCAAATTAGGCCATGAAAACTCTGCTGCTGTCACTTTAGACCCTTTTCTCCTAGCGTTATCTATCATACCTTCCACTGCTTCATTTTCATGATCGTAAACTGTAAGGAGGTTAGGATTAGACTCGAAGGGGTAAGAGTCAGCCAAGAGGTTAAATGCAGAAGATTGGTTAGCTGTAAAGACCATTGAGTAGTCATGCTTAGAGATATTCATGTATTTCATAATCCTTTTCCTCATTTTACGTTCTATATCCGATTCTTGCCCTCCGTAGAGCAATTGAGTAGTTAAACTCACTGATTTATACGAAATGTTAAAGAAATGCTCGTTGTGAGTAGGAGGAGGAAGACGAGGAGGTGGAGCTGATGATGAAGAGGCGATTGAATCGTGAATTGGATGAGATTTGATTATCTTCTGTTGTTGGTAGTAAGAAAAAAGACCATTGCCAATGTAATCAAGACAAACATGTCTCGATAGAGTGAGGTGATGGTATTCGTTAGCTCGAATTTCATCAGCAAGATTAGTCTGGCTGTAATGTGGATACGCTTCTTGTAAGTTGGCAAATAGTTCTTCATAAGAAGGTAAACACTCATGGTTAGTGAATTGGGAATTTGGATGGATGGATGAAGCTATTGCATCGATGAATTCGCGATGACAAGCGATTATTATGCTGATTTTAGAGGAGGGATTTTGATCTCCATGGGAATTCTGGCAGCAAATACAGTTGAAACAAGGTGATTGCATACTTGATTTAGGATTCTTTTGGTCTTTTTGGTTTGTTGCAGCCTGCAGGAAGTTATGTGTAAACTAAATTGAGTTGTTATTTAGACAAGTCTAGAGGGAAGAAAGTTGCTCTATCCGTCCCAACTTAGGCGTCTTAGTTGTTTAAGATATGGTATCAGAGTCAATCCATCTCAATTTGTATTGGGCCCCATTTTAAGTATTGACAGAGGTCTGATCGTGCGAGGGAGTGTTAAGAAGTCTCATATTGGTAAATCGATGTGAAATCAATCTCCTTATATGTATTTGGACAAACCTCCCTTCATGAGTTGACTTTTAAAATATTAAGTTAGACCGAGTTACCATATCTGGACGTGAAGTTCAAGAAATAAAGATATGCTATTGAATCTCGTAATCTTAAATTAAAGATGTGTATAGTCCTTTTTGGAATGACCAAAAAGAAAAAAACACTTATTTTTTAGAATGACTAAAAAAATAAGTAAGACGCTTAAATTGGAACCACAGGAGCAACACATTAAAGATATGATTTGACCATTTCTATCTCAATTTACAATGACCTCACATGTGTTTCTCATTGGACATTTAGTTCTATAGTGAAACTTAATTATTAGACTTGGTCAATCTGTGAATAGTTACTACATAAAATCATTACTTTTCTGATTAAACACTTGAAAGGGTCTTAAGTCTTGCCGATTAATACTAATCTTGACAGCTTAAATGCCTCAAATTTTCCATCAAAATAATCTTAAGACTATATTAGCATCCAATAAAATGTGTAACCAACTGAGGCAGAGCCATAATTTTTTTGTTTATGTAATCTAAAGATAAGATTCTACCAATACTCATTTGATTTATGGGTTCGAAGAAATTATTTATACTTATTTAATAATTTTTTTCTGATACATATGACGTATATATATTAAATGAATACGTATACTCTAAGTCCGCCCCTGGTGGTGGAAGTAGCCTGGAAAATTTAGCTGGAAATGTCGATTAGCATATGCAAAAAGAGCAAAAAAACAAGGACTTGTGCTTTTTATAGTGGCCGGCACTATCAATCTATTTTTTTCATAGAAATTTCACTAGAATGTTTTTTCTAAAAAATAGAATAAAGTTCTTGGACTTGTTGTTCAACGTGGTCACTTTTCACAAATTTTGATTAAAAAATTTCCAAAATTCTATGTAGTCTAGTTGCTTTCAATCACCATAGTACATTTATATCCCCACCAATAATGTTAGTTATTACATTTTCTAAGAAAATATCATTATTTTTTTTTAGGTCAAGTTAGTTTTACGAAAGTTTTTTGAGATAGTGATTCAAAATAAATGTGATCTAGTTACGTATATACATTTATTTAAATTTAAACGTATGTATTGTTTGATCGAAGATTTAGTTTAATTTATAGAAGCTGTCTTAAATCGTTTATGGTGAATTAACATGCTAGACTACATATCAATTGACTACGCCTCAAATTAAATTAATTAGTGTTGAAAAAACTATCCAATAATATTATTAAAATTAAAAAATGATAAAATTTAGATAAATATATAGCTGTATTTTCATTCTTGCCGTTTGGGCGGTTGATACTATATAATATAATGCCAAGTTACACTCTATAGACTTTATCAATACAAAGAAATATTTTGTACACACAGCTAAGTGTGAGTTGTATGATCCAACTAGCATTTTAAAAAAAAAATATAACACTAACCATAAATTTATAATATATAATCGAATCGCAGAATCGATTAGTGATAGTTGTGTATCCAAATCAATGCTTATATTGTTTACTACTTCATGTACTTCTGTAAAGACGCAATACATGAAAAGAGAAGGAGGTTATCATACAAAGACGCAATACATGAAATTGAGATTGCCTATATTAAACTTCAGTATCCTATACGTGAGATGTATTCTGCACCGAAACCTTTAATACAATCTTAATTTTGTCTTTGTGTACCTTGTGAAGAAGGAAATTGCTAGTTTTATTACTATATCATAATAAATTTGAGTAGACTAAGTCAACTAGCTGGTTGTACAAGGCAAATATTGCATAATAGATCAATAGGGTCATATAAAGCTGTCAATCTCTTTCAAGTCAAAAAGTAGTTAAATCCTATTTGGTGTGTAGTGAGGTTGAAGTAGATTGTGCTAATGAAAAATCTAGTAATTAAATTGATTGGTAAATTATTCAAACAGAAATATGTAAATCAGAATAATTTGAAAGGTAAAATATATGTAAATGTTAAAACTAAAAAAAAAAAATATAAGCGAAAAAACAAAATAAATAAATGTTGAGAGTGGGATTTGAACCGACGCCCTTTCGGACCAAAACCTTAAACTAGCGCCTTAGACCAACTCGGCCATCTCAACACTTATTTATATTTTTACCAAATATGTATAATTTATTTAATATGTAATTAGGTTACTCACACAAACATGTCCAAGAATTATCAAATATTTGTAGGTTGTAAAACAATTTCAAGGTAGCAATTAAAACCCTTCAAAGCTCCAAAAACTTATAAATACTTTTGATGTTCGTTTCTAATGAATTATTTTGACCTCGTACTTCAGATCAAGCTACATAATTTGAAAATAATGGAGTAGAAACGTATTTAAATGATTCATGTATATAAATTATCAGATCATATATATGAATCGAAGTTAACTCATGAAAAGATCATATTTATGCTAATTAATTAATAAAATGATAAATTATACCAACAAAAACAAATTAAATAATCATCCAACATAAAGATCGTCAATTGAGCTATCTTTTATTATGCCAATTGTAATGCATTTCTATTCTTCTTCTTCTTTACCATCGATCATATAAACATAATTAAGCAAAGGCAATCGTAGGGCAACTCTCCTTTGGCAGATTACATTCATAATCATATATCTGCCAAACGGAGAACTGCCCTACAACTGCTTCACTTAATAAGCACACCAACAATAATATATTTAGTATAACCTTACAAATAAGAAATGTACACATATTTTATCTCTACCTCATAGAAACAGTAAGACTATTTTCAATCGAATTTGAATATTTTTTTTTTAACCACCTCATGGAAATGATGAATGAAATTTATAGGGACATACAACACTTAGTGGTTGCACTACTGAAATTGGATATGCCATTGAATTATGCCACAAGAATGAAGGATATCTTCTTATGATGCCTCCTACTTTTGAGCATTCCATGCCATGCAAATTATCTAGAGATCATGATCATCATCTTATGTTCGAGGTGGCCCAGTGGTTTGAGCTTGAGACTTCTATGTTGGAGGTCTCAAGTTCGAAATTTCTTGCCGGCGAAAGCAAGGGGTTTGCCTTCTGGGTCGAGCTCGTCGCACCAGGCTTACCTAGTGAGTTACCTCTCATATGTGATTTGCGAACTATTGAATAGGAGCGGAAGTTTTACCCTATGCACACCTAAAGAATAGCGACTGCGAATTCCTTTTTTCATAAAAAAAATAAAAAAATAACTTAAATTATTTGAGGAATATATAAAGAAGGATATCATTCCCTTTGACAGAGCTAGCAGAGATGCTTTAGGAGTAGGTGGCAAACAATCTTTTCTACCTTTAAGGTATATCCTTTGTAATATACTTTCTCCACACTCAAATATATATATTTCCTATTCTTGATTGTACACTAAAATACTTGTAGCTAATATAATTTTTTTAAATCTGTCGTTAAACAAAATGAGTGATGAATTTTATAATTTAATTAGAGATTTGTCCATCAATAATTAATTCTTATTTATTTAGTAGTAAAAATGTGATCTTTCAATTGAGTTCATCAAAAATTGGCTCGTCAGAAATGTTTTTTCAAATGACATTCCAACGGAAATGTTCATTAAAAATTAATGTAGGAACAAATTTAAGATTTAGAATAATTGTTACGTTGATAAGAAAGTATTGAGTTGAAAGAATAAAAGTAATAACTCATTGTATATTCACCAGATCAATAATTAAGCTCAAAACATATTATTACTGAAATTATGGGGATTATTATTACAGAGAATGAAGACAATTTTACATCGTATTATATATATTCTTAATTTATCCACTCTCATTCATAAACAAAAGGTAACAAAAGAAGAAGAAACGAATTTATTATCAATTAATTTGACTCCTCTTTAGCAAGTCTCTCATTCACTATCCTTACTCCCATATACCTGCACATTTTCCAAAAAATAAATAAAAAAACTTTAGTAATCATCACATATTAATTCTTATAGGACTTCGGTATATAGTTTAATTATCTCAATTTATCCAAGTATATTAGATTGAACACAATGTTTTAAAAAGAAAGATCCTAATGGGGATTCGAACATGTGCTGGGAAAACTAAGCCCTTTTCACAACTGGGCCAAGGGTCACATTTGTGTTAGTGGGGTCAAAAATTAATATATACATATAAAACTTTAAAAAACTGATCAAATATACATATATATATATATATATACGGTGTTATTTTTTAACAAAGTGGGTTCATGTGAACCCACTTGACCCTCTGTGGGTCCGCCCCTGGCCCCCCTACAAGTAGTCATAAATCATTTAACTTGTTAATAAATATAAAAAATGTGTCCTTTTTCTGAAAAAATTAGAAGAAGAAGATGATCTGGTGCACGCAATATTTCGTGTTCATGAGAATTCAGGGAAGAGCCACACCTCAATTAAGGCGTATATATAATATACAGGATCAACCTTGATGCAAGCATCAATGACTGATTCCACAACTCGAACCAGTGACCTACAGATCACGTGAAGACAGCTTTATTGTTGCTCCAAGATTCCCTTTCAAAGGTGTCATACTCTTTTTAACTTACTAAAAAAAGTGGCTCAAACACGGTGACCTATAGATCACAATGGAAACAACTTTACTATTACTCCACAGTGTTGAAGGAAGCTTGAAGATTGATGGAATAAACAACATGTCCATCGAAGCAGGTTGACGAGTAAGAGTGTCTTCAAGCTTCCTTCAACATACAATTCCCTTTTAAAGATGTCACAGTCTTTTGAACAGACTAAAAAGAAAATAAACGTCATATAAATTAAAACAAAAGGAGTATAAATTAATAAAAATACTAACCTTCCAAGCATCATGACAGTGGCTTGAGGATTAGTACCAGGAGAATAATTAAAAGTTGAACCATCAATAACCCTCAAATTATCAATACCAATGACCTTATAATCTTGATCAACAACATTACCAACTTGACACCCTCCATGATAATGCCAAATTGTCATAACAGTATCTTTGCAAAATTGTTCCAATGAGACTGAAATATTGTCATGTTTAGGCAATAAATTGACAGGAGCACTTGCAGTCAAATTAAGTAATGCTGGCAATGAAATTGAGTCATATCTGAATTGTGAAAATGATTTTGACTCAATTATATTTTCTATAATTTTGAGTCCATTTACACATCTTTGTAAATCTTCTGGCTCTTTGAAATAATTAAATGTTACTGATGGGTTGTCATTCGGGTTCCGGGTTCGGAGCTCCAAATGTCCAGTGGATATTGGGCCCATTACTTTTTCTAATATAAATCCTCCTCTAAATGCTGCTGCATCTAGTGCATTCATTGAATTTATAGCCCTTTCTAAGGCTTCTGGTGTTCTTTGCTTTGGTGGCACTGTTGATAGCTGACCAATCTGAAAGAAATGGCTATTTTTTAAACTTTTGTGTTCAAATAAACATGAAGGACTATAATGGGCTTCACTTAGGCCCATTTAACATATAACTTATGTATACCAATAATATACCATGTATTTTAACACGTCTTAATTTTTCATTATTAATAATCTTATTATAGTCGGTTTGACCAAAATTTTTACTTATTTTGAAAAACATTTTTAATCAGAGTTTCTTTTTTGACAAAGTATTTTCAAAGATTAACAATTTGTATTTGACTAATCAATTTGCAAAGCAATTTTTCGCTAATATTAGAACAGTAATTTGTGCTTGACCAAGGTTCCGAAAGTGTTAGAAATCATTTTATTGCCATTATATAGAAATATTTCTATTGATACCATATTATAGACTACAACTTCAAATTAGAAAACGATTTAACTTATATGTACCGATAATGTCTTTATCTTTTTATGATAAGTTACCTATCTTATATTCTAGGTCACTACTTCTATATATTACGAATGATTACCCGTATATATTAAATAGCTTGATACTCTAAAATATACGTATATCATCAGTATATAAAAGTTAAAATCACGAGAAAAAAATTTACCTTGGGGGAGAACATTCCATAATCACTCCGACTAGAACGATAACCGGAGAAATTCTCTCCGGAGGCAGCTTCAATATAAGTTCCAAATCTTGTAATACCCACAACTTGTATAAGTGAAACTTCAACAGGTAAAGGTGATGGCACAAATATTGCATTCATTGGGTTATCCATCATGTTTTGTCCAACATTGGGCTGATCCAATACAACTGTAATGTTATGGGCCTTTAAATGTTGTGATGGGCCTACACCACTTAACATTAACATTTGTGGGCTTCCAAGTGCCCCAGATGAAACTATTACTTCATTCATTTCTCCTCTTCTTAAATATGCTGTGTGTTTTTTCCCTAATGCATCTCTAAATATTACACCATGAGCTTTTGGTCTTGATAATCCTGCAAAAAGTTGTTAATCAATACTTTCTTAATCATACATTAGAGAAAAAATTAAATGAATCTCATTAGTTAATCTCATGTAAACAATGTAACCATCTGCCCTGACTTGACACAGAGTTTAAAAAGTCATAGTTCTTGACTATGCAATATAAATATTCTAAAATTAAATTTATTGTTAATATAGAAATATGTCATTCTTCTGACTAAAATGATAAGTATGCCATATAAATTGTGAAGGAGAAAGTATATTACATTTGATAAAATGTTTTTTTAGTCATATACTTTTGATACGTGTGAAAAGTTTAGCTCCCATAATGTCACGGACAACGTATACAACCAGGGGCGGATCCACGTTCTATCCGTTCACCCAAACACCCTCGATAAAAAATACACTGTATACTAAGGTGAATTTTCTGAATTTGTATTGATATATATATTTTGAACACTGTAAATCACAAATGGATGAGATAGCCCAGCGGTAACTGAGCTTAAAGTTATGCGCGACATCCAGGGTTCGAATCCCTGCATTGGCTAGGTCTGCCACTGTATACAACCAATTGAGGACGTTTTTTTTGGGGATTGCAACCCTTTATTCATTTTTTACTATCGTAAATTTTGTATCAAATCAAACAGTATCACATAAGTAAAACGGATTTCGAATTTCGTTTTCTTTATTTGCATGAGAAGATACGTACCTCTAGTTTGGAATATGATTTTGTGAACGGTAGCATGCAGAAGTAGTGTAATTCCACTAGGGTTAGCATACTCAAGTAGATCGGCAGCCGTGTGCCGACGGCCGGCGGCATCGAAAATCGTGCCCCCAATTTTAGTTCCATTAACATGATCATATGTAAATCCATTGTACGGCACCACCCCTGACTCCACAAGACCGTCGCGTACGGCGGATTGCCACTGCCTCACCGGCGGCTGAAACGCCACTTTATTTTCCACCCAAACATACGATTCGTTCACGAGTTGCCCGTCCCATCCAACACTGCTCACATACTTCGTGCCGGCGCGTGAGTAAAATCCGGCGTTTAAACAACTTCCGCCGCCCAAAACGCGTGCACGCGCGTTGATTACACCGTCCTCGGAGATGAATCGCTGAGATGGCGATTTCGGTGAGAGATCGGAAAGTGCAGATCCGAATGCCGATAAATATGTGATATTAGGATTTCCGTAAGGCGAACCGCCGCGCTCTAGTAGAAGTACGTCGTAGTTCTGAGAGAGCGTGGCGGCTAATGGGCAGCCGGCGGTGCCGCCGCCGATGATTATGTAGTCGTAATGCGATATCTCCGGTGCTGTAGTTGCTTGGCGCATAAATGAGTAATTTGGAGCTGCAAATTTATACAAAAGAGTTTAAATTTTTGTAACTAAAACAAAAATGATTTTTTAATTTTTGTGCCATAAAAAAACTTTAATTTTAAAATATTAAGTCGATCACGCTAATTTAACTTAAAAAATTATTTAACGAACAGAGTAGTATTACCACATTGAAAAATAAAATATGTCGATTATATCTAATTAAGAAATACTCATTTTGCAAGATTAGCTCTTAGATGCGAAAAATCAAATGATGAAGAATACAAAAAATATTTACACAATCAAATTACTTTTACAATAATTACAAGTAATTAATTAGGTTGCAACAATATTACAAGTTAAACTACATTAACAATATAAAAGAAAAGTTTTTAAGTTTTAACCGATAATGTATATATATAAACTTAAATTATAGGTGAAATTACATTAATAATATAAAAATTCTTTACATTACAAGTATACCATAAAGTTAAACTTATATAAAAAAAATATAAATTCCGATTTAACTTGAATTAATCTGTTAATATGCTAGAAATTCTTACTAGCCCAAATAGAAAACAAATGTTCACTTACTATCAAAGCGTTGTCACACCTCTGCTATTTTCAACGAAATAAAATTTATCAATCATTATTTTTTACGAAATTACTAAATTACTATAAGAATTTGTTTACCTTTTTCAGAAGAACAAAATCCATGAAAGAGGAAAATTCCAAGAAGAGCAGCAATAATCAAATTAAACTCCATTGTGTTTAATTAATTTTAATATATTTAATGATGATAAGATTGATGGAAAAGAAGAAAGAAAAAAAGATGTTATATAGTAAAATTCAAACAATTTGGACGGCAATTAATTTGGAAAACACAAAATGTTCCTTAGTAGAATTTTCAGTATATATAATTTTAAGGAACAAGAAAATGCAGGAATTGTGAATTCTTCAATATTTGAGAAAGAAGTAGAACTATATAATAGTGATTTGGAGAATTTATTTAAAGGAAGAAAGAAAATGACTAGTTAGGTCCAAAAATATGTGTAGAATTTGAAAAAAAGAAAAAAAAAACTATATATTATAAGTACTATTTTATTTATTATGGTAGTAGATAAGGCAAGGGAGAGGGGGAGAAGGTAGTTGTAAGATTTTAATTAAATAGGAAACATCTTGTTCTCTTTTATTTTCTTTTACATAATCATTATAAGTTTTGTCACTTTTAATTCTATTAAATGCCACACATTTGTGTGAAGGAAATTATTAATATAATAATTATTCAGAAAGTTTAGATATTATAAAATTTAGATTTAAACTAACTAATAAAATTATAATTCGTCAAATCTATTTAGGTTCGAACGTGTTGATATACCATTTAGATTGATCTATATAAGGATCTTTGTTTAAATATTTTAAAATAATATCTTTTATTTATCGTATTATATATAGTCATAGCATAAGAAAAGATGGTTTTAAGTTTTCAATTAAACAAATGATTTAAAACTTAGAATCTATTTAATTAACTTATTTTTAGGTGTTTTTAAGCCAAAGTAACTTGTAAGCACCTTTGTAATGTTTTAGTAGGATTCAAAAGTTGCTTATAAACACTTATTTTTAAGTCAAAAGTTATAAGTTAAAGATATCTAACTTACGACATTTGGCTTATAAGACAGAAGTGTAGACATTAAAATTTTGTGGGACTCTAAAAAGTGCGTTTAATTCGAGTTGGGACTCTATAAATTGTGCTCAACTCAGGTTAGGATTCTTGGAGGCTATTCAACCCTAAACCCTAGTTTATACTTATATAAAGGGTACTAAATTCCCTTAGAAGGCATCTCGGAAATTTCATAAAGAGATCATCCATAAATTGATGAATTATTCATATAGAGATCAAATCTAAATCATCCTAGTTCGAGAACTACGCCACTAACGACCATTGAATCATGAATAAATCCTAGGAGAGTAATTCAAGGGATCAACAGAATTGTACTCGCAATCTACATTTATCAATATAGTTATGTTTCTTCAAATTTTATTTGTGTGATTTATTTATTTTCCATATGTTTAAATTTGTTGCAAACAAGAAACTATAAGCTCATTCGAATAGGCACGTAAGTACGAGGTGGGTTGAATTATGACCTACTCCCTCAGTCTCATTTAGTCCATTTTATATATGAGGTAGTTTGACTTGACGCAGAGTTTAAAAAGGATATAAAGACTTTTAAGACTTGTGGTTCAAAATGAATGATAGAAATTTATGTGGCTGTAAATCATTTCATGAAGAATAAATAGACATTTTATATTAGTTAAATTATTACTTAATATAGAAATGTGTCATTTTTTGGAACAGAATAAAAATGAAAGTAAGTCACATAAATTAGATTAGAGAAGTAATATTTATCAAGTAACTTTCCGGCGTGTCAATGACAGTTTCATCTATTAACTTAGTTCATTTTAATATGCTTAATTTCAACTCGATCCGTCTATTTAATGGCCTTAATATTAATATGTTGTGTCCAATTTATGAATCTTTAACTTGAACTATAGTCTCAATGACATATTTTTATATATATATAATGGTAATTAGATTTCTACAACATATGTACATTGATTTTACTAATCTACTATATGAAGGTAGTATATAAGTTTTAGTTATCGAGGATTATAAACATCTCTTATCAACGATGAAATAAGTAAATAGACAACTTATGCTATAAATTCTCGTTCGTTACAAGTTGTTATCAATGACGAATTTCATAACTAATTTTAAGTGCGATATATGTAGGGTATTGGTAAGGGGTACGTTTTATTTGTTTTAATGAGATATTGTAACCACTGTTTTGAGTAGCTGAAGATTATAATGAGAAATTAAACTCACCAATATTTCCAAGTAGACTAATTCATCTTCAACCACATAACTCAATCTCTCTCTATTTTGAGTTTGAGGTCCTAATTATTGTTCATATTTTATGTTTCAACCAACCTATTTTTGTTTTTAATGACATTTAATTATTCAGTCAGCTTTTTCGTATCTTGACTAATTATATTCATCAGACACCAACAAGATAGCTTTATTTATTAAGATTAGAATAAACGAGAAGAATCATCTAGTTATTTTTGTTTCGGCTGAGTTTTGAACCGCTAAAACCTTCACCCAACCTCTTTTCATTAATATTAAATGCTATACTAGATAAAGAGTATATAAATAGGCGGTGGAATACTAATTATTGCTTTTCAAGGGTCCCAATTTGAAAAAGGACAATTGAAAATAAGTCATCAAAATTTATGAATATGAAGTCAAGTTTTATTGGTGTCTAACTATCACAACTCAACTTCCAACCACGAAGTTATAGAGCAACAAAACATCTAAATTGACCACACAAAAAATAAAGGTTGAGGAACCAAATATTATTTAATACAATGTTAATTGGCTTCTATAAACTTCTATTAAGACGTGAGACAAATTAATTACTCTATTCATACACTTACACAAAGTTGTCAACTCTAAAATGTAGATCAGCTTTTTTGTTTTTTGTTTAAACAATATATATTGTAAATCCAAATTAGTTGTGTATAGCCAAGGGGAAATCGTCCCCTACGAGAAATTTTAAAATTTTGAAAACTCAAATTCAAAACTTCTAATTAATGATAATACTGTATATGATATACGGACTCATTGAGCCGATGATAAAAAAGAAGTTGGATAACTTCAAATTTTATAATTTTTATGTTTAAATCCAGTTAACGACGTAGGAAGTTATCGTAGTTCCATGAACCTTCTCCAAAGGTCATGATCATCATACTAAATTGGTGATTATTTTTTTTCTGTTTTAGCTTAGTATTGTCAGTTTGTACGAGGACAATTCAAAACTTTGTCAACATTTATTAATGACCCATCTAGTTGGCAGATTGACCGTCGAAATTAATTAAATTAAATAGGGTAAGCTAGGTGGAGGTGTCACGTAATTGCTAGTACTTCTCATGACAGTGAAACTTTTTTTCCCCCCCTAAAATAATGACCAAGTCTGAAGTATTAGAATATAATAAATAAATAAATAAATAAATAAAAATATGTTGTTTCTTTTAAAACAAACCAAAAAAGGAGTAATGTTTAACCACACAATACATCGACAAGAGTTTTAAATCTGCTAATGGTTATCGTCTGCTCTAAATCTAAGTTAGTAGGTCTTTAAAATGGAAAATTAACATCACACACATATTTAAAAAGATAAATATCAAGTTGTAATCATACTTTTTAAAAATAAACTACTTATAGCATATTATTATCATCTTATAGCACATCAATTAATAATATATTAATTAAAAATATGTTATTAAATATAAACTATTAATAGTATATTATTATCAAGTTATAGCATATTAACTAATAATATATTAATTAAAAAAAATTATTTTATTATTTAACTAATAATTATTATGTTTAAATAATTAATTTAATTTATTCACTTACCTTTTATCAACAAATTATTATTTATTAATCAATTACCTATTAAACTTTTTAATATAAATAATAAATTATTAAATATTAATCAATTACCTTTTAAATTTTTTAATATAAATAATAAATTATTAAATATTAATCAATTACCTTTTAATGTTTATAATATAAATAATAAATTATTATGTATTAAATATTAATTAAACTTCATATTATATAGTTACCTTTTAAAAAACAAAATCTAGAAATTAGGGATTTTATTTTAAATAATTGATTAATATTTAATTACCCAATAACTACCCACCCCCATATCAACCAATACTCTTTTATCTTTCCCCAATACACTCAACCTCTTTCCACGCCTGAATTTATTGCATATTCCCCAAAAATCACGCCTCAATCATCAATTCAAACAAAAAACGCAACCACTTTGCCATCTTTCTCAAATCTGCATCTTCCCCAAAATCTCTCATATCAGTTCATCCTAAAACACAAACTAAAATCTCAGATCCGTTCCTCATTAATTTTATAGACAATGTCGAAGAAAGGTAGTGAAAATCTATGGAAAAGTAAAAGATTGGTCGATGAGGAAGACGACTTTCATGCTCCTTCATTCAATATATTGTCACAATCTCAAACTCAGAAATCGAAGGGAAAAAAAATCAAAGAGGCAAAGGAAAGTTGAAATTGGTCGTTCAACAACGAAGTCTTCCAAAAAAGATGCAGAAATTCAACAAAAAAATAAAACAAAAAAAGTTAATAAGGTTAGTAAAGTTTATTTCAAAATTCAATTTACAATGTGTTGTTTTAGTGTCTTTATTTTTTATATTATTTGTCAATAGTGTACTACATGAATTTATATATTAATTGAGTATTATTTTATTTTTTCAAAAGTCACATATTTTTTTTTAAAAATCGAATATTTATTTTATTATTATGAATTGTATAATTTATATATCAATTGAGTATTATTTTATTTTTTCAAAAGTTACATTTTTTTTTTTTAAATCGAAAATATATTTTATTATTATATGAATTGTATATGAATTGTATATGAATTGTGACATATAGTTGTATAAATTGGAATTGAACTGTGGCATTTAGTTGTATGAATTGTGTATGAACTCTAGCGTACACGTGTATGAATTGAGTATGAAACTGTGATATAAAGTTGTATGCATTGTGGATGAAACTGTGTTATTAATAATTGTATTTAGTTGTATGAATTGTGTATGAAAATCTAGCGTATAGGTGTATGAATTGTGTATGCAACTGTGATATAAAGTTGTATGCATTGTGGATGAAACTGTGGTATTAATATTGTATTTTTTTTGTTTGAATACTGTATGAAGTTTTTTTTTTTTTTTGTTACAATGATTGTGGTCGTACACCTCTCTTTTTGCTGAATATATCAACAATGGTATTTTTGATTTGTTTGATATTGAAGTAAATGCAACATATCATCGTCAGAGGTATGCAACTTTACTTTAGCACTATGCAAAAGCAAAGAATGAAGAGGAAACAATAAGTGACAGTGAAGTTACGGGTACAGTTGCAAGCAAGTATGGTGGAACTCGCACGCAAAAAGAACAAGTTATGGACACCACCAATTATCTCACTCCAAGAACATGGAATAGGAAATGAAAAAATTTAAATGCACGTTTTGAATTCTTATTGAAATATTTGTTATTTTAACAATATAACAATTTCTGTTATTTTTAATGTTTTTTTATAATTATTAATTTCTGTTATTTTCAAAGTTTTAAACATTATAACCATTTATGTTATTTTTAATGTTTTTTATAATATAACAAGTCATAATAACTTATTATTTTTAGTATATTTCAATATATATTTTAAATGTATAAACATTGTATGAATTATGAATGCCATATTGATTTTGATAGATGTAACAGAAACCAATTATATATATATAAACATTGTATGAATATTATATGAACATTGTATGAATAACACATAGAACACTTTATGAATGGCAGGACAGTACAATTTAAATTTATAATGTATAAAAATTGTATGAATTATGAATGACATATTGAACTTTGACATATGCAACAGAAACAAATGATATATATGAACATTGTATGAATATTGTATGTACGCTATACAAAACATATTGTTTCTTTCCAAAAAAAAAATTATGCAAACTGTATTACATATATTACAGTTACAAAAAAAAGTTAACACTGTTTTAAATGTAAAAAACAACAAACTAACAATTCATAATTAAAATAAACAAATCAAAACTAAAAATTAATCCGAATAATTCCACTTTCCACCATGTTTAATTAAAATTGACACAAAGTTATCCATCGGAAGTGAAATATGTAGCTATGAAAATAATCTTCAATTCTTGGGGGGAAAAATGATTTATATGTTGAAAGAAATTTTAAAGTAATAGACAAATTTTAGAATGAAGAATAATTGTAATGCTAATCATTTATCTACCTTTAATTTAACTCAATAAAAAAGTAGTCCCTTCAAATTTTCAGGCGTGCATATTAAATTACTGCGCATTAATTATAACTGAAAATTAGTTGTCAGAATTAATTACTCATTAGCACTTTATTTATGTTGTCAGAATTAATTACTCATTAGAATTAATTACTCATTAGCACTTTATCCACTTATTTTTTAATTAATTTTTAATAACAAATACTTTTAATAAATTATAATTAACAATATAATTACTAATTAAATGCTATAGAGTGAGATATTAAATGCTACAAAATGAAATTGAAACTCTAGTGCCATAACTTGATAATAATACTACATATTATGCTATATTCAAAATTTACACTTTAAAAATCATATCACGGTAAATAATATATTTACTTATATACTCAACATTTCTTATTTATTTTGCCAGTATGGACTCTTATCCCAAAGCTATACCATGTTTTATCGGACCAAACAATTTAACCATAATAATTGAGACATAGTTCAAAATTAAAGTAAGAATAGACACTATCTACTCATAGTTGAAGTAATAAATGTGTTGTCTTCTAAATTCGTGACACAATTACTTCTATGAAGTATGTAATTCCTATTAAATTCACACATGAATTAACAACAGCTCAATATTTTAGTTGCATAGGAAGAGAATTTCCGTAGGACAAACAACAGATATTGAATAATAAGAACCTATTAAAAGTAAAGAAACCAATGAACTAGTTATTAACCGAAAAATTTACATCAATATTACACATGAGAAAAAAGGTACCTACACAAAGACAACTCAGCTAAAGAACTAGAGAGGGTGGTGGATAAGAATTGAGGGGTGATGATGCTATAATGGTCGACTACATTTTAAGAAATCCAAAAGGTGCTCAGTAAAGAGAATTGTATGTGTAACAGGTTGCGATAATGGAGGCTACACAAATCAAAAGTGAAGGGAGGAGTGTGACGTTCAAGAGCTTACTCTGTCCCAAATACCCAGCAAGGGTTATGGTTACATCTGCAATCACCCGAGCAAATGTGCCAGCTTCGGTAGACAAGAGACCTCCATTGTAGGTTCCACGAGAAAGTCTGGATGACATGACTCGAGAGAGGAGCGATAGATTGACACCTGATAACGTCAACCAAATAAATAGAGAGATTCAGAATACAAGTAGTGTAAAACATGTACCAGACATCATCAGGATTGAATTATTCGTAGTTTATGCTTTGAGAGTTTGGTTTATCCAATTCAAGAATGGTTAAGAAAGATGCAATCAGCAGGGTTAGGCTCATCATGGAAGGAACAAGTCATGAAAAGTCCAACTTGTCTTTTTTCATCAATTAGTATCTGCGCCTCGATCCACTTAGATTGAAAATTTTATTTCTATTACAAGAAATGAGGCTTAAAACTACTTTAAAAGAGTTCTTAAGGTGAATTAGTTTTCTAGGAGAGCATAATTTTAAGAAGTAACTATAAGGCCATACGTCACCCAGTAACGGATCCACTTATCCAAGATATGCTACTGTAAACCACTAAGCCTAGTTTCTGAAATCAAAGACATTTAGTTTGTGATATTTGGATAAGCTTGATTATCGGAGGGGAGTTCAAAAAACATCATCTGTGAGACAGAAATGGAAAATAAACCTAGAATTATTGAGAGAGTCTAGAATGTTATGATACCACTCTAATTTGATTCACTAACAACCCAAAGCCAGAAACCTTATTTTGCTTTGTCATATTGATAGGTTCCATCGACAACACATACGTTTCTTAATGAGGAAACAAAATGGGACAGGATAGGTCTTACCTTCTAACACTTCAGCAGCTACAAACATTATAAGCCCCGAGCAGACATATTGTGGCACAGTGTATGGGCTTACAATATGAAAGCTCCCAAGTATACCAAGAAACACCATAATTTCAGATGCCAACAAAATTTGCCTGCAAGCCGAAGAAAATATCAGAATTTCATAGCAAATATTCAACTTAATAGTAGTTAATTTTCACACGCATGATCTTGATTCTGCTTTCGTGTAATTAGATATTGATTTTCAAGAAGTGATTGCAATTTTAGTAGAACAAAATCATATGATAAATAAGTGAATATACAAATTAACATGGATTAGAGGCGGAGCCACAAGCAAGGAATTCATCAATGCACTAGAAAAGATGGAAGGCCCAAAAAGGAAACTCTTGCACTTACTACTGGCTGGAAGGAAGCATTCGTATGCAAGAAAAGGAAGGTTATTCCATTCTCATTATAATACATCAATGTTGAGCACCAAATTTATATCCAGGAAAATTTTAGAAAATCTAGCCTCGTGTCCAGAAAGTAAGCATCCAAAGCATGTTGTGGTGCAAAAGATATTACCTGTCCTCAAACATATTACTTATGTAGCTCCCAACAACAACATTTATTGGAAGAACCGTGAGGCCAAGACATGCAAGAAAAATTGCCACAGTGCCCGTTGACCAGCTAAAGTAATATGTCGTAACAACACTGGATTCTGAAAGTAAAATCTCCATAGCATATTTCAGCATGAAGTAGATTAATAATTGAACCTGGAAAGATGAAAGAGTCCAGTCACCATTCATTTGAAGTTAAAATCTTAAAGCATAATTAAATTATACATAATATGCTTATTTTTTTTCCATATGCATACAAAGAGAAATCCATCCTTTTCATTTTATTCTCCTTCTCTTTCTTGATTTCTCTCTTGGCTGTGATGAGAAGGCACTGTCCGATCAGACATACAGTTACTTGCCAGTTGTATTTTCATTTTTAGTATAACAAGATTATGTACTAACCATGCACATCTTTCAATAAGCAAATCACCATTGTTAACCTCCATCTTTATTATAGGTATATATATTATGATAGACTACATTCATGTCCTACTTACTGTCCTTATTTCGTCTTTGGCATCATTATTACAATCTTCACAAAATGACAAATTCCAAACTTCAACAAACACAAGGGAGCATGTTGTGGATAACTCCCAAGAGAAAAACAGCCATTAAGCAGGAATGCAAGCAATATCAATAACCCATTTTTTTTCCTCAATGAACTCTATCCAGAGTTGGAAACTTACCTTCACCGAAGGTGTAAGTAATCTGTATGCTTCAGCTATAGAGTTGGCTGGCTGACGAGATTCCTCAGGAGCTTCTTCACTCTCATCATATTCTTGGTCATTCTCATCATCTTGTTGATTGTTTTCCACTTTTAAGAGCAATGGTTGTGTAATGCCACTTTCAAGGACATCATTTTCTACTGGTACAATAAAAAGGTTAACCATCAGCCTGTATTTAAATAAGCATTTCTGCTCTTACGTTTCGACAAACTTTTTTTCCTGGTTGGTCTAATTTATGGGTATCTTGATGGGTAGAGAGGTTGTGGACCATAGACCCTCGGCTCAAAAGAAAAGAAGAATTCAAAGCATGATTATAAGAAAATAAGATAGCAAAAAACAGGATACAAAGCAAATAGAGCAACAAATAGTAATAAACATTAAATAACAAAGAAAATAAGTGATTCCTAAATATGGTTACGAATAAGGAGGGGAGGCTAGCCCCGTGTCTCTCCCACATAAAATGTGACAACTCTCGTCTACCTACCAACCTCCTACCCTAATGCTTGACCTCCGTACCCTCTTATCTACAAGAGACAGGATCATCTCAATACCATGCAACAAAAAGTTCAACATACCATTATTAGCAGGTTCTTGAGGACCAGTGTTCACTTCAGTTTCAGTAGCAGGTTCTCTGAATGAGATCCACAACCATATCAAATAGACTAACCATGCAAAAGCCATGAGCCAACCAGGCAAAGTATCTTGATTGAATGTCAACTTGTAAATCTTAAAATTAGTTTGGAGTAACCCAGCAAGTGCAGGGCCACATGCCATCCCAAGAGCGCTAGCACTGACAAATCCAGCTGAAGCCTGCATCCGGATTTTAAGGGGCACACAGTCACTGATGTAACGTCGGTTCACTGCTCTGGCAGAACCCAACCTGCAAATTCAAGAACATAATGGAGATGGAATGAAATGAGAATATAGTATGAAGATGGGCAAGCAATGGTTTACTGAATTCACTAATATCATTTCATTTGAATCTTCACTCATATGACCCTGTAGTATTCTAGACTGAAGGTGGTTAGTTTACCTGGTCCCAAAAAAATACTTTTACTTCCACAGATACACGACAATCAACTGACGATTATCCTAGCATGCTGCAACTAAAGTATATTATGTGATGTTTTTAAAAATTATTAAACACAAAAGACATCCTTTGAAGTCCTCAGATCACTCTCCAAAATCAATTCAGCACAATTTTCATCTTTGACATATCGGAAGATTAGTTGTCTGAAAGATGTTAAATTCTCCTCTCCACACCCTACCATCACCCCTAAAATATTTCAAATAAATATCTAAAATATTCATCACAGATTACCATGTGCATGTAACACATGCATAAGTGCACAGATTTGGGGAGAGAGAGAGAGACCTACCCACAAAATATTCGACCAATAAGGAGAACTGGTATTGAATTGAGATCATAAGCCAGTGCATACATGATATTCCCCACAAAGAGAACTATACTGCTAAATACCAGAGGTCTGAAATAAGACCTGTTTGACCAAGCACTGAAATACACAGAGGAAAAGATCTGTGCAATAGCCATGGCACCGATCACAATCCCACAAACTGTTGCAGCAGCACCAAGGCTCATAGAATAATCATCTGCTGTTGGAACAATGATATATGTATTGACCATATAAAGGAAGGTATTTGCCAAGTTTAAGATAAGTGACATAAAATGGTATCTCTGATCATCAACTTGTTCCTCAACAGGAGTTGGAAACTCTTCTTGCATGATAAGTGCATGTTGGGCCAAAAAGTTAAGGAAGTTTGTTGAATGACTTAATCTATCAACAGCTGCTTGCAATGAATCAACAACAGAATCCTGCAAAACAATTCAATATATAAGAATACAGTAGGAAAAGCCTCAAAATTATTTGTTCAAGAAACTAATATGCACAGAGGATTTACGAAATCAGCATAATACGAAAAGATCATTGGATATAGAGACAAACCTGGAGCGGAAGAGAAGGCTGGTCATAAATTGACAAGTAGCTTCCTTGACGGTCCTGAAGGTCAGCAAGGTTACGAGATATTGCTCCAACAACTGCCCCTAGCCCCTGCAATCACCATTAATGGTCAGTAGCGCCTACCTTGAAGGCTTGAACTATTGTCATTTGCCAGTGAGATTTTTCTCTTGGACAAATCTATTAAATTTCTGAAGGAAACACACATTTTCTCATCACGAATACTGAAGATTGAATTTTGCATTGTGTCTAGCTCTTCTTTTTTATTTTTCTCATTAAAAATGCCAACGAGAAATTGCAGTAGTAGTTGACGCTATAGAACTGCAGCAGTCATGTTATTACTAGTAGAAAAAAAAAGTAGCCAGCTGAGTTTATCATATTACCACATGCTTGAAAACTTGCTGCAGTTGGGAATAAGGATGATTAGCCCGGGTTTTGACATAATAATCAGTGAATCGATACCCAAAACGTTTGTCAAATTTCTTGAGGATCTTCCGCAATCCAATGGCATTTATTTCAACGAAAAAAAGAAGCTTCAGAAGATCACGCCCCACATTTCTATAAGATTCTCGCAACTCAATTATTTTGGATATATCAGGTTGTTCTTGAAGAGACTCTTGCTGTTTATTAAGTTCAGATATCCTGCTTGCCAGCACTCCTTGTTGTTCCAACATAAACAGAACAATTCTTTCAATCTGCAAGAGTTAAGAAAATTACAGAAGCTTTCATGTTTTCCTTCTTAAGTAAAGATATAGATCCCACAGTGTCACAGAGTGTTACTTCCATATAAGGAGCATACTTTTAACCACTACATGAATAAGGTATTAGCAAACAGAAAAGAACAGGCTAATTCCTGAAGACTGCCATGGACGATTGACCTATCGGAATCCCTATTCAGAACACAAACAGAAAGGTGGAGAGGGGAGAGAAGACACAATAGCCAGAAGAAAGAAATAAACATGGAAGAAGAAGGCATGGACTGAACCATGACTGCTCTCCCAGGGAAGAGGAGGCGGGAAAAAGACGAGGGTTCCATAACATGCTAATTATTCAGATGAGACTGAATATTCACTCTCAAAGAAACTCGGCACATAGTCAGTATTTGGGAGAAGGGGTGCCTTTTTCAGTCACCTAAAAGAACTTGCAGCTAGTTTACCTGATTTAGTTGAAGTAGGAATAGGTACTTCAATAGAGATCAAACTTTTGTTTTGTTTAAAGAATAACAAATGCATTGGTGCTTTTATCTGTCGGAATAGATCAACAAACCAACCCTAACCTGATTTGGCTGATATGCACATAAGAGATGCTAGTGCACAACCCTTATTCTTACCTGATTGTCTAGCATCCGTGAGAAATCCTTAAGAACATGTCGACGATCGAGTGATCCAGCTTTAATTTGGTTATCGTACTGCTTAACCTTTTTCTTCATTAATTTGTAGTTGATGTAATATCTGGAAAAAAAAACAAAGCTCTTCAAGTATACAAAAACCAGTCAATTCTGACAAAACAATCAAATATGTCTTTGGATTCAATGTAAAGCCTTTTTGATTTTCCTTTTTCCTTTACTTCAAGAGGTAGGGTCTAATATATCTCTTTGTTTAGCTATTTCCCTTCACATGTCTCCACATAAGTCTGCCTTGTCTCTGTATTATCACAAAGTAATGTGTTTCCTTAACCCTCCCACAAGTTCACTAGTTGTTTTTTTCTGAAATTTAACTGTCACTCATTTAATTTGCGGTTAAAACACTGTCCAGATCTTCTTAACAGACATTGTGTTCTATTGTTATACAGCAGATGTTATGATTTCACTACATGTCACTCATTTAAACTGTATAAGCACTGGAAAAACTACTCTCAAATGTAGCAAGTTGAAATGCATTTAACGTGCTCCCATGGAAAGTATCTTGTGTAGTCAAATCACAAATGTGAACCAGCGAAAGAAAATGCATGCTCTAGTTTCCAGCAAGTTTAAATGAAAGAACGCTACAACAATTAGGTCTATATAAGGGGTGTTCAGCATACCCTTGCCATTCTTGGATCTGTCTGTCCTTCAACTTTTTTCCAAAAGCAACCATTTTTCACTGTATAACCAAAAGAGAAGGAGAAAGACAAGGACATCAGTGTTTTAAAAAAAGAAAAAAGACAAGCAGAAAATTGGACAATGAGAAACTGTTTTCAAGTACCATAAAGCTAGAACTGATTGCCTGATGAAAATTGAGAAGGTAATCCCACCAATCCCATTTCAATATAGCATATTTCTTATTGAAACAGCTGATCACCTAGAGGTGTCAAATTCTTGCTATGGTTTTGGAGAATGAAATCTTCTATAATGCATAATTGATGTGCATCATCAAACCATAGTTTAATACACATATATCAATCTATTATGGGTCAACAAATCATAATATGCTAACAAAAACTTATGAAACAGAGACAAATCCAGAGGAAAAGAAACTATTAGTTCAAGTTTGAGGCCAACCATTGTCCACTATGGCCAAAGATAAGTTGCTCATTCTTCATGCATAGTTTTAATTAAAATAATCAAATAACACATTTTCTTCGGAACATCCCCTGATTTCATACTAAAAGAAAACATGACAGGTCAGTTTCACAATTGAAGAGAAATGCTTAACTACTGCAATTTATGCAGAACTAAAATGACAATTATATCAGGTGACCAGTCGTGCAGTCAAGATTTTGAAAACTTTTTAGCAAATTTTGAGTCTGAAGACATCTCTGAGTGAATAACTGCTTCATATTCTTGCAGCAGTTTTCTCTTCTTTTTTTATGACGAGGGAACATGTAGCAGTTACCCTTTGAGTGCGCAGAGTGTAAACCCGCTACTGTGCAATAGCTCGCAGACCACACAGGAGAAGTAAACCGCACTAGGCAGTTTTCTTTTCTCACACGTTATGCCAAAGCTTACACTCTCATATATAACCATGTTATTTCCATACTAATCCCTTTTCCCCCTCTTTTTTGGCCTTCATAAAATCAATATTGTGCAGAGAGACTATACCAGGTTTACTGCCTCTAGGACTAGAGACCTTACAAGTGACAACCATATCAATAAATGACTTGTTCCTGAGATGAAATTACTGCGCCTAACAATCAATACCAAATCTGAATAGCATTATAATGACCATTTACATTTCAACGTGCATAAAACTCACATACTTACACAGTTAGACATCTTAATTGCAGGTCAGCACAACAACTACTACCACAACCATTAGAAAAAACATTTACACACACATAAAAGTCAAAACCAAACAACATCACACACATCAATCAAGCTGAATACTCAGTCCAATAAAATAAACGTAGAAGCTCACTCGCAACAACAAAAAACTTATTAAGCCATTCTAGAGAAAATTCGAAAAGAAATCTCAAAATTCCAGTCAAAAAAGAGGAATTACCGGTAGTACACAGCAAAAATTCCAGTCAACAACACAGAAATAAAGAGGAATACAGTAGTACACAGCATCGAAGTTGACAGATATTTCAATCAACAAAAAAATTATTAAAAAAAAATACAGTATATCAGCACAAACTAGGCAGATACTTCAACACTCAACAGCTACGCCGTTCTATTCAAAACTCGAATAAACAAAAACTCCAAAATCCAGCAATAAACATAGCTTATATGAGCAATTTGCAGTGGAGTTAACAGTTCCAAATCAATACATTCTGGCGCATGCATACATATCTCAGTTTAAACTACTGAAACTCGTTTTGCTTTTGAAAGCATATCTCCGCATTACCTGAAGATGACGATTCGCCAAAAGCAGCCCTTAGATAAGCATCAACAAACACGAAAAGGAGAGAAAGTTATCTTTCTGAACGAGATTCCGCAACAGTTTAGAGAGAGAGAGTGAAGATTTCTAATACACAAAACTTTAGATTCGAATATTCGAAATACTGTGTGTGTATATGGGAGTTGGAGCATATAATAAGGAGATTGGAAGAATGATTGATTGATTGAAGGAGGAGGTGTTGAAAGATGTGAGAAGGGAGTATATGGCTGTTAAAATGACTCAGCACACGAGATCTCCTCTTGTTTTTCTTTTCCACCCCTAGTGTTAGATATTCGTATTAGAGCTCGTATTTATACAAACATTAAAATCCAAAGTTCGAGACCAATTATTTTAAATTTGCAACACATAAAGCTTCAATACGGAGAAAAAACACTTTTTATAAAAAAATATAAATTTCATACACAAAACTCAATCTGATATCTTTAATTAAAGAATGAGCACAATCACTCGTGGTGATCTCCCCTTTTTGTTTCTCCTTTAAGCTTTTTTTTGAAACGTGTATTGTATTGTGTTTTATTCTATTCTATTGTACGGTAGGTTAAATACAATATTTGGTTAGACTGTATTGTTCGTTACTGTTTAATAACATTTCAATTAATTGGTTTGACCGTATCTTTTTGTATTGTAATTTATAAAGTTATTAAAATATCTTTAGTTATTCTAGGATAGGGGGTAAAAAAGTATTATGAAATATTATGTCATGATATAACTGGAAAAAGAAATTAAGTAACAACGAAAACACACCAAATCGGTTGTTCCATAAAATGGAGGTTTCCATTATTACGTAAACAACAAAATTTAACAATATAATATAATATATTTTAAGTAACAATCGAAACAAACATTATAGATATAACGATACAATACAATATGTAACAATGATCCAAACAAAGTATAAATTTGAACCATAATTATTGAAATAACCTTGGATATTTATATCGGAATAATGAATAACTAACATTATTTATTTTCAATATGAAATTAAATGTTACTCCATATTAATAAAATTTTAGTTCACTCAAAAATATATTTTAGGACTAAAAATAAATATTATGAATATTTTTATTTGGATAAAAAAAATTAAAATTATGAAAAATGCAAATGGAAGTTATATATCAATAATGGATTTTTTAAAAGAGAATTCAACATAAGTTACATCATTGATACAGTTATTTCTTGCACTCAAAAACATTGAAAATAAAATATGATACAGTGTAAATGTTTATAAAAAAAAACATTTATCTTATATACTAGTATTATTATTGGTCAAATGTGTTTCTTATTTTCTGATATTATACAAATTAAACATCACATCATCATGAGAATGCTAACCAACTCTTTTCCCCTGTCTCGCCTCTCTCCTCTCTCTCCCAGTCTCGCTCGTCTATCTTCTCTATATAACATATAGCTACAAATTGTAATTATCAAACTATAGTTATAAAGAGTAATTAATTATTTTTAATTGGCTATATATGGAAGTTTTCTTTGAAAAAATGACTTTTTGTGATCATTTGAATTAGATTAAGTGTATTATTTTGAATGATTTCAATAATAGTAAGACTTATAAATTTGATTTATATGGAATTATTTAGATTCATTAAGAAATTTATAAGAAAACAAAAGCTGAATCTGAATAATTTAAATTCAAATCTTAAAAAGAAAAAATACATTTAATGAATATCTCAATAACTAAGATTCAAACTTACCAAATGCAAATAAATGAAATATTAATCTTTTCTTAGTGAATTTATTCAAAAGAATATGTTCTTTAATGAATTCTTTTTTGCGGTATTACTTTATATGTTTCTCTTCTATTTAAAGATCTACGAGGTTAAAGATGCTTACCATTTATTTATTTTTGCGGTTATTTTTTATTTATCTTACTATCACATTTCTTATTATTATTTTCATAATTCTTGTTAGTCAACCCATTTATTTTCTTAAAAAAAAAAAAAAACAAGAAATGTAATTGGAGAAGATTATATGACTCATTTTCAATAATTAATTTGTCCCCACTTATTATGTTTACTTAAATTTAAAAAAAAATGTAATTGGAGAAGATTATTTGACTCATTTTCAATAATTAATTTGTCCCCACTTATTATGTTTACTTAAATTAAAGGGAAAAGGCTCAAATATGCCATCGAACTTTCAGAAAAGGCTTATTTATGCCATCAGTTAAAAGTTTGGCTCATTTATGTCATTACCGTTAAAGAAAAGGCTCATTCATGCCATTATTTTTTAACGGTGGTTTTGCAAAACCATTTTTGACACGTGACCAATTATAACTCGGCCACGTCATCAATTTTTTTAATAAAAAAAATAATAATTCAATTTTTATTCAGAATTTAAATTTTTTTAATTAAAAAAACTGATGACGTGGCCAATTATTCAAATTTTAATTTTTTTTATTTAAAAAAATTGATGACGTGGCCATTTATAATTCGGCCATGTCATCAATTTTATTTAATAAATAAAATAAAAAATAAAATAATTCAATTTTTTTTTTAGAATTATAATTTTTTTTATTAAAAAAATTGATGACGTGGCCAAATTATAATTGGACACGTGTCAAAAATAGTTTTGCAAAACCACCGTTAAAAAATAATGGCATGAATGAGCCTTTTCTTTAACGGTAATGGCATAAATGAGTCAAACTTTTAACTGATAGCATAAATAAGTCTTTTCTGAAAGTTCGATGACATATTTGAGCTTTTTCCCTAAATTAAAATGAAATTATTTTGTTGTGGTTTGAGAAAAACAACTTAGCAATCTTACTTTTTGCTTTTCAAATGCATGTGATATGTGTATATAATTACTGCAGTGGCGTTCTTTTTTATTCTGCACTATTTTGTACCATGTGAAAAAAATGTATTTGGCGAGGCACAAAGATCTATAATAACAAAGTTACATTATTAATGGTTGATTTTTTTTTTAAAAAAATACGATATTAAATATTACTTCCTTCGTTCCATTTTATGTGGCAACATTTAATTAGACACAGAGTTTAAAAAATAAATGAAAACTTTAAAATGTTTATCAATTGCCCTTCAAAAGTAGACTCACTTTTCTGTCTCTTCATAAATGTATTTGAGTACTATTTTTAAAGTTAAGTGGAACCAACAAGGGTAAAAAAGAAATTATACCTTTAAATACTTACCATATAAGAAAATGTTACATTCTTTTTGGGACTGATAAAAAAAGAAATGGTGTCACATAAAATGGATCGGAGGGAGTAGTATTAAAGCTCAACTAATCGTTAATTAAAAGCAATGGTTGCATCGATCTCAAATAATAGAATGTTAAAAACAGTGGCGTACTCACATAGTGGTAAGGGTGTCCAATTGGACACCCTTCGTCGGAAAAAAGATATCATATATATAAGTAAAATGATAAATTAAATAATTAAATAACATATTTTGGACACCTTTACATAACAAGTTGCTATTTCTGGACACCCTTTGTTAAATTTCTGGCTCCGCCAGTGGTTAAAAAAGAAGTAACATTTTAAATAGATTTTCATTTATATATATTTTTTCTATATTTTATTCTTAATATTAATTATTTATTTATCAAATTATTTTTCAAGACATAATACTAATTAATATTAATCAATAAGGGCAGTGTGATACAATGTATATAGTCATATCAATTGTTATTTTCTTAATGAGTATATGTCACTGTATTATTTCATACTTTGGATCGCGAACTACACTACATGTTTTTGAGTGACGCTCTCAATATAATTTTCGTCATATTCAAAGTTTAAACTCGATATCTCCCGTTAATGATAAAGAAAATTCACCAATGCACCACAATCAATATTTATTTGAACTCATAATTACTCAAATTAATAAGTACATTTTCGGTAGCATTTTTTCATGCAACAATTATTAGAAATGATGAAAATAATTCATCCAATATATCTTTTATTTTAATAATAACATAGACAAAAAAACATACTGACTCACAAAGATCCGATCTATATATGAATGTTGTTATCTAGCCAATATTATTCTATCACATGCAACTCTGATGAGCATGTCGTTTTCTATTCATTTTAAACATGCAAAAGTTTTCATTCTTATTAAAATCATAATTCTCATTTATCGACTTATCATACTGTCGCGATTTAAAATCAAACTTAAAAATATTGAGGTATGTTATTAGGAAGAAAAAACACAAAAACCAAAAAAAGACATATTTACTAGGAACCTTTTTTATTTATTGGGGAGTGTATTTAAGAGCTAGTCGCTTTCGTATTCATATCATATTACATATATATATATATATATATATATATAATTGATAATATGATTTTGACAAATAAAAATTTAAATGAGTTTGGAAGCCTTAGGGTTACAATGGAATAAAAGCACGTATTACTCCATAATTATAGGAGTAAAAAAATCGTCTTATGATTCAAATTCTTTTAGATCGAATCAGTAAAATTATTGTTTATCGTACATTTCCTTCCCATTCAAGTCAATCACAACATCATATTACGATTATTTAAATTTAAATAAATTTATTAATTAGTACACCTTCGAAGCTGGTAAAGTTGGGACCACTTATGATTATTAGATGAAGAAAAAAATATGTTAGGCTCTATTTATTTTTATTTACTAATCAAATATAATGTCATTTATAGAAACCAACCATCATGTAGGGACAACACATGTTCTAGATTTAGCTTGGCCAAATAATCTACCCATATTTTAACATTATTATTCATATTTGGCCACTCCTTGTCACTTCCTCTTGACCTTTCATTTTCATTTTCAATGAAATTATTTTTTATTCTAACATGATATTACTCTAAACTAATCTCATATTAGAAAAAAAGAAAAATAAATGATTTCATAAAACATAAAGTTTATATGATACTCATGTTTTTTGAGGCTTGATATAATGTAGCCCGACTTGGATTATAACATGTCTCGTGTTTTTAATGCTTTAAATTATTGTACTATATGCTTAGTTAGATCGTAATATATCATGCTTTCATTTTATTAAATAATTATGCGACACATTGTTTTCAAGTCAGATCTTTTCTTATATATGCAAGATCTTTGTCTTTTATTTTTAAATACCTCAATTTCTTAATATATATATCACTCGATTTAATCAAAATAATTTACATTTCAGACTACTTCCACTTTTAACTTTTGAGTTGGTTACATAAACCTTCCTAAAATGTTGGAATTATAGTTATTAATTACATTAATTCGTCTTTAACTTTTAAAATTTAGAATTGAGTGTCTATCGAAAATAATTTTTCTGTTCACAAAAATAGAATAAAGTTTGCATATATTTTACTTGGACTACACGGGATATGTGATTGTATATTAAAAATTACCAACGTAGTCATTTCATTCCTTTTTGTATTTTTTACACCAATAATTTTTTATTATTAGATGTTGCTTTCACATGTTGGATTTTTGTGCACTTTAATTTCAAAGGATTTTACATTTTCCTTTTTTAACTCAATAAAATTTGTTGAAAAGTAAATACGGTAGTACGGTATGCTATTTGAAAGATCCAAGAAAATTAATATAATAATGACAAATTTAAAACAAAAGGCAATTTGGTGTCTTCATCAATATTTTTTCATTTTTTTTTGTCATGTTTAATTACTATTCAAATTCACACATATTGCTCGTTTTTACCTTCAGGTTATCTTTTGAATTATACCATCACCGAGCCTAAAACGTAATGTCTAGCTCATATCAATCATTTGATATTCAGATACTATTGATCCAACTAATTCAAATATGTGGCACGTTAAGTTTTAAACACCATTTGTCTATAGCTTAAGTTTGATAATTTTCCCGCAATTATACAACAAGTTGAATAATCGTTTGAAAAATTTATTTGCGGAATTTTTTGTCTTGTTTTATATGGACATAAGCTAAAAAAATATCCTAATGAATATATTTTTTGGAGGAAATATTTCCAAACAAGAAAGATCACTAGATGAGAATGAAATTGTGACCTTGTATTTCAACTCTCTACCCAATTTGATTGACAATAATACTAGAGGGCTCCATTCATTTATAAGTCAATTATAGAACCACTATTACGTGGGGGGACTCCTTTGAATAACAAATTAAAAAAAATGAAAACCTATTGGCAAATGGACAAAATAACCTACCCAAAGATGTGGTACGACCTTAATTAAATGACTCGGATTTGAATTCTGAAAATGAAAAAAAAAAAACCGTAAGGAGTTTTTGACTCCTTTAAATGCTCTCGTTTCAACCACAATCACTTTGATTGTTGGTGTCAATGAGATTGTATTGGGTGATGGTTGTGATTGTGTATAATAGCTAGTCGTGATGGTAGCAGACGATAGAAATTTATAACCAATTGATAGTGATTGTTTATCATAGTTATGGTGGACGATTGTGATGTATAATTATGGTGGTAAGTAATGATGTTAATTGGCAATTTAGAACTATTTTTTGATGATTAGATAATTGTGGTAGTAAATGATGACGGTTTAGAATGATGAATGTAAATGATAGCTAATGGTGGTGACAACTGACACATGTGGTGATTGACTACAATGGTGTTTAGGGGTGAAAGTGGATAACTCGATGTACAAAGAATCCCGCATTAATAGGGTCCAGGGAAGGGCCTCACCATCAAGGGGTGTGATGTATACAACTAACCCAACTACAAGCATTAGTGTCTGCTGCCACAGCTCAAACCCGTGATCTATAAGTCCATAGAGACAACTTAATTACCATCAGTCAAACACACGTGACGACTCCTGCATTAACAAAGTCCCGAGAAGGACCTCACCCCACGGGGTGTGATGTATACAACCTAACCTAATACAAGCATTAGTGGTTGTTTCCACGGCTCAAAACTCATGATCTACAGCTAATTTACCTTTACTAAAAACTCGTGACCTATAGGTCACACCGAGAACAATAGACTAAGAAAAAAACTATTAGAAATCTGAAATTGTTTTTTTTCATTGATGAAACATTCTACTAATACAACAAGAAAAGCATAAAACCCCCTCAGAGCTTTTCGTTGCTACTCCCACTAATTTCCCTTCGCCTTAGACTCTATGAAAGGCAAACAAACCTTAGTGGGAGCAGCAAAAAGAAGCATAAGATAACGGGGGTATACGAAAATTGGTTTACGGATATAGCACAAAACTAAGTTTACATGAGTACATCAATTGTCTAACAGGTGTTCGAAAATTGCACATATTCGTGCCACAGATACAAAACACACACCAGATGTATTACGCGTACCATAACCGTAACCAAGTGAACCAAAACAGCAACTTAGGCTGATGCTCCATTCAACCATCTAGAGGTTTTTGCCTTCTGAGGAGCAATCAATTCGAGAGCATGTTGCATACACTTGCGATATGAAAAGTCTTCAACTGTGTCATCTGAACGAACCACCATAAAGCAGCGGGAGCCTTCATACTTTTGGTGGTAACCAATCTGTGATAAAAGGAAAAAGCATAAGTAGATATAGCAGAAAATGAAGAGCATATTGATCGAATTCTAAACATTTGCATTCATATCGCGACTTTCTTTAGTAAGTATTGTATGTCCTGATAATCAAGAACACTATCATCTAGCTCACCTTAATTTCTTTTGGTGCTCCTTTTCCAATCTTCTCATTCCGTCGAGGATGAAATTGTAATGCCATCATTGCTAGGCACTTGTCTGCTTCATTCAACTCGCGACCAATAGCATATCTGCACCATTTTTAACAATTATAAGTGAGTGAGATATAATGATACTTCACAATTGTCATGTGTTCATGTCGGTTTCTATCATTTCTTCTTCAACCACTTTGACTCCTTGTTCTTCTTTCATGCAGTAGCTACAGTAAGATTCTAAAGTAACAAGATGTTCCTTAGATATATTCTCCAACGCGACTAGTTCGGATTAACATACTCGAAACTTGATCTCAAAGGAACACAAGAAACATATTCTCCAACCTGACGATTTCAGATTAACATTCTGATAATGTTGAAACTTAATTTCAAAGGAACACAAGAAAAAGCAAGCGAATTCCAAAAATAACAATTTAACAGAAATAAACTGTTTTAATGAAATAGAAAATCGGAGTCATTTTTTTTGTAAAAAGGAATGAATTAGGAATTGCACTAGAGAAGCATTGACATACTTGGACAACATTTGCTTCAATGACTGAGAGAGCTTTTTTATGTCGTTGAATGAAATGTAACTTCTCAGCTTTGAAATTGACAACTCGCTTTTACAACTCTTTTTATCGAGATCATCAAGCCTATCAAGACGTCGTGCGAGAGACATTCCATCCATTCCACCGTTTTTATCAAGAGTGACCTTCAAATTTGGCGTATCCACTGTGACAAGGTTTCGCAGCAGAGTATACACATCTATCTGTTTAGCCAGCTCATATCCCTGATGTTTGGAACACATGAATAAATAATTGGAGCAAGTTTAAATCACTTATTAGGTAATATACAACTATTGTGAAAAAAAGAGAGAGAGAAGGTAATATACAACTATTAGAAAGAAAATAATGTCATAATTATGACCAATAAGCTGGTGTAGCCTTTTATTATTATCAACAAGGTAACATTTTAAGAAAGACAAAATCGGATGCTAACTTCATCTGAAAATAATAGATAAGGATTACTTCCTTTGGAACGGTATCGACTAGAATATCATTGGCATAGAACCAAGGAGGTGCAAAAGATGATTAAAACCACAAATGGAGGGGCAAGGATCAGATCCTCCGAAAATTGCCAAAGCAAAAGAGTTAACTTGGTTGGTCGATAATACAAGTGATTACTAACAGAAAACTACGACTGTGCAATTACTAACAGAAAATTGATTCATTACCTTCCCAGAGTACATAATGTCGAATGAAGAACCAGTTCCTATGGAAGGAGTCTTTCCCCATGCCAATGATTCAAGACTCCCTTGAAGATCGTCACTTAATCCCATCTTGGCAGCCCTAACAAACGAATCCCCTGGATTCTGCATTTGATTCAACATGCATCGAAGATCCAAAACTCAGATATACATCTCCTTAACATATTAATATCAATACTCGTAATGTTAGAAGTTAAGTAATCGAAAAAGGGAAAAGGTGGAAGAAAAGCGGTGAGACTTAAAATTATATCCAAATTCTTTTCTTAAAGCCAACAAGGGTAAAATGTGGATCACATTACCGTAAAGCACGCTTGCATAAATGGTGAAACAACACCAGCAGCCTTTCTTTGTAGTGTCAGCCCTTTGGCACTCAAGGGAACAAATTCTCCTGTAGCTGTGAGACTATCTGCTGCTAGTACCAAGTGTTCGGGAAGGATTTTCTTGCCAGTTTCAGAGACAGCTGAATGTAGTTTCTGCAGTTTAACTCAACATTGTCAGAATTGTACCTTATCTTTATGAAGAAGTATTGTACCATTATATTCTAGAAGTATAGAATAAAAGGAACGGTAAGTGGAATAACATTAACATCAGGGTAACAGCAATGTGGGTACATTATACAACAACATACCCAGTGTAATCCCACAAGTAGTGTTTGGGGATGGTAAAGTAAGCAGACCTTACCCCTACCTAGGGAGGCAAAGAGATGTTTCCCATAGACCCTTGGCTCAAGGAAAGGCATACGAAAAAAGAAACAACGGAAGTGAAGAAAATCATGGCAAATACTTTAGGAAGTATGAGAAGCAGAAGATAAAAAGAAACAGTAACTACAACAAAATATTGTGATAATCAAAGTACAAATGACAGAAGAGTAGCAAAAATTGAAGGACAAGAAAGTACACGAGAAATACTATGACTACCGGTCTGGAAGGACATTGTGGTCGCATAATATCAACAAAGTAATGAAAATAGCTGTAGAAAATTATGACTAAAAAAGAGGGATCATCTCACAAGAAGAACTTACACACAGAAAGTACTCCCATGCTACATCAATTCCATAGGCTACAGTCAGATCATGGACATCATCAGGATAACTGCGTTCCCAATCAATCAAATCCCTTATCTGGAGGCAACTATCCACAAGCGCATTCCAGAATTTGATTCTGTCACAACTTTCTGACATGAAGACCTGCAAATATAGCTCCCCTGTAGAGCCTCTGGAAGATTTTGATGGACTTGGCAACTCTTTCCATAAGATATCAACCTTTTTAAATGCGGAGTAACCTAAAAAAAGTGGAACATCAAATCAAATGATAGCAGAATAGTAGCTCCACAGATAACAAAAGCTATCCAACAAGAAAACATTGACCACAACTTTTATAGAACAAATGTCTAAACTTAAAGTCACTTTGAAATGTCATGTGTGATGGATGCTATTCATTAACCTTTTGCAATCTTTGGTGGAAATAATTCAATAAGTTCAATAATCTAATGAGGCCACAAAAGAGTGACAATTCAAATGCAAATTGAACTCTTTTTCATGAAGATCAGGACATAACCGATAGAAATGACTTCAGACAACTCAATGTTCTAGATGCCAGAACTTATCTGCAACTTTAGCTTTGCAAAAGCTCACTCAAGTTCTTATAAAGCCTCTATCTTCATTCATCAATAATCATCATTCAACAGTTATTATAAATTTAACCTATAATTTAATCCTGATACCGCCCGTATCAAGCAGCCTCCTTTACCCTTTCTCGTGCAAGAAAAAGGCTGTTTCTCTTTTACTACTTTACTTCACCTTTATAGCAACATCAGTAAATCAAACTAAGTTGTAAGGACCAATGCATAGGTAAATAGCAAGTATACTTCATGATTTCTAAACCCACATTAAACTTGCCAACAAGTTTATAAAATGTTTTGAGCCCCTTGAGACAATAAGTTCCAAACAATATAAACATTTATACCAAATTTTAGTTAAAAATCACTAAAAGATTCTGATAACTGGTCCTGCAGTCATAATCGGAATGGATTCAATGGTCATCAGCTGGAATGGATACTGACAGACAAGGAAAACCAGTTTTATGAATACATGACCCTTCATAACCAGTACAAGTGAAACTTCTTCATAACAAGCCATGAACAGATTCCATGTTCTTTATAACAATTAACAGCACAAATGAAACTGCTTTCACAAAAAAGGATAACTAATAAACAAGAACATAGCTCAAGGACATCAGCTTGGCAAGTAGTAATTCACAAAGTAGAAAAAAGATCTAAACCTTTTATCACCGTGTCAAGAAGGAATGGAATCACCACATCACGAAGCGTATCCAGCAGTGAAGAAGGATCTTTTGAGGTCTCAACCACAGAAACAGTGATGCAAATTTCGGATTTCTCTTTTTGCGCTTCAGCAACTGAACAATCCCTGCACATTTACAAGGGTTATTAAAGGAATACAAGGGCTCAAACAGTGACCAAGAGACAGTAGAAGTGCAATAAGGTAGTGGAGGATTCAGAATGATTCGATTTCATAACACTAAGAGCTGGGAGCGAATAATTGAATTTACTTTCCTCATATTCCAAATTCCATTTGCAAGCATCCATTAAAAAATAAGAAATGAAACTCAAAGCAAAGCATCTTACTTGCACGTCATATGCAGATTTGGAAGATCATTCCCGGCTTTCGTTGTTGCGGCTCTATATCTCATATTAAGAGCATCTAAAACTGATCTCAGCTTCAGCCTTCTCGTCTTCACATTTTCCTGAGAGAACAGAAATCTAAGAGCACAAGACTATTAAAATAAAGAAATGAATGTCTCATTGCATTACCTTATCAATATGAAAATGACAGACCCAGGGACAATTGTGAGTGCTTTTACGTGTTTCGGGGGAGAAGCTACATTATAGAAATCTCCAGTCAGACAAGAAATAATGATAATGATATCAATAGAACTGGATAGAGTAAGTGCGAAAATGCAAGAATAGAGTGCACCATATCATTACTGTAGAAACAACTTCTGAAAGAAGAAGCCTTTCCAGATGACCCTTGACCTCTAAAGCTCCATATTCAAAACCATGAGCCCATCTGCCAAGTCTTTTTGAAAGAAACATTGATGCAGTTTTCTCGCCAGTACGACTCCCCGCTCCAGATTCTAAAATTTTCTGTACAAGTCACATCCAAATACCAAAAAGGGTATTCGACAGAGAAATTAGTAGATCATAGATTCCAAGAACTCATCCTTAAGAATATTGATTTAGCAAGCACAAGATAGTATAGCGGCCTAAAAGTACAAATCAGCAGAAATAGAGAGATAACCTTCAGGTTTAGTAAAGGTGATGACTCAAGTGCACTGACAGGTTGATCCAAAGCACTGTATGCAGCTTCTGAAATGGCACAGGCTGCCAATGAACCAACAGGATGACCACCAATTGCATGGTTATGACTTTCTAGGGATTCACCAGTGCCCTTAGTAGAAGCAATTTGCTCTGCTTCGTAGTAAGAGAACTGCACAATTTGATTCCCATAAGCATTTCTCACTGTTCCGTCATATCCAACGTACAGATCACGCATGAAAAACATAAGTTTGCGGTTCAAAGTGCCAGAAACATCAGCATGTCCACTAAAAGAACTATCACGGGTGGTTAATGAATGCACAAAACACTCTAGAGGATTCAAACCCGCAAGAAATGAATTTTTGACCACAGCAGACGGGATGTAAGAACCAGGACATTCAGGAACCTTATGCGGTTTCTCAATAACAAGATGTGATTTATGATTGTTCCATGCATCACAAGAAAGTTGGCGGGGCATTCTAAATGACACTGGAACCAAAGACTGCTGCAAACCAAGACACATGCTGTGTTGGACCAGTTTTAGCAGGTTGCCCTTACTCCCAGCTTTTAACATAGCCAGTAAAGAATTGTCGTTGCTTGCATAATTATATACCAAATTCTGGATATCCCGGAAAACTTTCTTGAAAGCACTAGCAGAAGCTTGGCTAAGGGAAGCTGATTTCTGCTGCATGATAGACATAAACTCAAAATCAAAACCCATGGAGTTCTTGCTTTCTTCTAAGCTTCCAGAAAGGAAATCCTTGTTATACTTTATCATCAGCAGCTGGATGTAAGATAGCCGTTCTGCCTCTTGCAAACCAGAACAGACTTCATCAATCATATTTTCGCGGGAATATGAATCAGCAGATATGTAAAGATCGGACAACGAAACACTAAGGCCTCTCATTGACAACCACTCACAAAGAACTGTTTGTGCAGCATAAAGGAGGTCAAGAGTATCACCTCCATGGTGTTTAACAAGACTATAAAAAAGATTATCACTGGCATCACGCAGCCAAGAAGACCCACCAGAAGATGTCACAATTTCCCCCTCACTAATACAGACACCATTTGATGGAAAAACATATTCAAGGTCTGATGGCAAAAGCAAGCTGAATAACTGTTTGCCAGTCCAATAACACATGTTTCCTGGTGGTGCTTTTACGATAGCAGTCATTACCAATTGACGTGGACAAAACATTTGTAGCTGCTGCATCTGGAAACGGTCCAAGAAAACTCCAGGTTCCAAAATTAAATGAGCTGCAGTCAAGCTATCATGACTTAATGAAAGAAGATTTTGACCATTCTGTCCGTCAAGCAACTGTTGTTTCAGAGCAACAAGCTCACTAAGCTCAATCCCAGAATCGATTGATTGGGGAATATAACCATGAAGGCAATCACCATCGAAATCCCCACGGAATGGAGAACAGACAAGGGGATTGATTGAAAGAACAGAATTTATAGGAAGAATCCTAACAGACAGAGCAATTAGCGAGTGTTGATGAATAGACGGAGGTCGATTTATCATCACAACATCTCCATCGACAAGGGGTCTATGTATAATATCCCCTTTCTGCAACCGGTCCATTACACTAATACGAACTAAGACACCATTTCTACGGACAAGAATCCCTCCCCTCTGAAGAATCATAAGATCACATAGATCAGTCATCCTTTCCCAATTCCGTGAACTTAGAGTTTCTGCCATGTGGAGATTCTCAGCAACATGACATGGAATACCAATTTCACCTAGCTCTATGTTAGGATCACCAACCACAACCATGCGGAAAGCATGATTAGTGCGTTTTGCCAGAACCAATTCTTTCACATACTTCAAACCAGTAGCAGGGGCATTAGGATCATTGATTACCGATCTATCTGCACGTATCTGCAATCGTAAAGGCTCAATTCAAATGTAACGTAGTTCTACAAAAAACTGACAAAGAAAGGGAAAGGAGAAACGTGGTTGCATTTCTTACCTTTGAAACTTTAATTCTATCTAAAACGCACATGCTCAAGTCATTTGCTGTCCCTCTAAAGTCAATCAACTTTCTGTAAAGCCTGTTGCTTTCATCCTGGGACATTAAAACCAGCACGTGACCAGGTATTAGAAAGGTGAGTGCCAAAAATGGGTATCAATGCTACCAGAAAAGAAAAGACACATTTTTCTCACTTACAAATATCATGTGCTGCCCAAATTCTGTGACACGATGACTATTAGGAGTCAAAAGGCAGCTTTTGAGGAAGATTGAATTCTTCCTCTTGAGAAGACCTTCAAGAAACCCTGGATCAATATCTTTCAGAATGCTGTATACCTAAAGGCCAGAAAATTAATCAGATGCACCAAAGAACAGAAGCAAAGACAGCAAAAACACAATTCACTAGTGAAAACACAGAGATAAGCTAGTTCACTGTTCCATCTAAAAGCTTGGACATTATTAAAAAGGCTTACATATAAAATGACACATACTTGGACCGGATTTTAAAACTGGCCCTCCAACTCTCTCTTGTTTCCCATTTAAACACCTCCACTTGAACAAATGGCTATTAATTAACAACTCTAATCGTGTTTATTGTTCAATTGCTTCGCATTTTCATAACTTATCGGTTTCGTTTGTCTCTTTATTAAAAATCAGTTGCATACCTCTTCTTAGAAACCACCAAAAAACAACCCAAAATCAATTGCTTCTTTTTTTTAATCATCCAAAGTCCCAGAGTCATCACTAGTAGGTATTGGTCCAATCATTTTTTCTCGTTACTTCACAACTCAACTCCATCCAGGCACTTTTGTAGCTTCATTACAATCCAAGGAAATTTGCAGTATTTACTCCAGTAACTGCAAGCTCTTTCTTCATCCAAACTTGAAGTTTCAAAAGAACTCACATATCAAACCAAATCAGCCAAATCCCTTTTATGGATTTTCAATTTCATACATCAGCCTCAAACGAGTGTGAATCCAAATGGGTCAGAACCTCAAATGGGCCGATACATATTTTTAATGGATATGGACTGGGGACGAGGCATGGGGTTTGTTTTTTCCCTTAAGCTTTTCCGAGTGAGCAATGATATTTCTGGCTAGTTGAGAATGGTGAGGAACTTCTGTTTCAGGGATGGCTACATAGGAGGTGACAGGAAAAGGGGGAATCGGTTTGTTTCATTTGGACATCACTCTATGAACATGTCTGACTCAAGATATTCTCAACAGAGGGAACATACACATTGTCAACAGATGCTACATGTGCAAACAATGAATAGAAACCAATAGTCACCTACTACTAATATGTCATTTTCAGTTTTTCAACTCAGTTGGCCATGTCTGAGAGGATTAAAGATGCTTAATATACTGGAGTTCATGAAAAGTTAGTAAATCCATCAGGAAAATCTGAGAAATGGTCCCTGCCAGTATTTATTGGTGTTTCTGTCCAGAAAGGAACCGCAGATGTCTATTGAAAAGAAACTCCTAATCGCAAAGGGGAGCCATAGACCAACTGTAAAGTTGTCTCCATATGACCCATAGGTCAATGGTTCAAGCCGTGGAATCAACCACTGATGCTTCAGGGTAGAGCCTACATGACACCCCCTTAGGGGTGCAGCCCATCCCCAGAACATGTGTGAATGCGGGATGCTTAGTGCACCAGGCCCGCATGCCACCCTTAGTGGGAGGTACCAGGTATCTTGTGGAATTAGTTGAGGTGCGCAAGCTGACCGGGACACCATGGTTATCCCAAAAAAAATGTTGAAGCCCAAAATAAAACCTTAATCAAAGTTGAATATACATATTGCTATTTATTCAACTAAACTCAGAAGTATTTGGGTCTTCATTCCTCATCTCACCCTCAATGTGACACTTGCAACAAGAAAGAAAAGAAAGCTTGTAATGTTACTACAAAATGTAAATGGCAAAAGATATAAAATTTCTTAAATATCAGTGGAAGGGCTATTCAATCTTCAAGTTGTATCTAATCAGTAGGGAAGATAATATCATCAACAGAAGAAAACAACAAATAGAGTTTTAATTCCCCAAAAAAAATTATCTTTAAAAAAAACATGGTGAAATTTTGACCAGATAGGAGTGCGCAACAAACTAGCTGAAACTGGTAAGAGACAATACCTGAGCATGTGATAAAACTCTTTTGTAATTTGACGAATTTACACTTGCTTCTTGTTGTGCATCATATGGGATGAAATCCCAATAGTCAGAAGCCAAACTTACTCCCGTAGATTTCTGAACCTTCTTTAACAAATTCTCATTCACTTCTGCGATAATGGCAGTCCTCCCAAACATGTCTTTAGGAGATACTTTAAATTTTGTTGGCGGATAACCTCTTAAAACTCCCTGCATATCAGATAGACAGAGGTCAAGAAATTAAAAACAAGGAAACAATTATTATCAACTTAAAACCAATAAGACTCACATCACAGTATTTGCAGGCAGATGTCCTATCAGAAACCTGGAGAAGGCAAGGAAAAGAATTATCAAACTGGGAGCAAGTAGAACAATAGCAGCAGCATCGATATGTCACATGTACTGTACCAACAACCTATAACAACATGGATTTTTTTTTAGTAAATACCACAATGCCTATTAGAATAGCAAGTAAACAAAATGCTGTTTGTTTTTTGATAATGAAATACAAGCTGCTATTTCCCCCCTACAAACCTGATTTTTTAATCAGTTTGTGGAGATTGGTTCCACCAAGACAAGAACAGAAAATTGACATCATTTTTGGAAAGTGAAAATGCACACAGCTGTAAAAGCACCTGCACAAAAATAACATATAGTCTATGTATAGAACGCTGTGGTATGGGATACCAGCATAGATTCCTACCTCACCACAACACATATGCCAACACGTTTTATCTACATAAACCTTACTATCAAAACCCAAATTACATCAGTTAAAACTCAAATGGTGGAGCAGGAACTTGGAGCAAGTGCATTTACTAAAGTAACACTAAACAACTGGTAGTAACTGAACTAGAAAAAGGAATTACTTCCCTACATCTGATTCACCTGAAGAATTTACTAAGATGTTCTTGTCACAAATAGCTGACCACATATGTTACAGGAAAAATGAACTGTGTAGCTCAAGTTCATATTAATGATATAGTATCAAGTTTCAGTACTGAGTGTGTAGTACCTGACCTTGACCTTATCACGACGCACAGATTTACATCCTGGACATATTTTCTTCAAGATCTGAGCAACCTCCGATACGAAATATGGATTCAGAATTGTATATGGAAAGTTAACTAATCCAAAATGACCTGGAAAGGATGTAAAGAATAAAACTAAAATGATTACTTCCCGTGAAGATGTTAAAACAGTAACGCATTGGGTATTATCAAATAAACAGATTCTTCTCTCATACCTTCACATTTTTTCCCATCGTTTGCACCACATGTTGTACACTGAAAGATTGGATTTGGAAACCCCAATGCGGGATCTGTTACTTCATTAACTGCTCCAATTACCTTAGCTGATAATTTGGCCTAGAAAAGCAAGAAAAGCAGAAATGTGAATCAGCTTCATTTGATAATAATATTTAACAGAGGGACTACAATTAGAAACTTAATCTGTCTAAAATTTTACAAGCTTAGTTCGACTTTGATATAGCCTATTAAGAATCAGCTAATCTGAAGCAAGGTGGGTTCAACATTTCTGTTTTAGATTACTTCTTATGGGTTTGAGTTTTCTAGGAACAAAAGTATATTAGTTACAGTAGTGTAATTATTAGTAGAGAAAAGAGACCTTTAAACTAAGAAAAATGGACAACATTTTCGGACAGACTGGAAAGAATATTGAGACAAGCTATTTTCGCCAGTGGGAGTTTACATCCATTTCAAGCAACAAAGAGAACGAAGCAGACATGCTCGCTAATTTAAATTACACCAAAAGTTTGGCATTTACTTACTGCATCAGTCTCCGACAAGATACTGAAATTTATGCCCCTCAGAATACCATCTGGCACTTGCTGCTCAATATTCCGATCATGCTCCATCTGAAATCTGGAAAATAACGTGGTTCAAGAGTACACTACAAAGCAAGAACAGAAAAAGAGTAAACATAATTCATGTAACAATGAGAAAATATTTTAGTAGTCCCAAAGCAGTACGACAAGTGAATCAAGCTTTTTTTAAGAAAACATGTCAATCGTTTTACAAACATCTATACAATCACGGCCCACATAGATATTATATCTCACTAGATTAATTAAACCCAAAACCCTTGTGACATTTTTTATAAAATAGATGGTCTGTTTGATATTTAGAACAGAACAAAGCGATCTATAAAAAAAAAAAAAAAAAGAATTCTAGTCATACTTGGATGAGTTGTTTGCCAGCATTCCCAAAGAATTTGATTTGATGATTTGAAATTCCTGAAGTAACCGTGGACATTTACCATATCAAATATTTTGAATTGATATTGTTAGTTCTGTATCTAGAATAGTTAGTTCATTAGATGACAACAAAAGTGAGGGATTTGAAATCCATTAACTATGCCTAGTAACAACTTAAGATGTTAATATGAAACACATGAAAATCAATCACTTGCATTGAAACGGATCATAGAAGAACTATACCTCCACAAGCCTGACTAGCCAAGTCTAAGCTTGGACCGTGGACAGTCAACTCAAAACCAAAACCTGGATGTAAACTTGACAGCCTGTCATACAAAGATCTCCAACAGTCATTTTCAAATACCAGATGCTAAAACTGAGTTATTTCTTTCATTTAAGGGAGAACGTTTTACAGGTAGGGCCAACATACCCAGTGAAATCCCACAAGTAGGGTCTGGGAGGGTAGAGAGGCTGTTTCCGAATGACCCTCAACTCAAGAGAAGCAAATCCAAGTACAAAGAAGAAGGAAACAGCGTTTACAAGGAGAGCCCAACGTTCATATTTTATTGGTGATTTGATGATATTGTTAAAACAATGTTTCAGTTAGGAAAAACACATAAGGAGGTAACAATACAGCTGCTAGTTAAGGTGCACAAAGCAGTATATTTGATCAGCAAACTTTTTAGATTAAATTCAATTAAATGACCTTCAAGCTCTCATGCGCTGCAAAACTCATCTTTCTTCACCCAAGATGGTAGAAGCACTTCCATAAGATTCTTAATTAAGAGAACATAGCATAATAGATGAAAATGTAATAAGAGTGCTACATAACCAACACTACTAGCAAAGTAAAGGGTAAGTTATACAGAATAATTGAGACCAACTATGTTACACCCTACAAAACCAAAAGATGAGTCTCATAAACATGTGAGTGCCGAGATGGATATTCTACAAAGGAAAAAGCTGCACACAGAGTATACAATAAAAAAAACTAAAATGAAAGTTCATCCAAGACTACTTGATCATGACTTCCAAATGTACCGGTCGATATGTATGACCTTATGAAGACTAAAGGTGAACAAAGAGGGTGGGTAGACCTTAAATCTCATGGAGTAAAGTCTGAAAGACCTAAAAACTTCAGAATCAATGTTGGACTTCGCTAAGAACAAAATATAACTGAAACAAAGGATCCATACAAATGATACAAATTAGTTAAGAATAAGAAATAAGTGTCTTAAAAGCCCCCTATATTCTTTAAGCCCCTAAAACACACAAAACACAAAGATGAATAGCATGTAGACCTTGTCTAACTAATAGAAATTTTTAATGTCTTAATTCCACATAGGTTAAACTTTTTCTGCAACGGAATTGGATAAACTGGCGACCCTTAGGCCTACCACTATCATTGCAAGACCACCAAATGTACGAGTTGCTCCTTTAACCCCTCTACAACAACGACACACTCAGTGTAATCCCAATGTTGTTGCCTGGAATCGAACCCGTGACCCCAAAAGCTCACATTGACGAAATCCTGAACCCCATCAACCGTTGAGCTACTCCTTTTAACATATACAGTGTAATTTTTTTACAGGGTTCAGATGAACCCTTGGACACAACTGTACATCCGACCTTTGTTGGGGTATAGAAGAAGTTTTCGATAACCCCTAAACTCAAAAGAAGCATAACCAACGGAGTGCAACATACAACAACAAATAGTAATACACATTGAAGAATAACATAATTACCTTCCCGAGCTTTCTGATTCCTGTAGAATTGATTAATCTCAGGTCCAAGATGAAGATAAATGCAAAATAAGAACAGTCATCTCTCTGCCCAGTTACTCTATCACTAGGATCTTGATCTCAATTTATACAATACTACTTCGGGTTGTGAAAATTGAAAAAATGTGAGAATCTACAAAACATCTAATATCGATATGTATATATATATATATATTAATATAAAGCAAGGACATGGAAGATTAATCTAGAACCTCAGTATCCCTACATACATAATTTTTTCATTTTTGCCATATTGTACGCTCTATATATAAGGGGGAAAAAAATGAAATGGCACGTCTTTATCGTGAATGTCTCCATGGGTATCTTCGCATCAAAAGGGCGTGTCTTGCTTTCTTCCAAAAACGTTAAAACAATTAATAAAATTGTAATGTTTCTTCATCAATATCAAGAAAATTCTCCATTTCTCCTTTCTTTACCTTTTTTTTTTAGTAGAGTAATGGTTGTATTAAAGAAAAAACTTAATATAACATCTCGCAATTAGAAAGAACTAGAAAAAAGTGTAAAATATAAAAATACTTACTTCTCAAATGAAATGGCACGTCTTTATCGTGAATGTCTCCATGGGTATATTCGCCTCAAAAGGGCGTGTCTACTTCCTTCCAATAAGAGTGAAGCAATTAATAAAATTTTGATATTTCTTCATCAATATCAAGAAAATCCTCCATTCCTCCTTTCTTTACTTTTTTTTTTTAAGTAGAGTAATAGTTGTATTAAAGAAAAACTTAATATAACATCTCGCAATTATAAAGAACTAGAAAGAAGTGTAAAAACTGGAAATATTTACTTTTCAAATAAAATGGCACGTCTTTATCGTGAGTGTCGCCATATGTATCTCTCCTCAAAAGGCGTGTCCGCTTCCTTCCAAAAACGTTGAAACAATTAATAAAATTGTAATGTTTTTTCATCAATACCAAGAAAATCCTCCATTCCTCCTTTCTTTACTTTTTTTTTAGTAGAGTAATAGTTGTATTAAAGAAAAAACTTAATGTAACATCTCGCAATTAGAAAGAACTAGAAAGAAGTGTAAAATTGAAAATAGTTACTTTTCAAATGAAATGGCACGTCTTTATCGTGAATGTCGCCATAGGTATCTTCGCCTCAAAAGGGCGTGTCTGCTTCCTTCCAAGAAGGTTGAAGCAATTAATAAAATTGTAATGTTTCTTCATCAATACCAAGAAAATCCTTCACTTCTCCTTTCTTTACTTCTTTCGAGTAGAGTAATAGTTGTATCAAAGAAAAACCTAATGTAACATCTCGCAATTATAAAGAACTAGAAAGAAGTGTAAAAACTGGAAATATTTACTTTTCAAATAAAATGGCACGTCTTTATCGTGAGTGTCGCCATATGTATCTCTCCTCAAAAGGCGTGTCCGCTTTCTTCCAAAAAGGTTGAAGCAATTAATAAAATCTTAATGTTTCTTCATCAATACAAGAAAATCCTCTATTCCTCCTTTCTTTACTTATTTTTTTTTTAGTACAGTAATAGTTGTATTAAAGAAAAACTTAATGTAACATCTCGCTATTAGAAAGAACTAAAAAGAAGTGTAGAATCTGGAAATAGTTACTTTCCAAATGAAATGGCACGTCTTTATCGTGAATGTCTCCATGGGTATCTTCGCCTCAAAATGACGTGTCTGCTTTCTTCTAAAAAAGTTGAAGCAATTAATAAAATTTTGATGTTTCTTCATCAATATCAAGAAAATCCTCCATTCCTCTTTCTTTACTTTTTTTTTTAGTTTTAGAGTAATAGTTGTATTAAAAAAAACTTAATGTAACATCTCGCAATTAGAAAGAACTAGAAGGAAGTGTAAAATCTGGAAATATTTACTTTTGAAAAATATAAGGAAATTAGAAAATTTTAAGTTAAAGAGTGAGTTTTGATCAACTTCAAACGATCGTAACTCCTAGCTCAAGATAAGTTAGGTGTAGTTCCAGATATGGTTGGAATGATCTTTCTAATGCCGTCAAGTTTGCGCGATTCTGTGTTTATATAAGTGAGTTATGTCTTTTGAAAGTTGGGTTGTTGAATTCAGAAAAGTCTAATCCGAATTTGGAAAGGGCAAATTAGTCTTTTCCTTACCTAATTTTATTAATTCCTTTTTAGAATTTAATTAGGGTAAACAAGACTTTGTTCAGTTTAGAAAAATTAGAATTCACTCTAGGGCTTAAAGAAAGGAAAAAAAGGAGAAAGGAGAACAGAAATCAAGAAATCGACAAGAAACTTTCAAGCTTTTGAGTGTGGATTTCGTCAGGGTGATCCCTAAAAAGGTATGTGAGTCTTCCATAAGGTTGGGTTCGTTCACCCACATGTAAAGCATGTTTGATTCAGCGTGAAATAGTTCTAAAACGATTGGGTATTGAATTTTCTTGTTGATTGTTCTTGAATTGGTTTCGTTCTTGAACATCAGTTGAGATTTAAGAGTTTCTTGATGTAAAAGTGTTGTTTTCTTGAGTTTATTGGGTTAGATCTTTGTATATAGGATGTGGGTACACGAGTCTAAAGTAAATTTGAGAAAAAGAATCTAATTAAAACGATTTAAGGTTAGAAAACGACAGGAAAAATTTGTCAAATTGAGTCGGGGGAGGGCTGGCGCAACGCACCCCCATAGCGCCAGGCTGGCTGGGGCAACGCGCCAGCAGTGCACCAGAAATGAGTCTCAGTCAAATGAGGCTGGCGCGGCGCGCCCCGAACGAGCCTAAATCGACGCTTTTCACCCAGTTTTCAACATTCAATATGTTTAAGCCTTTCTAACATGTATTAACACATACTAATGATTCTAAACATATAGAAATCATCTGAAAACATAAATTACAACCTTGAATTCATAACTTCAAATTCAACGATCACTTAAGAGTCAAGTCAAGAGCAATAAGATCAAAGTTAAGAGAAGTCAAGAGTCAAGTAAGATAAGTTCATTTCAAGTTTTCATAAGTCTTTTACAACGAGGACTAAGTATTTTCAAAGAAGTATAAAAATGTTTTCACATTTAAATAAGAATGGAAACGTAGATTTTCAAAGAGCCTTGGGGCTAGTTTTCAAAAAAGAGTAATAACTTTCTAAATGAAGCAAACAGAAAAACTAAGATTACCAAGATAGCCTTTGAGCTAAGTTTTTGAGCATTAATCTAAATTCACAGAAGAAGTATGTTTTAAAAATATAAGATCCAGTATATTTTGGGAGTAGTATTGAACGCCGAATTGAGGACGAGCATGAGTTCAGATAACTCACGTCTCAATAAAATCATTTAGCCACCATGGGTAGAAAATGATCATACTTTTTTTATGAACTCTTTCACAATAAACTAGTGGATCCATTAGGCAGTTCAGGTCTTATATTTTTGACTGGGTATAGGATGCACTAGCAGCGTGAGGTAGATCGTTGTATCATCACTATAGCTCTTATGTGATGGTTGTCGGTTAGAGAAACGTTGTATTTTTATATACATCAGTTGTATCCTTGTATATACACAGAGTTGACATCATGTTTTAAACTGTTTTTTATTATATTGCACTTATTTTAAACTGTTTTATAATTAAAAGAGTTATTAAGTATTCATGAGTTGAGCAAAGCCAAGGTAAGTGTTTCTCTCAGAATTCTATTTCAAGCTTATATTGTTTAGCATTCCAACTCGCATACTCAATGTATTGTACTGATGTCACTTGACCTACATCGCATTATGATGCAAACGCAGGTAACGAGGATCGACATTCAACGCACCGTTGATCCAGTTGAGCACTTCAGAGTCAGTTTGTGAGCCTCATTGCATTCCGAAGAACTCTTTAATTGTTTTTTAATTTAGTTCATTAGAATGTTGTGGGGTTTGACCCAACATCCATCTCGGTTGATTAGAGGCTTCATAGATATTCAGACAGTTAGTTATACAACTAGTTATGAGTCCTTTAGCTTTGTACTTCAGATGTTTTTCTATGAAACTTGAGTAGCCATTTTTGGCCAGTTGAATGCTTTCTTTTAAGTTATTCTCAGTTTATTTTACAAGTTCTTTATATAGATTATTCTTGTGTTTTAGTCTTTCGCTGAGTAAGTAAGTCAGACCAAGGATTCGCTTCGGGCCAACAATGATCTTCGAGTATCAGTCCCGTCCAGGGTATAGGCTCGAGACGTGATACTTAACACCAGAAAAGATGCTAAATTTAGAACTTTACGAATCCCAAAAGAGTAGAAATAGCCCTGTCCATAAGCCTATTTAAACATTGCCTCATAGATCCACCAGGTTCCGACATTGCCCATTTAATGCCCAAAATACAAAAGAACATGTGACACTCCTTCTTTCTCAATTAATGGTAAGGAAATAATTACAATTGAAATCGAAAATACAAGCGACAAAAACCACGGAAGGCGAACATATATTTTATTTTATTTCAGTATTTGCTTGTGTTGCATTGGGAGTCCAAGCAATTAATAAGGCATGAATAGATTTATCAGACGGTCACTCAACTAATTGTAATAATGTAATTATATTAGAAATTACTTTTCTTTGTCTGTAACATAATAGTCACTATCACTTCAATTACCTTATTGTTACAAAACAAAGAAGAGTGATATTCTGAGATAATTATTTTTAGTTGAGTGATCGCCTGAGAAATCAACTTTTTAATGGAGCGATAAAGCATTCAATAATGGAGTGATAAAGCATTCAATAAAGGAGCAATGATCAAGACATGACATAGTAGTTAAGTCGCGCACCCATATTCATATATCTTGAGATTGTTATTTTTACAATTTGCAATTGAAAGTTCCATAGCCATGAAAAATGTGTTGATGTAGCAACTTTCTCATACAAATTCTTCATGTTCTTATTAGTAGGGAGGGAGCAAAAATCTCATCTCAACTAGAGAGAATCATTGTGAAAACCTAAAGTATCAAACTCAAAATATTGGAGGAAATGGATGGGAATAATAAACCTCTAAAGATGCCCCTATATATTTGATAAAGAAGATATTGTACACTCTAAAGCTAATGCCCCAAATGCATCTAATCCAAAATACAATAATTCAAAGTAAATGAAATATCAAAAGAGCTTTTGATAGAATAAACAAGTATTTACACAACTCTCCTTTAACTAGTTCTTGATGAAAGTATAGATGATATGATAATATAATCAGTATAATCTTGTGATTAAGATTTAGACAGGTAAAATGTACATATCTATAAGAGCCCGTTTGACCATAGATTTCCCAAATAATATTTGGGGGGAAACTTGGCAAATAGTGTTTGTCCATACACTTTGCTATTATTTGGCATATCTCAAATTTCCAAATATTAGTTTTTTCTAGTATTTGGGTCAAATCTCATTATTTGGGATCTTTTAAAAATTAAAATTTTATCCCAAACTTTTATCTTTTATAAAAACTCCCTCTATAGTTGTTGCTTACATTGTATTATATATTTTTTACGTTAGTGATGAAATATTTTGTGAATGTTAAATGATAATATGGTTATTGATGAAAATGATGAACAATCGGTTCAAGATAACAAAGTCATGTGTTTTGTCTACTTCACGATGTATGAAATGATGATTGTTGCACTCACTGCAAATTACAGCATTGCTCTAGTGTCATGGACACTATTTGTTATTGTTGTAAGAAAGATCCAACTGACTTGTATAATAAAAACTTATGGTTAGTTTTGATACTTTAAAACTTATGGGTATGAATCATTTTTTTTTAAAAGTAAAATATATTTTCCAAATACTATGGCCAAACACATGGTGAAATTTCATCCAAATTTTCACTAAAATAATATTTGCCAAAAATATTTAAAAATCTATGACGAAACGCTAACTTAATTTTATTGCAGGGACTATCAAAAATATCGTGTAGTATATGAAGCTGTTCATTTCTTTTAGAGATCTCATATTCAAATTTATATATAAAAAAAGTATTTCTTATCAAATAAAATTAAATTTTAATTAAAAAATCAAATATCAAATAAAAAAATCATGGCAAAAATCCAGACCAGAGTATCAAAGAATGATAGGTAAATATATTTAGGAAAAACAAGAAAAATGTACCTTTATTGTGTGGATATAGATGCAAAGTGAGAACATCAATAACAGCCTAAAAGGAATTGGGATTTGGTGTATAAAAAGTGTTTTTACTTTGTCACACTGATTCCCTTGGTAATGTAACCTTAGTCATGTAAATTTTTTCGTCTCATATTATTTATTATATATTTCTCCGTTTAAAAAAATTATCGGAAGGAGGAGACTCTTCAGATCTTTCATAGCGAATTCCTCATACAAATAGAACATTATCAAAAAATACTTCAAAGGCTTTCGGATCGAGATCTCATTAGTCAAAGAAGACTCTGATCAATTCACGTGGCTTGCTTGATAAACGTCAATGACGAAGACATCCTAAATTAATTCATAGGCATTGCAATAATTCTCATGTCTTACTACAGGTGCTACGATAACTTTAATAATTTATGCATGATATGAATCTAAATTAAAATAAAATAAAATACTAACCGTATAGACTATAATTTTTAAAAAAAAAGTATTTAGTGGACACCCTAAAAAAGTAACTTTGGAATATGTAGTAAAATCAAAGTTGTCCGTTCTTTTTTTTTTCTTAGCATATTCTAAGTCACATAATTTGAAAAATATATTTAAAAAATTGGAGATAATTAATAATTTTTTTAAAAAATAAAAATAAATATTAAATTGAATTGGTCAAAGGACAAAATTGGTAAAGAATAGTGATGTAAGAAAAACACTTTTTAACTATGCTTAGATATTATTCGATTTCTCTTATAAAAAAATATCAGAAGTACACATTATAACACACGTATGTGTCACGTGTGATATCTCTATCAAATAACTAGTCAGCTTTAGAAAAGAATTAACAAAATATTATTTTATATTTTAATCTGCAGACTAATAAAATTACTTTTTTAAATCAATAAAAATAATATATTATATAATCAAAAATAATTTGATCAATTCTTGAGAGCCCCAGACAAAAAGTACTTTTATATTTGAAAACACTTTTTAAAAGTTCGATCAAAATACTTTTATTATTTAAAAAGTAAAAAATAATCAGTCAAACAAAAATATTTCAATTTTTATTTTTTTTATTTGATAATAATCCACTATCATTGGGGAATTAAACAAAAATAAAATAAAAATAACTAGTTTCACATCATGTCTTTTAGTGTAAAGCTGCCCCCAAAAATGTGAACGGCGTCTGCCGGAAAGTAATACTTATATTCAACGTGCCACAATTTCATGATCAACACAAACAACATTAATTTATACGGTAGGTGGAACAGATGAGGTTGCTTTTCGCTTATTCAGAGATTTTAAATTAAAATTACGAAAATAGAAAAATTCTTTCGAATTAGAGTTATAAGAATAGAAAAATCCTTGATATGAAAGGTTGGGCTTTATTTAGCACAAAAGAGAAATTACGGAAATACACGGCTTTTATTTTACTTATTTCCATTATCTCTTTTAAGAATTTCTAAAATCTCTTATTCCTTAAATGTATTCGAGTTGCATATTAATAAATCTGAATCACATATTAATATATCCGAGTCAGTAGTTAATGTATTCGAGCTAGTTTTTAGTGTATTCGAGCTTCAATTATCGTAACCGAATTTTTGAATTTTTAAGGGTTATTGTAATTAGACATTTATTAGGGATAGATTGTAATTTCATATTAAAAGTATGAGATTTATGTAATTTACTCATAAAAAATAGTTGTATTCCAAATTTCCAATATAAATATTAAATAAACAAATCAAAAACATTCAAATATTAATGATACCTTATTATTAAGGCTCAAAGAATTAATGTATATACATAGTAGTATATAAAATATTAAATATAATTTGTATAATCAAACTTTGTTTAAATTATAGTATAGTTTTATGTTAATAACTGGAATGGTAATCTGAGGTTTCGAATAAATTTAATTTAATAGGTAGAAGAAAACCTTTTAAAATTATTCTTAATAAGTTAAAAATAATTCATGTCACGTATAAAAAAAAAATATAGTACCATCACTAAAATTGTATAAATAGATAATTAACAAAACAAGAAAGATTTAATAATTACACATCAATGATCATGATATTGAGATTAGAACATGTTACGATTTGTTTTTCAAACTAATTCTATTTTTTTTATGAATAATAGGTACAATTATCTTTTACTTTTTTTTTGATTCACTAGTGACGTGATATTATAAAATATTTTATGAAATTATTATCAAAATAATAAAATTGACAGAACATTTGTTGAACATGTGAACTTGGAATCACCTTATCAAATAATGCAATACAAATCAAGTCATCCATTCATTGAGATTCTAAAATTTGTAAAGCACTTTATTAAGTAAAAAAAAGTTCCCTTCATATATGTAAGCTCTAGTTCTATATAGTAAAATTTGAAGTTTGAAATTTAAAAAATTTAAGTCATCGATATTGTATTTAAACGTATATATTATTTGAATGATCTGAGTAAATTTTTCAAGATTAGATTTTCAAAAGCTGATTAAATTTGAATCAAATGTGAAAATAGTTTTTAGATTAACGCCGGTGAAGAATGCAGGCAAGGCTGGAGATTGGATATTAATATATTCGATCAAGAGAAAGGAGACATATTGATAAAAAAGGCTAACCACACAACGGAATAAACCAATATCATATCTTACTTTACTCACTTCATTTTCGTATAATAATCATCCTTCGTCACTACTTTTACATTTTCTTCAATAACTATATTCTAAATTTAAATTATATCCAAAAAGATTCACTCTCAATCATTCCCTATATGCTATTCTAGCACTAAACTCCCCCTTTTTTTAAAAAAAAGAATCAGATGTCTCTAAAGAATAAATTTATTATACTTTTAAAGTTTGTGAATTCATAATATAATATCTGTCATAATATATAAATTCGATGAAATAATAGCCCAAAGGGTTCGATCTTCCACTTGTATTCTTTTGCTAAAAAGAATAAAAAAAAATAATGAAAATTAACTTTAAAAAAGAAGTCGTCAAATGTTACATCAAATTGACGATTAGGTGAATATTCTTAAAAAAAGAATAATTAGTGAAGCTTTTTTCATAGAAAATAGCATATCAATCTGGACCTTACCAGAAAAAGATGAAACTTTTGACAAAAGGATATAAGTGTCTACTTTTGGTTTATTTCACCTAATTCTCCATTCATCATTATTTTCTATGTCTATCATATCTTAAAAATATGAAAAAAGAGTCAAAAATATCCTTTAATTTAATTTTTTATTCAATTTTTATTTAGAATTTTAATTTTTTTATTTAAAAAATTGATGACGTGACCAATTATAATTCGGTCACATCATCAATTTGTTTAATTAAAAAAATTAATTCAATTTTTTTTATTAAAAAAATTAATGACGTGGCCGAATTATAATTGGTCACGTGTCAAAAATGGTTTTACAAAATCACCGTTAAAAAATAAAGGCATGAATGAGTCTTTTCTTTAACAGTAATGACATGAATGAGCCAAACTTTTAACTGATGACATAAATGAGTCTTTTCTGAAAGTTCGATGGCATATTTAAGCATTTTCCCTATGTAATTTAGTGAAATACTATAGGGTTGGTTGACATAGAAAGGTAGGGGGGGGGGAGGTTCGAGATTGGTGAGCGTAAAATGAACGTAAAACATCGGAATAATAAACAAGGGTTCCTGTTTTTTTTTTTTAAATGAGCGTGAAATGAACTAAAACAACGTTTATTTAGACATCGAGGAGTATCAATTATTAATATGGTCCCCTATCTAGTTTTTTCAATTTATTTTTGCACACTGAATTTTGTATAGTGGTTGCACTTTCGTCCTTATTGGTTATGTTGTCAGTGTTTTTTCATACAATGTGTTCTCTGGTCCCAATTGATTACTACATGTAAGCAATATTACTCATTCATCAGATATAGTGGTCCTTCATTACAAATAAAGAAAAATATGGGGAAAAAATTAAATAACTTTATGACAAAAGAAACCATATGGTTAAAATTAAATGAATCCATGACTACACTTGTTAACTTTCTCTTTTTGGTACTACATAGAAACATATGTATGTATATTCAATTCAAACTAGTTAAAATCGACTATACTGAATCATTCACGACACTTGTATTACTCTCACACAACTTTGTTTTCATTAGTTTAGATAGTTCACACTTCTCCCCCCTCACTATAACATGAATCGATATTGCTTTCTTTTTCTCTAGCTACTAAGATTTGTCGAAAATTTTCAACCTAAACTTACCACAATTTCCCCTCATTTTTTTGTATCCTTTATGTGGATTTGGGACCAGCTATGCTTTGCTAGATTTAGACAGACAATTTATCACTTTATCAGACAAAAAGAAGCAATAATATGAAGAGCCACCAATATCTAGGCTTACATCTTTGGTCCAAGAAATAAGACTGCAGATACAAGGCAATTTGGAATCAGAATACAGAAGGCTTGTGAGGGTTAGAAATTGAGGTTCCCTCTAAAAAGAGACATGTAAGGGAGCCACCACGAAGAAATTTCGGGAGTGAGCTCAGAGAAGGATAAGATAAGAGAGTCCTATAGAGAATGCGGTAAAAAAAGAACCATACTATTGATTATCTTCGTGCATAAGGATACTCGATTACCTACCAAAAGGATGCATCATGAGCTTGTATCCATCATCCAAGGTGACTGAATTCAGGGGTGGCTCAGATTATCCAAATTCTATCAGCTGCTTACTGGAGATTTCGACACAATGTGCATATCAACCCCACTAAGAACCTTCAAAAAAGTGTTGTTCATTCCACTATGAGATATCTAAAGCAAAAGAAGAATTCCCTTTCTATCACTTCAACTCTTGATCCTTCAGCAAAAGGAACACGATGAAGCATCACGATGGTGTGTGTCTTGACTTGAAGTTTCCCTTGTCAAGGAATTTTAGTGAGTCCGGATCCTCATCCTCAATCCACAAAGAGGAATCTAAACAACTACATTAAGCTCCTTCGTTGGAGAGAAAACAATACTAACAATAACAGTAGATCTTAAAAGCCATTACAGTTGATATCGTCAACCCAATGTGATGACAGAACTACACATATGAACAAGTTAGTTTTGCGGCATTATATGATGAAAAAGGTAGCATGCAGCTGTTACCAAACTTCAATGTTGATGAGACTTCTGTAGGAAGTATAATATTAAATCGTTTACAAGCTTGTAAAGAAGGTTTCCTCTTTTCTTTTCTATCAAGATTCTGCGTAAGCTTGTGATTAAGTAGTCTTTATAATCTTGAGACATAAACTACATTAACATGAGAACAAAAGAATGACCACATAAGATACACTAAAATGACAAGAAACTACAAACACTCCATATTCAATACAAAAAGGTGTTACTGACTTTTCTATAAGGTAAATCAGGGTGGAAGCGAAGCTTACCGTGACAATGAGAACAAGGCACTCTAAGGTATTCTAAGCCGTCATTCATTTTCTAGTTGATGTTGCTTCACATGCTTATTGTGTGCATACATTTAAGGTATCACTTTCATAATATCTTTAAGTTGTCATGTTCTTTGCCTTTTGAATCAGATCACGTGATGAAACCGAGGGTTTTAGACCGAATTTCATCATGCCGCTGACTAAAACCTCGGCCTCTTTCCATTTCCCATCACCACAAAGAACTTCAATTGTCAAGCAATAGCTTGCTCCATTTGGAATCATTCCATTCTCAACCATTTCTTTGAGCAGCTTCAAGGCTCTATAGGAACTGCTCTCTTTATAGTATCCAAATATCATCGTATTGTATATTACATCGTTAGGCTGTAGATGATATTCAGACATCGATAGGAACAATTTCGATGCTTCCTTCATATTCCCTTGACTACACCACCCATGTATCAAGGCACCATATGTACAAAGGTCTACACTCAAACCAGCTTTATGCATACGCGAGAACACCTCAAGTGCTTTTTCCATGTCGTTCGATCGAGCAAATGCATCAATAAGAATTGTGTATGTGACTTTTGAAGGAAATATGCTTCTTTCCTCCATCTCACGAACAAAGTCAACAACCTTTGATAGATTTCCAGCTCTAGAGAAACCCGCAATTAAAGTATTATACGTGATTGATGTAGGTGTTAACCCATAGGACTTTATCTGATTGAACAAAGTTAATCCTTTCTCAAGTTTTCCAGCACTACAACACCCATCTATTAGAGTATTACATGTGATCAAATTAGGGTGCAACCCAGCCAGCTTCATTTGATCCACTAGTTTCTCAGCTTCCAACACTCTCTTCTCTTGACATAACCCTCTAATCAAAGTGTTATACGTTACAACATTGTATACTACCCCATTATGACGCATTTCATCAAATAATTCAAAAGCTTTGCTAACTTTTCCATCGCTGCAATACACGTTAATAAGAGAATTATAAGTGTATATATCAGGAAACACTCCATCAAGCTTCATCTTCTCATAAAGCTCGAATCCATCCGTTTTAAGTCCTTGCCTAAAGAAACCATTAAGTAATACAGAGTAAGTGTACTGATTAGGTATAACACCCTCGACTGACATCGTACTAAACAACTCCTTTGCTCTTCCAGCATTACCATACTTAAAACAACCATCAATGATAGTAGTATATATTACAACATTCGGTCGCCACCCGATTTGTTTCAATTTAGCTAATGCCTCAAAAGCACCATTCAAATCACCTAACTCACAACAACCCTTTATCACTATCCCAAAACTATACATATCCAAAAAACTCTTCCCCATTGATTCTTCAAAAATCAACCAAGCCTTTTCAAAAGATCCATTTTTTATAACACTAGAAAGAATACTATTAAACGTGTTCGATGAAGGTACAAGTCCTTTATCAATCATTTGATCAAAAAAGACCAAAGCTTCTTCTATTAACTGAGACTGAAGATGGGCATTGATGACAATTTCATATAAAGGAGTAGAATTCAAGAAATGGGTATGAGTCAAATAGTGAAGTAATGAAGGAACTGTGAAATGGGGTGAAGTGATTCTGCCGGATACTAACTGTGAGATTAGAGATTGAGCAACTGAGATTGAGTTGCTTGAGAGAAGTCCGTCTAGGATTATAGAGAAAGATTGGTGGGTTTGATGAAACCCTTGCTCGATTGACGATTTGAAGAGTGTAAGAGCTTTGAGTGGTGGGGTTTTCAGCAATTTAGAAACAAGAACAGCTGCTCCTTGTTGGGTTTGTAACATTTTCAGTTCTATTGAAAATTCCAACACAATTTACCCAGAAAAACGCAGAAATTAAGCATACCCAAATGAACAAGAAGACAAAAACATGTACGCATTCAGAGTTCAAGCAAAATTTATTTCACAGTAAAAGATGGAACTTTACAGAAACCATAAGAGAACCTGGTTCTTAGAGACTTCAACAAAAAGGTTCTGAATATCAGTGGACTGTTACAGTAAGACTACTCTTTCATTTACTATACCATTAGCACAGTTCACGTCAGCGATGGAGTCGCCGGCGAATGCTTTGCCATTGTTTCTTCCTTGAAGCTCACCGGAGTGGGAAGAAATAGCTTTTAGCCCACATAACCAATAACCTGGACTCGGGTCGGCCCAAATAAAAAAATTGGAAAACTACCTAATTATACCATCATTTCTATCATATTTATTAATTCTAATTACGTATTCTCTTATTAATTAATAATTTCATATAAAATTTTAAATCTAATACACCTAAATTCATATATATTTATTATCAGATGCACTCTAAAATATAAATACGTAGAAAGAGAGAAAGCGGACAACAGAAGTGAGAGGGGAACAGATAGGAGGGAACCGAGCATTATATTTTAGATATGTGTGAATCACACTAGATACATATATTTTAGATGCCAGATATATTCCAAAATCCATATACAAAATACAGAAGCAAATAGATTTTGAAAAATAGATACATGAGGCAAACGAGAAAGTTAGTGTGTATCCCAAGTGCATGTGAATTCACTTGGATACAGTGTATCTAAAATAAATTGTACTTATTTCTGATTCCATGTATTCGGTATACATGTATCTAGACATACCAAATACATGTATTTGAGAATCAAAATCTTGTACGAATGATAATTTTAAAAATTCACAAATAAATACGCGATTAGAGTCTAAAGTAGTGAGATTTGTATTGTTTAGCCCGAAAATAAACTCTTAGCCCACTTAATCAAATTACCAGGCCTCAAGCCCAATCAGAACCCACGGTGGCCCAAATGATCAGCCCAAGTGTCAGGAGAAGAAATGTACCAGCAGCAATCTGAATACCAGACAGTTTCAATCGAAAGTTTGTGAAGTTTTTGGCGATTGGAGAATGGCTAGTAGCGCAGTGGATGCAGTAGGAAATCCGATCCCAACATCGGCGGTGCTGATGTCGGCGTCGAAGCACATAGATATTAGGTGCCGGAACGAGAATGTAGCATATCTCAAGTGCAAGAAGGACGATCCAAACCCGGAGAAATGCCTTCAAAAAGGTCAACAAGTCACTCGCTGTGTTCTTAGCCTGTAAGTCAGAAATTCACATCGAAATATTTCTTAATTTCGTTATTTTTTTATAGTATTACAGTTGTGTGATTTGTGTGATTGTTCAGTATATTATAAGGTGAAAATTTAGTTTTTTTTTTGTTTGTGTATTTGGTTTTAGTAATCAGGAGTTGATAGTTTTCTAATTTAATGTGTGAAGTGTTGAAGACGTGATTAAGTAAATAGATTTTTTCCTTGACATGTAATTGGAGTAGGCAGAGATACTTGGACTATGATTAAAGACACAATTAGGTAGAATAATGCACTCTAGGGCGTTGCGTTGCGTCAATGAGGTGGGTTGAGAACTGAGGTCTCAAATTCGATTGCCAGCTGAGGCATAAATATTTAGGTGATCTCTTCTAATCTATCCAAGCTTGGTGGACAAAGTTACTTAGTACATGTACTAGTGGGAGGTAGAATTAAGTGAGGTATGCGCAAGCTGGTTAGGACTCCACGATGGTAAAAACAGTAGATGATGTTTCTTCTCTCAAACATTTTAGCCTTTTAGATGAGGTAGTCATATAATTTAACATCAAATGTTCCATTATCTTTGTCTGATGTTTGCCTGGAGGGATTGTTTTTAGTCTAGTTAGAGAGATGTCATAATAGGGGTCAGTGTGAAGTTCAAAATACGTCTAGTTTTAAAGACCCCTAATTTGCGTTATAAGACAAATTATTTACTAGTATAAACTATAAAGTGATGCGAGTCTGAATAGAGCAGAATGAATACACAGTTATAGACTATTCATTGTAATGTAGTTGGTAGATTGATGTTAGATGTTTTTTTTAATGAATGTTTCTTTTGTAATAGTTGAGAGGAAGATTGTTCGCAGTTCAACTGTTTTCTAATAGTTCTTGATAGAGTAATAACAGTGTTTCAGTAATAAGCTATATTTCCTTGATTACCCTTATTACACTGGGTATGCTGTTGTTACCTTTATTGCACAGAGAGAAATTAGAAGCATAATGCAACACAGTTTCAAACAATATTATACCAGAGTAAACAAGTTCATCTCTGGCAGTTAAAACTGAAAGTCATGTATTGAGGAACGGTATGTTGTTTTTCATACATGAGAGAGGTTAAGCTATTGTGAACGCACTGTGATTAAACTTATCTTCTTAGAGGTGGAAGATATGTGTTAAGCTTGGGGGCTGGCAATTCAACAAAAGATTATGAATGCTTATAGCTGTTTGTTTCTGCTTCCGTGTGCTGATTGGTGTATTGCATGCAATATAGGCTAGAAGTTGTAATTGGGGCTTATTTAAGGCTCTTCTACCTTCCTAATCACGCCGATGCTGAATATGATCATTGAGAGTATTTGAATGCTTATATAAATGTAGGATTATATCTGGCGCCATCGACTATATGAATCAAAAGTAGTGTAGGCTTCTTCCTATTTGAATTACTCACAATGAAACATGGGTTCGATATTGTCATGTCTAGTTCATATGTATGTGACAGGGACAATGGACTTTGATATTTATCCCATTACAATCCTTGAGATCTATTCTAAGACGATGCTAAAAGTTTTGTTCCATTTTGAAGGCATCTTTCCAGTACTAAGTGGTTACAGCTTATCTAAAATGCTTACAACTCCAGTCACTCCCCACATATCGACTTTGTAACTAAGACCTGATCATTAACATTATTGCTCAATACATTCTCTCAAACTAATGCATAACCTCTTAAAAATGCCATTAGTCAAGTACATGAAACAAACCCTTCCTTTGCACAATCAAATCAGACCCACTTAAAAGAAATCTTAGGCTACTTGTTACATTTTTGTTTATCTCACGGAGAAATATTTTTTCTCCTCCGTTCACTAGTTCTATCGCTCCATCTATCAATTCATGAGTAGAGAAGCAACCATAAGTGCATCAACTAAATGCTGCTGGCTAGCTTGTGTCAACTACTATTTTCTCCTCTCTTTTTTTTAACCAAAAAAATGTCTTTCCTTCTTCAAATATGTGCATATTCTTGGTGTTTATGCGGTGTACTTCTTGCAAAACCCTCTCTGTAAGTTGCTTGGGGTTCCCCAGCCAGTGTACATGGTAAGCTTTGAATAAAAGTGAATTACCATGTCTAGGTATCCAGAATCGACATTAATGCTGTGGCCATAGGCTAAGTTTCTCGGACTCTCCTAAAATGTTGCTGCACCTGTGTCGGATCCTTCAGAAATACACTATTTTGGAGGATCCGACACGCGCTCGTCGATATTTTTGAAGAGTCTGAGCAACATAGGCCATAGGTCAAGAGCCTAAATTTAAGACAGGAAGGAGTGGTGGTGGGTCTAGCCACATTTCTCTTCTTTTGTTGGATTTCCACTATATTTGGTCCTATTTCATTACACACAACTTGACGAAGTACTTGTTTTAAATCAAGTTGGAAGAGTGATGTTTAGTTTTTATAGTTTGAACAACTTGAGGAATCCGAGTGATACTTGATAAATCTATATATTTTGTGCAACTTTGAGAAATATAATTCCATTGTTTTCCATTATAGGTTGAAGGATCTTCATCAGAGGTGTAACAAAGAGATGGATGCTTATGCTGGATGCATGTACTACAACACAAATGAGTTTGAGATGTGTCGTAATGAGCAGAAGGATTTTGAGAAAGCCTGTCCTTATTGACTGACTGGCAAATGATGTTTTTCATTTAAGAAATAAAAACTTGAATGTGTATTTGCAAACAGAGAAGAACATATTGTTGTTAGCTACCTTTCATCAATATGTTTTGTGTTTGGAACCCTTTCACAGGGCACTTGCCAATTTGATGTTACTCTTAAATTTGTCTTCAATATAAATCATGAAGCAGAAATTCGTACATGACTTTGTTTTCAGTGCATAAATCCGAATTCGGGTCGTTCGTCTGTGTATCTTTACATATCTTTAACTTATCATGTGTATCCAGATTTCAATTTATGCATTGGCATGAGCAACACAATGAACAGATTGCATATCATTCATCCACACTTCCCCTCTTTGAATGAATGGCAGGATTTGAGTAATATCCTTACTGGTTTTTATCATATGTTTACCAGTCATATAGCTGTTGGGAGATTTGATTTTATAATCTTTTATATTTATATCTAAAAATGTTATTTTTTTTACTCAATTCTTTTCACCATTTCCTCCTATAGTCCACTACATAGTGTCAACTCTCAATAAGAATGACGGGGTAGGGAATATAAGGGTCAAACTATTTGGGTTTTGTGTGTGAATTTGAACATTGATTCTTCATTCTTTTGAAATAATAATTGCACATAAAGAAATTTTATTGAACGTAGCATATCAAAGAACGAATTGATTGACTTTCTAAATTGCGATGACGTCTATTGAAACATTATGTAGAGGGTATAGTTCTTTTCGTGAGTTATCTTATCTAGAGTGATAAAGATTGGATCACTTTAAGCTGTGTCTTATATCATAAGTTTGAACTTGTGTCAAGTAAATCAAATTTATCATTAAGTGGAGAAGGATAGAAGGGTGAATCCATTATTCTCAAGTCTAAAATATTATAATTAATTTTTTATTTCGAATAAATTTCTCGATATATATATATATAAAAAAAAAGCTTTTGCACAACTAGTAGTTAAGGAAAGTTGAGTGCTACACTGATTGACTTGGCTTAGGAGTTTCTTTAAAGAGCAAAGGGGAATATATATATAATTTTGGAAACTTGAGGGCTAAATATTTTACCCTTTTCAAACTTGATGGGTCAAAGTAATAATTACAACTCTTATACAAAAATCTCAGTTTTTTCTCAACTCAAACCATTTCAACTGCTTAATCTGCTAAATCCTAGTGAGGCTGAACTTCAGAGCTTTTCTGGTGAACACCCATCAATCATTTTGTAGTATAAAGCTCAAAGAAATTCTGTGGCATAACCAAGTTGTAGCAGAAACTCCCACATAGATTCAAGAATTTGAGGTAAACTCAACATTTTCACTACCCCATCCCGCGCATTAAATTATTAGTACTATATAGTTTCTTTGATTTTCAAAGGTGCGATTTTTACTCCTTTTTATGTTCTTTTTCTTTTGGGGGTCTAAAGATTGGGTTTTTGGGTTCATTTATGGTGGATTCTTGATTTTTAGAGGTAATAGTGGACAACTTATGGAAATTAAGGAGCATCCAAGGTGTGCTTAGTGGTCAATGAAGTGGTTGTGAGAGACCTCAGGTTTAAATCCCAGTGGAGACAAAAAACACTAGATGGTTCTTCCCATTTGTGCTATCTTTGGACAGAGTTACCTGGTAGCTGTTGCTGGTAGGAGGTATGACGGAGAGGAAGGGGGTGGATTTGTGACTTTTGGTTAGTGGGGTGAGGCAGGAAGAAGGGGAGGGGCAGGTTGGTTTGTATTTTGTGATGCTATGATGTGAACTTAATATGCCACTCTTTGGGGTTTAGTGGCATCCAAAAAGATTACTGGAAAAGAGCAAGTGGAACTAAAGCTTATAATGGTTGGATGGAAGTAATATTAGTAACTAAGAAACCACATTTATTGAAAGAGATTTAGTGTATATAGAAACCCTCTTGCCTCCACTAGGAGGAAAAGAAGTGAAAAATTTGGTTTATTGTAGCATCAGTAACACAGTTGTTAGATCCCAAATTTTCTATTGTATAATGGATTATTTAAAACATGAATTGAATGCATGAGCAGTTCTCTAGTTGACAATTTTGCACAAAACTGTCTCAGCTCTAAAGTTTGGTCTCGTAGTTTCATTTAGTGTATGAGTTTATTTGCGAGGAACTTGGTGACTTATCAGAGTCCATAAGAATTATTTGGTACATTTTGGTTATCTTCTGGAAAACAACTCTTAATTCTCTGCTAGTGTATGTAAGTTTGTATTGATTGCTGATGATATGGTGAACATATGTTAAAAGAGAGGACTCATTAATACCTTTCAAACCTGATTGTGTTTTGGTATGAATGGAGTGTACTCTTCTCTGCAGTGCGTCTGTAACTCAAGTAGTAAATCTGGTAGATACTTGTTAAGTTCTGATCCTTATTGGTCTTTCTGTGGTAACTCTGTAATTCAAGTAGTGAAATTCGTAAATATTTTTGTCTATTTGGATTCAAGCTAATTATTTAGTCTAGTTGATGAAAAGGGACAATGTGCTTTTCTGAATATCTTATTTGATTCCTGAACTACTCAATTTGTAGGGGACAACCATTTGAGTTAACAAATTTGATTCTCACTGGAGCTAGAAGGCAGACAGAAAGCAAAGTTCACATAGATGCTACAACATATTTCAGCTCTGACTAATAACCCACGGTGGCTATCTCAAAATGGTTCTACTTCAATATTCTTTTTGATTAAATTTAAATTTTACAAAGATGCTAGTGAACGTAGAAATTTATATTAGCTCATCGATTCGACAAAGTACCAGGATTTATGAAAGCTTATTATATGTTAGTATAAGGACTTCCGTGAAAAATATTTTGTGCTTTTTTCAGGTGCTTGCCCAGGCGTGGTTGTGTATAAGAAGCCTCTGCAATGGGCTTATCCACTTCCGCTGAAGGTTCCTCTTCCCTCTTTCCTAGATTATATGCTTTTGCTCAAATACTTGGTCACTTTTCTTGCTTTCAGATTTTTCCATTATCTGCTTTCAAGCTATCATTATGTGAAGCATGAAGCTGGTAATACTCTCATATATGTATATGCTTTCTTGTTAGCCGTGATGTTCCTCTTTTAACTCGTCTCTTGACTGAATGTTGTCCAAGTATCTTCGATAATATATTCAGATTTCTGTTTCAAATTATTTGTACCCTTGAGTATTGTGTGTCAACTGATTTGTTCTTGATCTTTTCATTTGCTTAAGGTTGGATGATAATTTTCTACGGAGAAATTGGATCTTAAGGCACTCTCCTAGTCTCCTGTATACTGACAAGTCTAATGTTGATGCAGATCTTGAATTTAGGAAATGGGAATTATTTGTGCTGTTTGTCCCAAGAAATCTTTAACTTGGTAAATGCTTGTTATGCAGAATAAGAAAAAGAACTTTATTTTGGCATAATCAGTTAATCGTTTCTTGGCTCTATCATTAGTTTCATGTTGCTGGACTACCTTGCAGTTATCTAAAAATCCATCTAACTCTCTGCATTCTGCGTCAGTGGGATCATGGGAGGGAACCAGTCTACTGATTGAACGATAGCTTGCGATCTGTTAGACCAGCTTTTAGCTAGAGAGATGTTTTCGTTATAGAGGTGGATTGGAAGAGCTCTTGTTGGAATTTTACAAGGAAAGGGAGGCAACTAGAGTTTGAAATACAAGTTTATAATTGTTTCCAGCTTGAAAATTTTCAGATATAGGCTGAAGGTCTCTACAGTTTTACGATTTCAGAGGGAGAAGAACATACATTAGTATCCTACAAATACAGGCCCTTAAATTAATGACTTTTTCTGAAGATACTTGAATCTTCTCAAGCTTTGGGACATAATGTCTCGAGAAAAGACAGAACTCCAATTCAAGCTTCTTCACTTGAGTGATACTTCATTTGACCTCCTTATGTTTACTTCCATTCATAGTTTGGCTTCCTTCTCATATTTAAATTTTGAAATATTAATCTTAATATCCATAATTGATCAGTCCAAAACTTTGCTAAGATCAAAGTCGTAACGCTTTAATCATCTACAAGCAGTCAACTGTTGCTTACATTCTTTTCAGACTTCAGTAAGTTATTTCATAATCATGTTTGAGAAACTTAATATCTGAAGTTTATTCATTTAGTTATTTTTTACTTTTTCTGAACCCTGGTGTTGCATTTAGTGTTGCTGATTTTAGGTTAAACATATAGTAATCACGGAATGCCTTTGAGAAATTTGGCCTATGTTCTTGCAATCTCTTATATTTACTATGTATCTCCTCAGCCTTGGTTTATTCCTGATGTTTCATCTGAAGGCTAACGTGTTCGTTTCTGGCTGCAGTTTGATCATAAATATAATGTAACTCCAGGAAGACAAGGAACCTTTCTTTGTACTGAAAGGAGGCATCCCCAAGGTCGATACTCTAAGAAACGTGAACCTGTGCAGCAGAATGTGGATCTTCCCCTGGTGCCGCCTAAGCAAAAGAAGAAGCCGTTTCCTGTACCTCTGAAGAAAATACAGCAGGCTGCGAAGGTTGATAAGAAGTTGGCTGAGTTTGGAATAGAAAAGAAGCTTGAACCCCCTAAGAATGGATTGCTTGTGCCTAGCCTAGTTCCCTCGGCTTACGAATTGTTAGATGATTGGAAAGTTCTCATTAAAGGACTTGCACTACTCCTCCACTTTATTCCTGTCCATGCTTGTAGGTAACTTGTTAAAAAATGGACTGTTTGTTGATTTTCTTGCTTGTTATATTGTGAAATGAGTAATTGTGCCATATCTTTATCAACTAAGTTACTACATTTTGCCTGCAGTGAATGCTCACAAATCCATGTTGCTCAAAGTGGTCATGAGATACAGGATTGCCTTGGCCCAACCAACAGTAGTCGCAGAAGCTTCCACTCCTGGGTGAAGGGATCAATTAATGATGTGCTAATTCCTATCGAGTCATACCATATGTATGATCCTTTTGGCACACGCATTAAGCACGAGACACGATTCAACTACGACAGAATTCCTGCAGTTGTAGAACTTTGCATCCAAGCTGGTGTGGATCTGCTAGGATATCCTTCACGGAGGAGGACTAAACCCATCAGAATGATGGGAAAGAAAGCGATCGACATAGGTGGATTAGTTGAAGAGCCTAGACCTACCATAGACACAAATTCGGCTATTATGGACCTTGATACCCATCGGTCTTTTGAACGTTTTGCTCCACCATTGGAGTCAGAGGTTCCACTTATTGCCCAGGAGACAATCGATGCATATGAGAGAGTGAAACGGGGGGTGACGATATTGATGAAGAAGTACACTGTCAAAGCTTGTGGTTACTGTTCGGAGGTTCATGTGGGGCCTTGGGGTCACAACGCTAAGCTCTGCGGTGAATTCAAACACCAATGGCGAGATGGTAAACATGGCTGGCAAGATGCAACAGTGGATGAGGTATTGCCCCCTAACTATGTGTGGCATGTTCAAGATCCAAAAGGAACCCCATTGAGGAGTGCACTGAAGAGGTTCTATGGGAAGGCTCCAGCTGTGGTTGAAGTTTGTATGCAGGCTGGTGCTCAAATACCTCAGAAGTATAAGCCTATGATGAGGCTAGACATTGTGCTCCCTGAAAGTGAAGAAAGTCGCCTAGTCGCGTAAGGTTCCTTATGTACAAGCCTATACATTGTGTTCCCTGATAGTGAAGAGAATCGCCTAGTCTCGTAACTGTTCTACATAGCTAAACGTACACAGTTTTTGTGTTATAAAGATGTATAAAAGTCTGGAAATGTAGCTTTCATGGTATTGTTCATCTCTTCATTGGGTGAGCATCTATTGAGGCTGCAGTCTTTGTTTTGCCTCTGTAATGTAAGGATCAGTGCACCTATTTCAACTTAGAAAATCAACGTCCACATAATATAAGTCCAAAAAGATTCAAAATTGTTTCAAGATACTTGTTCAATTTAAGAATCAGAGAATTTTACAGTAGTACACAAATAGATTGGCCAAGGCAAGAAGGCATGCTAATCTTTCTGTATTATTTCAAGTCCATACTAAATAGTTCATAAAATCAACACTCAAAACATGTCTCAAATAGATTAAGCTTGGTAATAGAAGCATAATTTTGCGATTGAGAATATACACACGAGGGAAGGGAAGACGAAAAAAAAATGATGAAATAAGGTAATATTTCCCTACAATATAAGTTAAAAAGGTGTACAATTTCTTATTGTTCTGTTGGGCACATCTCAATTTTTTCCTCTATACATAACAGTGTGTAAAAGCCTCTCTTGATGGGACAGGACTTCCTACAACAGCAAGATCAGTTCATTTGTCCAGCAAAATAAGCTCTAAGCTATAACTTAACTGCTAGAACTTCAAGAGTCTTTCAGGTAACTGTCGAAGAGGTGAAGTGATCCATTCCAAGCATCCGTCCTGCTTGGAGGTGGGGTAATGATACAAACAGAAAATTGACATCAGGGTAGTTCTCAGGCAGCAGGAGCATGTTCTTGGATGGCTGCTGCCAATTTATTACGATCCTCCTCTGTTTTCGTTCTTATCAAGAATGTTCGTGCAACAACATCATCATTGTCACCATCACCCTAAGAAATATAAGCAATGCATTCAACAATTTAGTTCAACAATTTAGTGCAGTTGGAGGAGGGAATCAAATAAACCTATGGTATCAAATAGAAATAATTTCTTCAAGTTCTAGCTTTGTTATTCTACAAGTAACTTGATAAAAACTGGAAATCACGGTAGTTAGAATGAGTGCAACAGCGCTCCAGAAAATGTCAATTTTTTAAAAAAAATAAAAAAAATACCTTTACACTTGCAGGAGTTTGTTCCAACTGGCAAGCATTTTTCAAATAAAATAAAAGTTACGGATACTTTTGGTTAGGATGTATTACCGAGGTATGAAATATTGCAACAATGGAATTCTTCTGCAAATTTGTTTTAATGCCTTGATACAACAATGCATTAAGCAAAATTTTTCCAACCTGCAAAAAATATAAAATAGGCAAAAAATAAAGGGAAATAAATGTTAGGTGTAAACTTTTTCGATAAGTAGAAAGGTTAAGTTGTGATCTAGTTCTCATATCTAAAGAGCAAGACGACTGAAATAAGCAATTATATATCCAGCATTTATCTGGGAAAAGAAAAGTAAGAAAATGTAGGATGGACACAAAATCTTGTTTGCTTTGGAGTGTCAAGTCAAAGAGAAGTGAAAATTTTGTCTTCTCAACCAATTCAGTATCATCCCTAGAACAAATAACATCCCAAACTTCCACTGTTATAATGTTATCTGTGCTAATAATTTTTCATATTTTATTTTTGATAATGATGGTGTCTGGGGTAGCTCGTGCACACCTGGATTATTTCACAGGCACCTTCTACTTCCCACCAGTATAGATACCTTTTTTTTTGAGAAGACAACACTTGGTATATATTTACAATACAACACCTAGGTTTGTGCTAAAACCGTATTTGAAGTGAAAAAGAAAAACAAACTGCTTCATCAGCCTAACAAAAAAACAAGGGTTGCTATCATTGAAGCAGCATCTTGTATGTTTCTCTGGTTAACCCAATATAGATACTTGTAATTGCCCACGAAGGCTGTGTCACATGTTATTTTAGTTATCATAATATTAAAAGAACCATGAAGAGAGGGGCAAACGGAAGAAGCAAAGCTCATGCACTACATTGGTGACAGGCTCAACTCAGCTCGTCATTTCTTGAGCATTACTTGAATAACAAAGCAACCCAAGCTCAAGCTGTGGCATGAACTTGTTGGAAATTAAGTTTGTATTTACCTCTAACTTTTCAAGCTAAGACGAATTCATTGACCAAAATACAGCATCTAAAAGCTAAGATCATAAGATTACTGTAAAGAGCTTGACTGATGCCTGATAAATATATATTAGACCATGTCTTAGATTTGATTTGTTTATTTTTGAATAATTAGATATATTACTTTTTTCCTAAAAATAGCTGAGATCTCAAAATAGAACCATACATTTGGCAAGGAAAAAGTTATGTTAGGATAAATTGAAGACCTTTTGTGCATTTTGCAAGATATACCAAATAAGAATTACAAATGGTTTCATTCCCAATTTTACAATTCTGCCTTTATAGTTTGACTGACAACTATATGCATCCCTTCCTACTACAATAAAAACTGAATAAAAGAACATTTCCTTGTTAGGACTACAACAACATACCCAGTGAAATCCCACAGGTGGGGTCTAGACTTGTTGGGAGTACGGTATACTATAATTTATTTATTTTGGATGGCGTGAGGGGTGCAATTGAAGCAGCAAATGGTATGGAACTTACATCATTTCGTATCAGGATAGTTGGTTTGGATTCCCGGGTACCCTTGCTAACACCTTCTTTACACTTGATTGAAAGCTGACCCGTGCCTCTGTCTTTCCATGCATCTTTATCCACTGGATCAGTTGACTGAACAAATAGAAATAAGAAAAAAGAAATGTCACGGCCGGAACAGATAAAAGATTGAGCTAGACATCTCAAATTCAACACAATTTTGATACATATAAAATAAGTCAATAGCTTGAATTTGTATCTGGAAAAGAATGTTCATGGTCAAACTTTTAGTATGATGCACTTGAGGCATGAACATGTAGTGCCTTGATGACAAAAGGCTAATTGCAATGAACAAGGTAAAGAATTAAATGACACAACAAAAAATGGTGATAATTGTTATATGAGATATTACCCATCAACATCGCTGTATGAGATACTTTTTGTATCATTTGGACTAACATCTTATATTGACCTTCTCAAATAAATAGTTATATGAGATCACAGAATGTAGCAATCTGTATGAACAATTTGTTTAGCATACTAATGTCCTAAACAAGAATTACTGCAATCTCATGCAAGCAAAATTGTGGAGTCACACATGCAAAACACAAAAGAATACAACAAATCGGACATGATTCAATGACCACCTCTGTTTGCTTCACCTTCTAAAAGCTACCTTGCACATGTCATAGAGCCTTATAGCAATTATTATACAGAATGTTGGCAGACTAAAAGAGTAACAGTTATGACATGCCTCAGACAAAATTGACCATCACAGTTCAGTTCATCAGTCACTCATTCAACATTAAACATGCCTAAGTTACTCATCATACAAATATTGATGAGAGAGAAGCTGTATGAATAAGAATCAGAATTCTTAAAATATAGTATATATCTAGACTAAATATAAGTGAAGTTCAAAGACTTTAAAATGGTTGGTTATATGATTTTCTTTTATTGTTATAGCCATCCAGTAATATGATTAGAGCACCAAAAAGGACTATGCAGGATATATTTCTTTCTAAACAGGAGTAAGCACTTGTACTATGTTACCTTCACATAAAGTTTACATTTGACCTCATGGACAACAGTGATTCCCTTCTCTTCAGTCTTCTTCACAGATGGACTGCTTGGCTGCTCCACTTCATCTTCTGCATTACAAAAATAATCTCCACGGTCATGGTCTTATGGAGCATAATAAAAAAATGGCAATCTCCTGAATGCCAATAGTGAAAAAATAAAAAGAATAGTCTGCAAAAAAAATTATAAGATGAAATCCTTTGATGCAGCCCAACAACTTCTTTAGTATAATACAAAAACTGTATGCAGGGTCAGTAAGTGTTTAGACTGTGTGTATGACAGTATTCCTTTTTCTCCGTTCTACACTTCTTTTGCCATGCTATAAAAATTGAGAAAACAAATCCTAATCGTTTTAAATGGCTAAGAGTTAACACTAGGTATGTGCTGGCCTAGTCTTAGATTGACCTGTTTTCAGCATTAGATATAGATACTACTGCTTACACAATATTATCCTCCATTTGTTCTGTAATCATTCATTAGTCTTTAGTTCCTACCAAAAATTTGTTACATCAAAGGTGTGACCTTCAAGTGATAAATTATGAAACTTAATTGAATTGGAGCAAAAAAGAACAGACACTTGTCTCAAACTCCAAAGCTCATGTTCTAAAATCCCAAAAAGGAAATAAAACAATGGTATTTCCCCTTTACTGTTGAAGGATGCTCCAACAGTAAAAGGCTGCTCCCCAAGGCTCAGTGCTTGTGCCAGATGGACGTAGTAGGTAACAAATGGAATAGTAGCGGAGCAAGCAAACTGGCAAGGACACCACCACCATAAAAAATGTTAATACTCTTAACCTCCACCTTACAGTTCAGATGTACAACTACTAAAACTTAGGAAAAGAGGGGGGGGGGGGTAACCGGTTTATACTAAAACGTGAGGAGTTTCAAGAAGCGAGAGAGATTAAGAGGTAACAAATAATTTGACCTAGAGAAAATCAACTGAAGCATGAAAACACCAAATCTTACCAGCATCTTGGACATCATTAGCAGCATCAGTTTTCAGAGGTGCCAAATTCTGGGTTTGTACTGAAGGTTGAAGCCCTAAAAGGATAAGCAAGTTCAGCAGTCAAATAAATCTGTAAGCTATTTGACAAAATCAAAAGATTATATGAGCAGGGAAGAGACTTGACCGGAAAGAAAAATGTAGTTAATTATCAGAGGTGTAGTTGGTGATGCAGTCCTTTCTGTTTATCTCTTCCACCACACAATACAATTACTTTTGGTCAAGCAAATGAATAGAGCTTTTGTTTTTACATAACTGGAAACATTACAACTTTTTTGTTGATAAGGGGAAGGTCAGAACATTTAGTAAATTGATAACAAATTGGTTCATCCCAAACTTTCTTAACAGCTGAACTAGGTTATTGTGCATCAGGTGCAAGATGGTGATATAATATATCCCACTTCCCTAGATGTAATGAGGATTGATGTATCCTAAATGACTTATCCATGATCACAGAACTACTGCAGAAAACTGACTTCAAAAAAGTTCACATCTGTGTATTAAAATAAAAATTCCATAAATGACACCTCCGTTCAGATTTTTTCCCTTTAATTCACTTCTGCTACATAGCAGCAGTGAGCTAAATTGGTCTAAGAACAAGCTAATAGTATAACAGGATCCATTTATTTTCTTCCCTACTGCTAGAATAATAGAGATATCAGAATATTAAAAAAGAGTAAAAATAGAAAAAGAAAGCAATAAAAGCACCCAGGATAAAGAAGACTCACCAAATGAAAAGGGAGTTGTTTTGCTGAAGAGAGATCCTGAGTTCCATGATGCACCAAAACTTGAAGATGAATTAGCCACAGGAGCATCAGGTTTGGGAAAAGATAATCGACCATCACTCTCTTTATTTTCTGACTCTAGGGTCTTCAAAGCAGCTTGGGATCCATGTGCAGATTTGATCTCTCCATTGGAAGAATTAGCTTTCAGCCAATTCACAATGTCACTAAACTTCTCCTGCAATAGAATAACCACAACTGAAACACCACCACTATATGAAGAAGCAGATATCAAGTCCTAATGTCCCATACATGTTCATTTTCATACGAAAGCCTTCATCAACTAGCACTATTTTAGGCGAGTTCAAAACAGAAAGCATGTCTGGCATACAATAGATGATATGCCCTTCCAAAAAAACTAGCAGAATATGTTGACCTGCCCTATCTCACCAGTGAATAGCAAACTAAATTGCATCAATATGGGAAATTGAATAAGGAATACATCCTCAACTAAAGCAATTTATAAAGAATCTTTATAGCGTGTTTATACATACATTTACTGGAGTAACACTCATATTAACTGGCTGAAAAAAGATTGGAGCATGAAAATTTGAGAGATGCCGAAGGTACCTTGATAGTTGAAGAATGGTTTAAGTAGTCTTGAATTCCATCTTCCCAAAGTTCATCAGGGTGGTTCTGTAACTGTTTTTGGACCCAACTGCTCATAAAACAGTAGAATTCACTAGTTTAATATAGACTCTACATCTGTGAAAGCTTTTTATCCTCCAATGAGACTAGCAAATTCAATGGAGATAAACAAGAAAGAAAACAAACTCTCTCTCATAAAGGAGAACACCAGTGAGTTAACTACAGCAAATAAATGAAAACATAGATTGACAAGCTGCTACGATATTTGGAGGAATAGAGTGAGATTCCAGAGAAAGCAAGTTTGACTTCCAATTAGATCAGGTTTCCACGATTTCACTTTTATTTATCTATTAATACTTTGGTATTGTTCTCCTCATCTTTTTTTTTTGGGGGGGGGTTGGGGTTGGATGGGGTGGAGGGATAGAGAGCATGTCAAATTACTTCTTGAGAAGCAAAATAGTTGAAACAGAAAGATGAGAGACCTTGCGAACTGAGTATTGAGAGCTCTCACATGCTGTCTAGATGATTCAGCTCTTTGCATATCTAACTGTGGAGCCTTCACTTTTTGCGGTTGGGATTGCTCAGCCTTTTGTGAATCAAAAATTGATCCCATTATTCTCTTTCCTTGAATCTGTTTCGGAACCAGCAAACAGATACGAGAAGGATCAGCACAACTATCTACAAGGATTCTACTAAGATTTCACACAAAAAAATGCTATCTTTACACAAATTAGATGAATTTTCCTCCTTTACACAGTTGAACTAAGATTTAGGACAACAGGGCAGCTCTAACCAATCAATAAACTATAGTCTCCATTCCAAATTAGTTACTCTCAGCTGCATAAGTATTCCTACCATCCTTCCATACCAAAAAAAATTATCATTTAAATAGAATCAACAACTCTAACATCCAAAAATTCAAACCACATACTGTTAACTAAAAAAAACTTCCATTACACAAATTTGACTGCATTCGCTACATTACCCACTTAAAAACTAAAACTTCAGCACAAAAGAGCAGCTTTAAGAGCTATGCTTCAAGTTTCAAAGCACTATACACAGCATACAATAGTTGAGACAGAAAAACTCACTGAGTCGTCTGTGAACGATTTGGAATCAGACGGAGCGATTCGTTTGGTTCCTCTCATCATCGCGATTATTCAATACACAAATTCAATTTCTGAATACACACAACAATTTGGGATTTTGGTTCAAAATTTTTTCGAAAATTAGGGTTTTTTGTTCTTCTTGTTGTTGCCAGTGATGAATGAACAGAGGGGAAATAGATATCTGGGCCGTGAAATTGGGTTTTGGGTCATAAATATTCAATTTGGATCTTTAGATTCGATTATGGAAATTTAGGGCTTGATCGATTTGCCCGTTCAGGGCCCATGCTGTTCTCGATAATCATCGAGATCGTTTAGTAGCTGATTTGAAGGTAAATTACGAACAAAATACATGCATTACTTTATGTAAAATATAAATTAAAATAATTAATATATATTTAGTGTTTTCATAAACAATTTCTATGTTATTATTATTAATATCTGCATAACTTTTATCAGTTATTCACGAAACTTGTAATTTTCACGTGGGACATGTGGTATTGTCTTTTTAGCAGTCTAATTTGACACACCTCATCGAGCAGTGGGATCCAGCACTTGTAAAATATATTATTTATTCATTTATTTTTTAAATATTAAATAACGAGAGAGCGATTACGAAAATCAAACTTCACCAACAAACTAAATAACAATCTTAAAATCATTCATAAGCATGATTTTAGTTAACTAGACAAAAGAAATTCGTCATTACATGTTTGAATGGGCCACTAAATTCATCATGATTATTTCCGAAGAGACTGTCTACGTTACACCTTCTATCATCAACGGCAAAACAGAGATCAAAGGGAAGAATATATTATAAATTCCATTCTACATTAAATTCAAGAATTTCATTTAAAATCTTTTTTGGGAGTTACAAATTGGAACAAAACAACTCCACCTTAATAGAACTTCTGTTAATTCTGTTTTTTTACAACAAAAAAACACCAAAAGGCTTAAGAAGAACAAAAGATACAAAAGAGAATAAAAGAAAATTGTTAGCAACAACTAACTAAAACTTATTTTCTTTTTTTCTAGCTCACACTAATGGTCTCTTCTCTTCATCTGCAATATTTTCTGATGATATGTTCATCTCTTTTCGATGACTTCGTCTAGTTGCATTATCCGACTTCACTGCTCGTTGAGGAGGTTTACTGTCAGGCAAGAGGCGCGAAACAATTCCCATTGATATCAACAGCAATCCGGAGAAATGTTGTTCGGTTAGTGGCTTAGTAAAGATCAAGTATGACAACAACAATGTCACTACCTTTCTTGCTGTTGTCACCTGTTATATGAATCGATATGTTTAAACGTGTCTTTCGTCTTGAAAACTAAACCAGAGAAACGAACAACAAGACGACTACAACGTCAAGAGGATTAGACGATAAAAAAGATTTACCATAGCAGTAGCAGCAGCCCCAAAGATAGCAATGAGTGATAAAACTGAAATTTGACCAATGAATGTGGCCATTGCTTCGAATACCAAGACCCCATAAACATATGGATGCTGCAATATACACAGCAGAATGTGAGTGTAATTTAACTTCGTAGCAGCCAGACGAAAAGAATTTCATCGAGCTCTACATATGTCATCATTCATTACTAAATCTGTGGATATATAATAGAATGAGCGTAAATAACTAAAGATTAGTTGAATGTAGAACACACTGTGATAATGGTTACTCATTCTGTTTCACATTATGTTGCTCGGACTTTCAAAAAATGTTGTTGCTCTCGTGTCGGATAGTCCAAAAATGCACTATTTTTGGAGTATCCAACACGCACCCATCAATATTTTTGAAGAGTCTAGGCAACATAGGCTCTAAATGCACAAATCTGACAAGATCAAATAAGATTGAAAGAAAAAGAAACTGTATGCTGGATCAAGGAATAGTAATGCCTAATTCAAACCATTCGAGACGAATGTATATTCTCAACTCGTTATTCTCCGTATCTCAGGACAAAAAAACAAAAACAAGTGAACATGGTATAATATAAAAAGAATTAGAGGGGGATTTCTTTGTTAACCTCGGAACATGATTTCCATGCAACCAAGAGTTCTCCTGTTAGTATCATGGGAAGAAGTAGAACAGGAGCCCCAACTACTGTCGAGCAGAATAGCATCTCCATCTGATAAAATTTAGCGCGTCAATAAAATTATCAAAATTATTACTTGACATACACATGTGCTTTAATCAGTCATGTGGCAAACCATAATCACAATACCTGAGAAGTATCAGGATTCAGTGTAAAAATCGCTTCCTGCAAATTACCGAGAAAAGAGTCCATTACCAGTGCACCAGATATCATAATGACACCGATGATACTGAAATTCGCAGAAGTATTGGCATCCGCTAACGTGAAAAATATCAGGCCCCCAACGAAAAGCACAGCTGAGACATATTCTTGAACCGGGTATTTTCTCCTCAAGCTAGGCATAAAGGCGCCCACTACCATTACCGGTAGTACCTACACTCCAAAAATGAATATAGAAGATTTAGATCAATGTCCGGATGGATTGGCTAGTACCATCACCACTTTTACCAATATATTTTCGTAATGTCAAGTGTAACCATTAAGTTTTCGGTGTACCTTAGTGGATTTGAACATGATTTGTGCTGGATAGTTTAGATAAGCCAAGGAGCCCTTTGTTAGTCCATGAGAACACATGAGTACAACAGAGAGCTTCACATAAATTTTCCACGGGTTCACCATTTGCTTTGTGGTGAAACCTTGTATACGTATGAGAAATAGATATACAAAACCTTGTACAAAGGTAAAATACCACCCATAGCTGAAACCATGATTGAGAAAAAAGTGTCACAAATAACTTTTATGCCAATAATATGATAATGATCAAGGTGAAAAAAGTGACTAAAATTTTGAAGGAAGACAGTAGCCTACCTGAATCCCAGTCGATTGTATACATACTCCTGCAAATAGAAATAAATAAAATTGAAGCATTTACTTTGCAACGTGGAATTTGATTAAAAAAAGAACAAAATTAGAGGAAGCCCGGTGCACTAAGCTGCCGTTATGTGCAAAGTTCCGAGGAAGGGCTAGACCACAAGGATAAATAGCATGCAGCCTTACCGTGCAGTTTTGCAAGAGGTTGTTTCCACAGCTTGAATTCGTAAACTCACATGTACATCCACTATACAAGAACAACTACACCTCAACCCCAACTAGTCGGGGACTGTCCATTTTGCTTTATATAGACTCATTCCACCACAATATCCAATAATTTGAGGTTCTGTAAAACTAGAAGCTCTCTACATTGCCTAGTGATATAGAAATCACTAGATAGACTAAAAGACTCCTAGCAACACTCAGCCTAATGTAAGCATCACAGTATTAGAACTAGGCCTTAACTTTAACTAGTTTTTGTCATCTATATACATTTTTTAGCTTCTGTTGTGTTTTATCTTTTTAATAAATATGCATAAATTTTGCTACCTTAATGAAGTTACTTAAATCATGTCCACATACATAAAAATGACATCAGCGGAGTGCCAATCCTTGGGGTCTATTAGTAAAGTCTCTACTCCTTGTTAATCAAAGCCCAAAGATCTATAAGTTAGCGCATGCTTGACTAGACAAGCAGACGGTGGATTAATGCAATTGTCCCTTTCTTTAGGCCCCCATTCAAATTTTGTCTCTATTTTAGAAGTTGTGCAAATATAGCCCTTAGGAAATTACCCTTCCAGAAAAGGTTAAGACTCGAGTGTGATGTTCGCTCATATATCTCAACCTTACCGACAAACAGCTGATTGTCGTCTATGTTTGCTCTATTGTATCTTTAGACCATGGTCATTTACTAATCAGCTCTCCCAAAAAGGGTACAACTGGTGAAAGTGTTCACAAACACACAACGACCCCGCATCTATTTAATCTCTCCCGCATTTTTATTTGTATATGTCCCTAGAACAGAAGGAAAACACTTCTAAGAAACTAAGGGACAAAATTCAAGGTCAATGTAACAGTAATCCAATGATGAAAAATACTTCTAAGGAACTTCCTACAAGAATATATACTTCCTCGATTTCAGTTTGCTTGTCTTATTTTTCGTTTTAAGTCTGTTCAAAAAAGAATGTCTTCTAACTTGCACACTTGCATGGTCAAAGACCACAAAATTCAAAAGTTCTTTTTTACTTTCTTAAACTCCGTCAAGTCAAATCATACAAACAAATTGAAACGGAGGGAGTACTATAAATGCAAAACAACAGAGTATTGATTGAAACAGGGAAAAAGAAAAGGAAAAGCATGAAACAGACCTCACATAAGCCATTAACAAGATAACCAAAGAAGAATCCAGAAGAGCAAATGAGGAATTGTTGCCATTTTGGTCTATCTGTTAGTGAAATCCCAAACAAAAACCTTGCTTGATCATCATTCTTCATCTCCTACCTCTTCCCTCAAACCCCCTTTTACTCTAAGAAACAAAATGATTAAAAAAAATTGAAACTTTAAGGAATTCAAGAATAATTTCAGCCCCTCAAACTCAAGAAGCTAAAAAAGCTTTAAAAGATTGCAACTTTAAGGAATTCAAGAAAAAAAATCAACACCCCATCAAACTCTACAACCAAAAAAAGTTAAAAAGATTGCAACTTTAAGGAATTTAAGAAAAAAATCGACACCCCATCAAACCCCTCAAACTCTAACAACCTAAAAAAGTTAAAAAGATTGCAACTTTAAGCAATTCAAGAAAAAAAATCAAACACCCCATCAAACTCTACAACCTAAAAAAGTTAAAAAGATTGCAACTTTAAGGAATTCAAGAAAAAAAATCAACACCCCATCAAACCCCTCAAACTCTAACAACCTAAAAAAGTTAAAAAGATTGCAACTTTAAGCAATTCAAGAAAAAAAAAATCAACACACAATCAAACACCCTCAAATTATAACAAGCTAAAAAAGATTTCAACTTTAAGAAATTCAAGAAAAAAAATCAACAGCCCAATAGTTGCATGGTCTCTTTTTGAGTGAACAAAGTAAGAAAAAGGGCAAATGCAACACCAACAAAAGAATGAAAAGGTTCAAGAAAAGTATCAAAATTTTTGCTTAGACTTGTCAGTCACTTAATTTTCTCTTTCCTTTACTTGAAATCCCTATTTTTCTCTGCTTTAAATGGAATTAAATCCTAGTAAATAACGCCCTTAAAGAAAAAAAAAAAAAAAAAGGCCTTGAAAAAAGGAGGAAATATGGAATGAAATATTATTGAAACAAAGTTTACGTGAGCTATATTTGAAGCTTTACTAGATTTACATATTAAATTAGTACTATATATTATAGTGTTCACATTCTATATTGTAGAAATAGTCAAGAATAGTTTTTCATTTTGTTTTAGTATGGTTAATAATTTGTTTCATTCTTGTCATTTTTATAGTATTTTGTTATGACTTTTTCATTTTATTATTATCTTAAATTATTTTAAATAATATTTTTTCGAATTGAGCGAAACAACTTTGATAAGGTCTGCATATATCTATTTTTCAATTACATTAATACATTGTTGTAGTGTTTCATTTCGGTATAATTTTTCTACATTTTTAAGAAATAATTTAACGATTAATTTTGAAATTTTTATCAGAATAACGAATAATATGTCTCGTTCACAAATAGTAGGAGTTCGTTAGTTATATGAATTTTTATGATTTTTGTTGCTTCATTTCGATTGTACGTTAATCGATTACTAATTTACTTTAGTTTTGCTCTTTGTATAAATTTGACACGAAACAATATAAGCGAGCCAAGAAATGAATTGAAGTTAGTATTTATTAACTTTCTAATTCTAATAACCTAAATTTATTTGCAGTAAATTGAAAATAAATGGAAGGATCAACATTAGTACTTTGAATTTAGTCATTCTAAGAAGGAAGTGCAATTGGTGTAATCTTTTTTAAACCAAGCTCAAGCTAAATTGATATAAGCATAATTCTTGATGGTATATGTTTATGCAATTTTATATTTATAGAGAACCTTTTAGTATAAAAGTATTTATTTCTATAACATATCTATTTGGAGTGAATTTCAATTAATTAGAAAAATAAATTTTGAATATTGAATATCTAAAGGAACAAGTTTGTCACTGTCCAAATTAAGTGGCATCATTTTTTCATAGACAAAACCTTTTCTCAATACATTAATAACAAGTACAATTAATTATCTACGATAAATCAATAAAGTAGATTAATCAGAAAAAATGAATATCTTATCTTCTCATAATTTGAATTTTTTTTATAAAAAAAATCTGTTCAAATCTTTTTAGGTAAAAATGAAGATCTCTTACATGTAAAAACAAATTTATTTATTTTTATTTTTATTTTGGATATTTCTTAATAACTTTATTCCATAAACTTAAGTAATCATTATATATTAATTTTAAAATTATTATTGAAACTCATACTTGGAACTTGTTCAATTTTATCAGCAGAATTTTGATGTCCCTTTTTTGGGGGTCTAGTGAGTAATCTCCGTAACTTCAGGGGCCATATTTTATTCTTTAACTCTTTGTGGCTTTTTTTCATTTATAATTCGTCACGATATCATAATCATCCTTTAAGAAATTCTATGACATATTTTATATAACTTTCCGCACCGATCCGTTGATTAGACCAATGTTGTAATTTTATGCTTAAAATATATCTTTCTATCTTTAGATTCTTTTTCGTTTATCAATTTAGTGTAATTAGAAAATAAAAAAAAATCTGATATCTTCGTTACTTTGACAAACTTTTTTGTGTATATATATATATAATATATGTAAGGGTAAATTGCAAGTTATAACAAAAATAAAGATACTAGATTAAATAATGATAGGGTTGGGGATATGATTCTTAATTTGTACTTTGCCAATTGCCACTATTTGAAGCTTTAAAGAGCCAAAAAGTCTTTTTCTTATTATGTAATTTAAGTATCTAACAAATATTAGGGACATTTATAGCAAAAAGGAAATGTAACCCTTGTTTTTTACGTCTACAATTTGCATTTAGTTAGTTAATTAATTAGCTTGTCTTTTTTTTTATTCCTTTATTAATTAATCAATAGAAGTCAAATACAAAGAAAGATCAAATACACTTTCCTCCCTTGACTTTTTTCACTTGGTGACAAAAAAATCCACCTTACATATTAAATTGTACTTGCAAGTCCCTTCAAATGTAAGTTAATTGTAAAATGTTACATTTTTCATCAATAGATTTAAAATATTTTTGTTGAAGGTATAATTCTCCACATTGAATCAACTTATAAAAAAGAAATAAATAGACTATATAACACAAAGACTAGGAAGAAAGAGAGTGAGATACATGGCCTGAGTGCCTAGAAAATGGTGATAAATGTAGCGCAATTAAATTTACTATCGTTCATTTAAAATTTATGCACATATACATTACTCAACATCTCAAAATAGCAAGTGTAATATCAGTATTTAGCACCAACTTATGATAATTGATTCACCTCTAACTAGGAAAGGGTATGGATGGAGTTTAGGAGAGTGTAAGTAGGAGCACGTCATAGTTCAATTCTATTGTTTCGATAAAGAGAAGTACCTATAATTAGCTTTTCGGGAAATTTTCAAGCGAACAATTTCAACAAAATCTTACCATTCTTATATTACTACTATACTCAACTTTATGTATTCCCCCACTTGTGACAAGTGAGTTTACAAGAAGCTGCTCTTTTCGTTTCAATCTGTTTATCTGATTTTGACATCACACAATTATTTTAATCTGTTTATTTGGTTTCGACATCCCACTAAATTTAAGAAAGACATTTGCTAACACTAGTGAACAACTAGGCTTTATCATAACTTGATCTAGAAATGGAGTACAAACCAAAGTTCTCTTCTAATTCAACATTTCACTATCCATCTTTCTCCAAGGAAGAGAAAAGAAGGAATGAGATCAACACTAACAACTCCAACTCAAAAAAAAAGTCATTTCAACAAGGTGGTCTTCATCATTCTAGCTTAGCTATATTATTATTCTCCTACTAGCAACAAAATGACAAAAACAGCCTTGAGAATTGAACATAATGTTTCCCCCCTAAACTCCTTGTTAACTATGCTAATGGCCTATTGTTATTATTACCACACACTCTTGCACTCTGCTAGCTCAACATGACATCAACTAACACTTCATTCATCAAAGATCCAAAGATGTCAACTTCCAATTCCAATATCACTTCTTGTTTCTCTAACTCTGTGTTCTTCCATTCGCCTCGGTTTTCAATGGCTCTAATGTAAGCCATCCTGTTTTCTTGCACCTTCCAATCTAACAGTACATCAATTGGTTTTCCATTGATCCATTCTAATCCTAATTCCAGTAGCTTGTTCTTGAACTCATTATCACCATTGAGAATCCTTTCCTTGAAGAAATCAAACATTAACTTCTCTGTTCTTAATTTTAAGCTATGAGATGGCATTGAGGCTTTCAATTCTTGAACCATGTCTAGTGCTTGTCTTTCAACTGTCTGTTTGTCCTCTTCTTCCTCATCAACTTCAGTTTCTGATGAATTGTTGAGAGGAGAATGAGATTCACTCTCTGATTCTGAGGACACGATTCGTTTATCTAAGTTGAGTGGTTCTAGCTCAGTAAGACACTCAAATCGTTTGATCTTCTTCATAAGCTTCTTGGTAGTTCCTGATACAAGTATATTAATATTGTTCAATGATAAAACTGGCTAACTCTGACTACATTGCGAAGGTTGATTAGTAATTTACCTTCGACACGAGATAATCTATGTTGAAAGGGTGAAGAGACCTCATCTTCATCATCAAATGGACAATCCAATGTAGATACTGGACTAAACTGTTCTTTCTCTTCATTTGGCCAAGGTTTCTGTAAAATAACAAGGAATATTAAGAAATGTTTAAGGATTAGCGCCAAGATTAGAAAAGTAAAAAAAATGAATTTTTGATATGTGTATAATTAGAGAAAGATAAAAGAAAATAAATGATCAAACAAAGGGGGCTACACAGATCCAGCAAATCTCTAATGTACTAGGGATTATGTTCAGTTGCTCTCAATCAGTATGGCCCCTACCTTAGCTAAGAGTATCAATAATAAAACTTACTAATAAATGTTGGTGTCAAATGTCAATATACTACTTTAGACACTTGAATTTATTTGTTATATCCACTTCAATAGGACTGTCTATCTATCTATCTTCGAATCATAAGATTAAAGAAAACTATAAAATATATGATCTAAGTTTTATGGGCTCAAAATTCTTAATTTGAAGCCTGTATAAATATATTGTAATGTACTTTCACATATTTATATCATGAGTAAAAACTACTAGATTCACATGAATGTATCATTAAATAGTTGCATCAGCCTTGTATAGAAGAATGGGACTAGTCAAAAGGAAATCAAATTATTGAATTTTCTTCTAAAAAGTATATTTTTAAGTTGAGGAATCTTTGTACACGTTACGCTCTACAATTCCACTAAGTCTTCGTGAAATTACATTATATATGTTGTTTGTTCTAGAAAGCTATACTAGTACTTATATATTACTAGATTAGATTAGGATTGTGGAATATTCATTTAAGAATTTCCCAATCTCCTAGAGTAATTTCTTGAAATGTGAGGAAATAAATAAAAAAGTATAGGAAAGATATGGTCAAGTTTTATTATGGATGTTTCTACCGTAAGCAATTGGACACTAACTCCTAGTCAACTTTACTACTAAAGTATGTGACTTATGTCGAGAAAATGGTCAAAATGGTCCTGAATGTATAAGGGTTAAATTATTTTGGTCCTCTATATATATCATGCTATCTAAATAGTCCTTAATGTATACAAAATCATAATCATTTTAGTCCTTAGCCCTAAAACTGACCAAAAAAATTAAAAAATCTGTTAACTTTAACAGTGGGTCCTTTGGAATTGAGACCTTCTTCCTCAATCTGCTCTTTCACCATTACCACAAGCCCACCCTTTTCCTTAACTTTTTTTTCTCCATTTGAGGTCATGCTCCATATACATTACACCCATTTCTTATCTCCCTCTAAAAATCTATTAACATAAATAAGAAGAAAAATATCAAGATTACCAAAACAAATGGAAACTAAGTAAATTGGATAAAAGTTTCTATTTGCTCTCCGAGGAGATCGACATAAATAAATTCTTTTTAAATTGTAACTAGTTATTCTCTCTTATTAAAGTGGTCTATGATGAATATAGTTATTTTTGCGTTTTAACTTTTTGAAAATTAGTAAATCTTTCAAGCATTGTTCTTCATTCCATTTTTAAAATAAAAGGATAAAAATTGAACACACAGATAGGAATAAAACATCTTACAAATGTTCAATTAAAATTTAAAGAAACTTTTGCAAGTATGAGAAGATTTTTGGCAGTGGAAATTGTAAAAGAATTGGTAACAGAAAGAAGAAGAAGGAGAAGAAATCTCAGAAAAAGATGATGGAGGAAGAAGGATTCATCTAGTGTGGGATCCACTGTTAAGTTTAACAATTTTTTTATTTTTCTGTTAATTTTTAGGACTAGGATCAAAATGATACTCTTTTAGTATACATTAAGGACTATTTTAATAACATAAAATATATAAGGACCAAGATAATCTAACCCTATACATAAAGGATTGTTTTGATCATTTTCTCGACTTATGTCTACCCATATTGAAAAATTATATATTTTTTAAAAGGGTAGCATTTTATTTATTTTGACTTAAGTCACTAACTAATTTACTATCTTTTATAGAAAAACTTTTATTCTAAGGAAACATATAAGTACAACTAATTTTGAGCTACCAAGGTCCCAGCAATAAAACACAATTGGAAAATATAATTGTTCCCACATGGTAATAAATATTATAATATTACATGTCTAAACAATAAAACTATCACCTTCTTCCTCTTTCCTTTTTATGTTTGAATGATTTATGCAAGTTATTTAAAACAAATACCCTACGCATGACCGACACAAGTACAATGTGATGGATATCAATCTTCTCACAACTTTAGCTTGCCACAAATAATAAAATTAAAAAAGAAATCATAATGTTATGATGCACAATAATTGATGATATTTATATACACAAGAAATATATTCTTTTTTCTTTCAAAAAAAAGTTAAATAGATCTGATTAAATCACTCGAGTCGTAATATAAAATTTTTATTCTTTTAATTACTATGTCTTTCATTCATACAGTAAATTATCTAGTATAATTATATTTTTATGACCTCCTACTTCACAACAAGAAATTGTGTTAGTGTTATTTTGTAAGAAGGTCGTAAATAAAGGGATTAGAGCTTTCATATACTAGTGAAATTTTAAAAGTCCGCTCGACTCAATGTAAATTATTATTGAACATAGCAATTAAATTATAATTTCTTTATTTCACTTGAAATTTGTATCGAAATTACACCTGCATATGATAACTATTCTCATGATTCTTTATATGAATATTTAAAACTTATTTTTAAGTTTCTCAGAAAACGACTTCTTTCTCACAAGTCACATATAAGTAGTAAACATACATCCTATCTTTTGTAAGACTCCGTTATAAAATTATTTTAAATATGTTATTATTATATGATAATTTTATATTATAAGTGAACTAACTAAGGAACAATAAGTTTAGAATAAGAAAATGACATTTCATATTTGGTTTAATACAATCAACGAATTGCTATCCACAACAATTGTGTGGGTCAAAAGAGGGAGTCCCGGGTATTTTAGGAAATGAAAAAATATCCGGTACTAATCTGCTATCTCGACTACCACAATAATAATGCTAGTCTAACATTGTTGGCCGTAGATTCCGCTGGGGACAAACACATAGCGGGATCTACGCCGTTGGATCACCCGACTGTAACTTAGATGTCAGTATCGAGATGCATGTGATAAAACCCAAAAAATACCGCGCACGTGTACTCTTCACATTTACCACCTTTTTTTGCTCCTTTCTTATCGCTGTGAAAATTTCATTTCTCTATAAAATTTTCATTTTTTTAAATATATATACAAATATTATTTCAAATTTCTTACACTAGTTTTTAAAAAAACTATATTTCAAAAATTTGAATTTACCTGCTTTAATTATACCTAGAGAATCGAAAAATTATTTAATAGTACTATATTTAAGTTGAACAAGTAATTTACCTCTAGTTTGTCTCTCACTTAAACCTTTTTACACTATTTTAATCCAATACCATATTCAAAAAATTAAACCTATTTTACCGCTACAATTTGATTACAAACTCAAAACCAAACAAAAAACTAATATTGTAATAATCGTATTATAATGTGATTACGAACTTTTACAAACTTAAAACCTAAGAAAAATTAGTATAGTAACAGTCGTTCTCGATTGCTAAAGACAAAAAGGTACTAGTCAATGGTATAGCCAAAATATCGTTGTCACTATGTTACAGATTTTCATTGATTCTAAGGGTGTTCACAATATTGTATGTGTACTAATATAAATTAAGATTTGACTTATAATTATAATGTAATTTTTTGGTAAAAAAGTGTTCAGACAGATACTTTAATATCACGATAATTCTATCATCTAAGTAAGAGTTTTTGTGATTAACTCTGACTAGAGTGTTCAGTTAGACACTTTAATATCACGGTAATTCTACCATCTAAGTAAGAGTTTTTGTGTTTAACTCTGACTAGTAATTGCATTAGACTTTGCTATATAAGAAGAGGTAAAATCTCAACACTAGAAACTATTGATTTACCAAAATGCACTATACAAGTGAATTATTTGATGATTGATTAAACCGATACTCTAAACGATAATGATATCATCAAAAGAAAAGTAATTTTTATAATCAATACGTAATAAGTTATATAAGTTTAAGTATTGTAAAATCGAAATAAAAAATGTTTGAGGTAAAAAAAAATAAAAATGAAACTAACCTTTGTGTTTGGAGAGCTGGTAGTGCTACCGTGACTGCTTACAGTTGAATCTGATGAATCATCTCCGGTAGTTGCGCCAACTTTTTTGCTGCAAATCACATTTTCTGTTCCGAATTTATTCGAAGCTACGGCGTCGTTTACAGTTTCCGACGAGTTAACCTCCGAATTGCCGCTTGATGTTTGCAGTGAATTATCACTTGAAGCAGTGAAATCACTATCTGAAGACCAGGTGTTACTGTTACATTTACTCTTACTCACAGTCGTTGTTGAGCTATTTGAATCTCCGGCGATTTTGCCAATAACAACCGGAGAAAGTACCGGCGATTTTAACTCCTCTTTATCTAACCTGTTGAATGCCGTCCACCAGTAGATCTCCTTATGATCGCCTCTCTTCCAGAAGCTTCGTTTCAGCTTCCGCGAAATACTCCTCGGAAAAATTGTCCTCATCATCGGCTTCTTCTTCTTCGAAGTAGATGAAGACCTCACTCCGGCGAACGGGAGGTGTTTCACGGCGTTAATCACCGCCACGGAAGCTTTCTGAAATGCAGAAACCTTCGCCGTTGCCGCCGACGGCGGCGATAGTTTTGACTGGAGTATTGGTTTAGTTTTGTTCGGCGGCGGAGGAAGTGCTGGTTGATACTTGTTCTTCAAGTCGATTTCGAGAACAAATCGAACAGTAGTGCAGCATTGCCGGCGAGGATATGATCGGAAACCGTTTGATGAGCAGGAACTCAAATCATCCAACAGGTAATCTTTCAGCATTAATGTTTTCGGCAATGGTTTCATCAATTTCGAATCCATAATCCAAAAAACAGTTTGAAAATTTCAAATTCGAAGACAAAAACACTAAAAGTAAATAACAGTAGAATCAGATTATGAGAATGCGAAAGAGCATTTAATTAGTGGCTAATTTAGTACAGACAGAGAAAACTCATACACACACAAAAAAAAAAGCTGCTACTATTTTTGCAGCTTTAACTGATTGGTAACAGAGCAAAATAGTGAATGAAAATTTAAGAAGGGGACCAATGGGTGGTGAAATAGATAGGCAGCTTCTTCAGTTACTAATTTGAAGATCTCAAGAAAATTAGTATTACTGGCAAAATAATAAGAAGAAGAAGAAATGGAAGTTGTTGTAGAAGTAGAAGAAGAAGCATGGATGCTTCTTGTAGAGATTTTTTGAATCTCAAGTTTGATTAAATTAATGAGTTTGAATTTTGTTTAATTAAATGGAATTAGCTGGTGATTTGATTACAAATCTCAGCTTGTTAAGACTTGGAACTGACTATTAGTTGACCTTGTTAGATTAAAATAATATTCCCTCTGTCCTATTAACATGTTTCGACTCTATTGTACTGTATGGTAAATATAATTTTTGGCTAAATTATAGTATTTATTATTGTTTAATAACATTTTAATTGTTTGATTGAGTATATAGTACTGTATTGTAATTTATAAATTTACTAAAATATCCTTAATTATTCTAAGGTAATAAGTTTGATTAGATTTAAATAATTAAGGTAAAAGGTAAAATAATATTTTAAAATATTATGTAAAAATATAATTAAAAAAAAATTAAGTAACAATGGGAACACAACAAATTGTTTGTTCCATAAAATAGTGATAGTAATGATAAAATACAATATAATGGATAACAATGATCCAAACATAGTGTTAACATATGAATCTTAATATTCATTGAAATAAAATATATATATCAGTAACTATGTAAAAGAATACCAAAGACATGATAAATTTATCGTAGAAATAAGATATATTTGAATCTCAAAAATTGAAAGAAAATAAAATCATAAATTGAAACAAGAGTTAGTGATTTGTGTCTTCCACGCGCTGACACTCAGTTATCATGCGCGTGAATCGACTTTTCTGCATGGCATTAAATATCATAGCTGGGATTGTTTTGCACCTATTATGTTTAGTTTTGAGGACATGGACAAAATTTGCACCTAATAGTCTATTGAAAATATTTTTTTTAATCTCACAAAATAAAGATAAAATTTACGTATAATTATTGTTTTCGATTCTTCCTATGGATCACACTGTATATGATTAATGTAAATATATACTGATGATGGAAGTATTTGAGTCTCCAGTCAATTTGCACGTTTTGAATTATTCAATCCTTCTATTATCATGTAGTATGGTTATTTGGTGGATATAGGTGAGCCACATGTATTACGCTAACTGAATTGAAGATTTTAACATATGGGAGGTACATTATATATATAAAAATAACAATAGGGAACGGGATAACTATTATAATATAATTTCTGTCATAATCAATTTGCACTCATTTAGACTATTTCATCGAATATGATTTATTACCTTCCATCAACACATGTATATATAACTATGCTCACCAAATTTAACAAATGAAGAGAAATTATTTAACTACTTTTGTCTCTACCTAGATTTGGATACTAGATTATAGCATAAAAGGGGATACATAATTAAGAATTATGGTATAGTATGACTTGGTTAGCTTATAGATCTTGATAATTACTTAATACTTTTTTTTTTATAATGTTCCAAATTTAAAGACATTCCCACTGAAAAATTAGTTGGTTACTTCAATAGATACAAATTTGAAGGAAATCTTTTTGTTGGATCAACTTCTTTTAGTTGACTTGTGTATCTAAATTAAAATTAAAAGATTCATCTCTTCTTGCCTTAAAACATTATTGACTTTTAATGTCTCAATTTCTAACGAGGATATATTTTTATTTATAGATATTGATTTAAGCCAGTTTTTACGTATATCAATAGAACAAATTATCTAATATTTTTATCTCTATTAGAATTTAAATATAAGATCTGATGATTCTCATTTCACTTTATCGATCACTATGTCACACCCTTAAAAAGAATTCTATTTATCTTTATAAATTTCATCAATGTCACACAATAATAAGTATGTGAAAGTTCTGGACATTGGAGTAAATTGATATCATCAATGATATTGAGAAGTCCCCAATAAGAGGATGAGTACTGTGGTAGGTATAACAGAAGACTTTTTAATGTACACTCAATATGCATATAATAATATGTCATATTCTAAACTCCAATAAAACAATGTACTAACTTCTTGTGAATTATTTATCAAACATTATGTTAATTAATATTAAGAAACTGTTATTTCAGAAAACTGCATTTATATTCCAAACTGTTATGAAATTACTAATTGGAGACTGGAGAGTAAACAATTTATAAGTTAATTGTAATTTTAAATATTTTTAATGTAATATAATTTTACATTATGTCAAAATTTTATCTTCATCACAAAAAATATTAGGTTCAGGAGAATCTAATATTCGAGAGCTACATCTGTCTCTCCCTGCTTGACACGCGTTGAAGAAAATTTAACATCATCAAGTAAGTGTAATTTTTTTATTTAATATTTAAAATTCATATTAAAACTTCGATAAAATTTGATTGACTCGATTTATTGAGGATTTACACTTCCAAACATAATATTTGTAGATTTTGAGGTTGTTGAGGTGACACAAAAACGTTTAATATAGCCTGCTAGGGAGTTTCTATATAGGGACTAGGGGTGCAGCTAGTTATCTGCTACCTAGTCTAAATGTTTTTTCCCACCTTTTTGGGCTCATTCTATTATATTCAATTTTTACCTTAAATTTGAGATATAATTACTTTATCCCTTATAAGTAATGCATCTTATTTTTAAAAAAATGTCTCTTGAGAAAAGTGAGGGAAATGTATTATTCAAAGTCTTAAAACTAAAATTGAAATACTGACTAGATCAAATGAAATTTAATAAAAAGCGATCTGATTAAAGTAAGTAAAAACATTAGGGTGTACATACAAATTTTGAAAGTTTTTTTTTCTTTCGTATTTTTCTTATCTTTTAAATTTTCTGCTCTTTTTATTTTTTTCTTTCGTTATAACAAAAATATCATTTAACGGCATATATATATATATATATATATATATATATATATATATATATATATATATATTAACAAAAAAATTTAAAATTTTTATCGGCATCAGTTAATTGCTATTGAATCTAATGTCGCTAAAAGATTTTAGAAATATATACAAAGAAAGCTAATTATCGCTAAACATACATATTTAGTGACAATTAAGCTATTACCGCGAAATATCATTTTTGGTGTAATATCTCTCAAAATTTCTCTCACCTTCCTTCCATCTCTCTGCCGTCTTTCTGTCTTTCTTATTTTAGATTTATCTCTTCCTCGACGGATCTATTTGTTGAATCCATCCCATTTTTTGGTCAACTTTAGCTATTCAATTGGTACAAGTAATTGTTAAAAAAGAATAGTGATAAGAGTTGAAAATTAAGACTTGGTAGTTGGCAAATTGGTAAGATTTGCAACCCATTTTTGACTTTGCTATATTTACCTATGTCATTAGTGACATAGGCATGGTTTTATCCTTCTATAAATAGAGCATTCTTGCTCATTTGTAGAACACACCAAGTTAGAGAGAAAAACCATTTTGAGAGCAAAGTGAGGTATTCCATAGACTATACAAGAAAATAATCTGTGAAGAGAAATAAAGTGTGAGCGATATTTTAGTAAGACGGAAACCAAAAGAGTGTTGTTTCTTTGAGTGTGTAGTAGTCACTTTGAGTATTATATTCGTGACTACACAGTGTAAAATTTCTTACTATAGTGATATCAGTTGCTCCTCTTGGCCGTGGTTTTTTCCCTTATTTAGAAGGGTTTCCACGTAAAAATTTTGGTGTCATTATTTTCCCATTTTATTTCCATTACTTTTACCATATATATTGTTGTGCTTGTCCGCGTTTTTCCAACACTATATCATTTCCATTATTCCTTTCTTCTATTTCGTAAAATGCATGACATTTGTTTTATTTAGAATTTAAAGGTTAAGATTATATAATATTGGTGACACGTCTGGTAGTGGAAGCGGTGAGGGCGGTCGCGGCAATGAAAACAAGGGTGGGGTGAGGATAGGAGGGACGAGGGGTTGGGGTGGGAGTAGGGAAGGAAATATCAAGACTTTGTGTAAATAATTAAATTTGAAGATTTGAAAATTGATGTCATTAACAATAATCTTAAAATTATCACCTCTACTTAATAATCAAGACTTGCGTCACCGATGTCTCTTCCCCTCTATGTTAATTTTGTGATTTTATTTTTTTACATAAAATGTTAGATATGACTCATACTTTGTAATATTCACTTTTTATCTTTTGATGCAAAAAGTTATATCCTTCAAGTTTCATCAACCTAAATCAAACTCAAAATTTATCATAAATAAGTAAGGGGAACTTTCACATATAGCCACTTAAAAATAGCCTAATATTCTCCATAGATATAGTTTGATAATTACGATTCATAGCTACATGTTATATGGAGAAAAGAGGCGAGCGAGACTGGGAGAGGGAGGAGAGAGGCGAGAGAGGGCGAAAAGAGTGTGAGAAAGGTGAATTATATATGTATGTCGGTTAGATAATTGTATATTATACATATATATTTATATATATGGGAAGTGAGATTGGGAGAGGGGGCAGAGAGACGACCGAGACTAGGATAGGGAGGAGAGAGGCTAGCGAGATCGGGAGAGGGAGGAGAGAGTGAAGAGAGGTTAATTGTACATGTTAATAATTGTATATTATACATATGCATATTTGTATATATGGAAAGCAAGATTGTGAGAGGGAGGAGAGAGACATGCAAGAGAGGGCACATAGTGGGAAATAGGTGAATTGTATATGTATGTAGGTTAAATAATTGTATATTATACATGTGTATTTGTATATTCTGGCGAATTATACATGTACAAACGTGACAAATTATACAAACTCGAAGTCAGCCCACTAATTAATGTATAATGTTAGTCGTGAGTGGTAATTATAGTAAACTATAGCCATGATGTATAATTAAATAGTATAAATTTACTTAACCGCGTAATTTTCACAATAAGTAACGAGCCTTCAATTTTCTACCGCACATATGGAGAAAATGGCAATTTACCTAATTGGACTTTTGACAATATTCTGTTGTAATGTGCAACAGCCCAATATGTCTGAATCACCCAAAGAAACATGGTCCAAAATGACATCTTATTTGGGTATATTTGGTTTGGGCTTGTAACTTGGATCTCAATTATGGCCCAAATAACAAAATATTGTTTTATTAAAAGCCCAAAACTCAGCACTGAATATTCACTAATCAACAACTCAACATAAAGAATGACTTATTAAGTACTTATCTTTACCTACCCCCTCCACCCCCACCCCCACCACGATTCTCCCACTATTTTTTGCTCACTTAAAAATCATTTCACGTAATAAGTTATTACGATTTTTCTTTTATAGGTAAACGAAGTTTTTCTTTGCCATCCTAATAAATTGACCCATCAGAAGACTCTTACTTGAAAGTCGAAAGATTTGATAGATCTTTTATTTTGACTTAATATGCCACCTAATTTGACATATTACATATAAAATTGATATATATTTGCCTTGAACCCACATTGGAATATCTTAATACACATTGCACTAATGAAGGTGGCTCACATTGTGTAGGATGACTATATTATTTCACCTAATTAAAGTGGGACCATACATCAATTTATTAGATTTTAATGATCACTTGTGTTCAAACTTTGATAATTATATGGACCAATACTTCTTGAGTTTAGTACTTAGCCTATAGTTTATATGGATTATATAACATATAATCTAAATGTATGCACATAATTTCAAAAGCTTTCAACTCACTGGTCAATTAAACAATCACAACATTATTAATGTGGTCTTGTTGCAGCTGCAATTATCGTTTTTTATATTTAAAGGTTTAATTATTACCATGAAATCTTGGGTAGATTTTTTAGTTTATTTCATTAATAATTTTGTATGATAAAAAAACTACACTATAGCAAACTCATGTATTGGGATTTTTTAATTTTTTTTTAAAAATCAAACATCAAAATTAGGAATGTAACTATTTAATAAGACTATAAACTTTTATTTTTGTATTTCAAGTCATCTTTATTTTTTTTCCAAATTTCTTATCTTGAAGGCTTGAACTTTAGTGGCTCGACTAATTTGCTTTTCATGACTGATGATTTTCAAAATTAGTCACTTCTGATGCGACCTATAATTTGAGTTGAAGTTCAAAAGTGACAAAATGAAATGAAAAATTCAAAAAAATGTCTAATTTTGAAAAAAAAAGTTACCAACTTTTGAATACAAGACCACAAAGTGGCCACTTAGTATAAATCACTAGTGGTTTAGGATAGCTAGGACAAAACACTTCTTTATCTAAAGATTCTTTATTTTAATATTTCAAATTTTTTAACAAAATAACATAATGACAATTATTTATCACTTTCTTTGATAATCATTTTCACATTCAATCTAAAAAAATTAAAATTACTTTATATCTTTTCATTTTGGCAAAAAGGCTAAAAGTTCTTCATAGTAACAATCAAGGGAACACTCATTATCAATTAAAAGAAAAAGAAACCCAATTTTTAATCCGACAATTCCTATAAAAATCCATTGGAGTATGATTTTTGATGATTATTAGTATTAAAAAAAGGGAAAGGATAAAGTTATCATAATAATAGCTATTGATCCATTAAAGCATTTTTTTTTTGAGTTTGTGGGGGTATGGTCTAAGTAAGGGGTAGGGGCCATTCTCTAGTGGGCCCTCATCTTCTCCTATTTTGCCAAATATTAAAATTATATGTATATATTATTGATATAAATACTATAATGATAATTATTAAAGGAAAAGGGTCAAAAATACCCTCTAACTTTAATTTATTGTTTAAATTTATCCTCGCCGTTAAAATAAAGTTAATTTTATCCCTCCCTGTTAAAATAAAGTTAATTTTATCCCTCCCATTATAAATTTTACCAAATTTATCCTCATTAGACGGATTGACCCAAATTGACCCGAATTTTAAAAATAAAATCCTATTTCTTATTTTAACGTAACCCGATCCCATTTAAAATAACACGACCCCATTCTCCCAAATCTCCTATACTCATTTACCCACTCTGCCAAATCTCTATTAAACATGTCAAAGAGGTAAATTCGGGTCAATCCATCTAATGATGGGTAAATTTAATAAAATTTGTAATGGGAGGAGTAAAATTAACTTTATTTTAATGGAGAAGGATAAAATTAACTTTATTTTAACAGCGAGGATAAATTTAAATAATAAATCAAAGTTAAGGAATATTTTTGATCCTTTTTCCTTTATTAAAAGAAGAATATAATTATGTCAGCCACTTTGGATGTTATATTGTACTCGTTCCTGAGTTTCAATTTATATTTCATCGATCCGAACAATTAAATTTTAATCATGAATTCACATATGAAAATTTTAAGCTTTTAAAAATAAAATTATATATTTTAAAATCACATAAAAAATACTATAAGTTGATAATTTTAAACATTTAAAAATATGTGAAAGTTACCGTTAGAGAAAATCTTAATTAAATTTTAAAATTCGGAAAGTGTCATTAGAGTGATTTTACTTCCTGTATTCCTAGTGGTACTATATAAGGGGGTAAAAAAGTTAAATTTTTTTAAAAATTTAAAAACAGATAATTAATAAATAAAATAAAAATATAAAAGGAAGAAAAAGGAGATGCATTGAACTTGTGCAAATGTGGAGCATTGTCGTTTACTGAATTTTTTTGAATAATAAATAAAGGATTAGTATATATGTACTTTTTTAATGGTAAGAAATATTGTTTAATTAAAGGGTAGTTGATGTCCTCAACTTCCTATAAAAGGAATAATTTGTTATAATAATTCTTCAGATTCTTCTCATCATAGACTTTGAATTGTCAAAATTTGAGGAAAAAGAAGATTTGGGTAGTTAATAAATTATAAGTTTCTATTAATTTTTTAAAAGAACCAATTGTCTCGAGTCTTCCAACAATAACGTCTATCCACATTGATCTTTAAAAAATGTAATGGAACCTTTTTTTTTTAGAATTTGAAATAGATTCTTTGATTGCTTGCAATTATGAGTGAGATTAAAAAAATCAATTTTTTTAAAGGTTAAGAGAGAATATGACGGAGTTTCAAATTATCGAAAATATGACTCTAGATAGAGAGCGTAAATGATTCATATGTAGTGTAGTGTTATTTTTCTTAGGATGATTGATGTTTGCGATGGTATAGATGTATGATGTATCATTATTATTTATGGTGTTTTGATTATGTGATTATTATTTATGATGTTCCGATTATAACATAATTTTATTATACTTTTGCATTGTTTCTTATTATTTGTTAGATTATTCTTTACATTATCTTATTTTTTTTACTCCAAAATTTGCTACACTTAACCTAAAGATCCTTCAAAAATAATATATTTATTTTAATGAGATAATGATAAAGTCGACATACATTAGCTTGATAGAAAAGTACGAAGAGGAAACTAAGAGGGAAGGAGGTATAGAGAAGGACAATAATAAAAAATTGAAGTCACAAAATAGATATTTTATTGGGAAAATTATATATAATGACAAACTAATAAATTAAATTAATTGCTATAACCACCCTTTGATTTAATTGTGTCCCGTAGCAAACTGTTTGTCAGTCACCTCTCTCCCTCAAACTCTCGCTCGCCACTCTCCGCTCTGCTCCATCTCTCTCTCGCTTTCTCTCACTTTTATACAAACACAAGTGTATAAAATTTGTTTCTATTTGTATAAAACGAGAGAAAATTGTATAAAATACATATATTTTTGTTCCCCTCTCTCCCCTTTGCCAGATCTCTCTCGCCTCTCTCGCTAATACAAACAGAAACGAAATGTATAAATTGTGCTTCTATTTGTATAAAGCGAGAGAAAATTGTATATACACATGCAAATACATATATTTTTGTCCTATACACTTATAAATATACAGTAAAAATACTCCCCTACCAAGTTTCTTTTGCTTTTCTCTCTTTCTCGTTTTATACAAATTTAAATTATAGATAATTTCTCTCTTTCTTGTTTTATACAATTCGATTCAATTGTATATTTTCTGCTCAAGTCTCTTTTGCCTTACTCTCTTTCTCATTTTATACAAATTCAAATTGTATATAATTGTTCTATACACTTATAATTATACAATTCGTTTTATACACTTCGTGTTATACAATTCTCTTCCCAAATCTCTTTCTCTTTCTCGTTTTATATACTTCGTCTTATACAATTCGCTTCAATTGTATATGTATAGCGAATTATACATTTATATGTTTGCTATGGAGTGCAATTATGTAAACTTTGTTATAGCATACAAATATAAATTTTATATTTGCTATATGTGAAAGTTGTCCTATTTTATTTTGTTGATTAATTAATAGGTAATGTATATTGTTTTTTTTTATCTTACTTTATAACTAATGATGATAATTTTTAGATTATTTGACCTTGATGTCAAACTATTTTATTTTGAAAAATACTTTTGGTCAAAAGTACCTTCTTCTAAAAAATAATAATATGAGAAATGATTTTATTTGTCGTTTGTGTTTGGCCAATATATTTTCTTTTAAAAAAAATGTCATAGCTAATTAAATTTAGGAAATATGAATTTGCGATATAACAATTCCTCCCTCCCCCTCCCCCCCCCGCCAACCCAAGGAAAAATGATAATTTTTAGCTTATTTGACCGAGTTGTTAAACTATTTATTTTGAAATTCCTTTAGTCAAAAGTACTTTTTTTAAAAAAATAATACAAGAAATGACTTTATATAATTGTGTTTGACCAAAATATTTAAAAAGTATTTGTAATTGTTAAATTCAAAAAAAGAATGTCATAGCTAAAATTGATTTAGGAAAAATATGAATTTTTCATATCACAATCCCTCCTCCTCCCCCCCCCCCAAATTTGTTTTTAAAAAAATTAATAATTAAAAAATCTAATGCACTTTTATTTGTTGGGGGAAATTAAACTACTTTTGAAATATCTAAGTTTCGCAAAATATGTTCATCCTCTAAAGTGCACATTTTCCTTTAAACAACACAATACATTGTAGCCATTCAAAGCTCGACAAAGTGTCAATAAATACTATTTTCTCTATTTTAATTTTATTGTCCTATTTATGTTAATCCATTTGAAAATAAATAATATTCATATATGACAAGTTTAAAATCATAAAATGTAATAATATTTTAATATATATGTTATAACTTTAATCTAAGATCATAGAATTCAAAAATCTTCTAAACTTTTTTAAACTTCGTAACAGAGGGAGTACCAAAACGACATATAATTAGCATGAATAATCCTAAATTAAATAGTTGCATAACAAAATTCGTCGTTAAATCTTGTTTAATACTAATTATTTAACAATAAATTATCAACTTTTTTTTAAGCTATGAGTACGTACCCAAATTCGATTTCTTATTTTCTTTTGAGAGTGGAGATGTCATTTTTATTTTTTAAATTATTATTATTATTATTATTATTATTATTTAGAGTGGAGTTGTCGGCCATGGATTTTAATAAAATAAATAAAGTCAAAAGAGATATAATTGGTTGAACGACTAAATATAATTTCGGCTATGAGATTCTAAGGTAGATTGTTTAGTTCCATCATAGAGACAATTAGACTACTTTTTCCTATAATTATTTCTTTTCAAATCCATTATTAAAAAGGTTGTCTAAATTAGACAAATTTAGTTTGTCACCTGGCCGACCTTAACCAACTTTGAATAATAACAAAAAAAATATCTAATTTTTCAAAATTTATGATGTGGAATTGTGGATACATATAATATATGATTTTTTCTTTCATTCATCAATTAAAGAAAAAGGGAAAAGGAAAGGAGAAGGAAATTCATGTGTGTAATGTGCTAGTCCTCCTTAACGCAATCTTGAAACGAAAGAAACCTCTTGTCATAGAAAGAGATGGAAGTCTAGATCTCTTCAATCACATCTTACCTCTCACCTGAACTGGTTGGAAAAGATGAACTCACACTATATTTTTTTTTCGAATAAAAAACTCAAGTTAGAAATGTAAGTCCAGAACGTAAACAACTTTTGATCTTCAATTTGGTGTCTAATATATAAATTCATATTGAAGTCTCGATAAATTTGTAAAGGAAATCACTTCTTACAGAGTTTTTCTTCAACTAATTAATACTAATTTGTGTTGCGTAAAGCTAATTTAAGAAGAAAATGTTCGTTATAAAGTTTTTCTATTTTGTAAGTCTGAATTCAATAATTGTAATTTCTGATTAAGAATAAAAAATTTTATTTATCGACTGCGAGTTTAATAGATAAGTTTCATGATAGTGACTTACTAATGTTCTTAATTAACACGGTTGATACAAAGAATTAAGAACTCAAATGTGTTTTTTTAGGAGGTGTGGGACCCATATGACACTATTTTAGTTTTTTTTTTTTCACATTTGAGCATACTCTTCAAACGATAGTAATAATTGTTAGATTAATTAGAAGTTAAATGAATCATTTTTTAAAAGGTTGACAAATTTCAATAAATGATAAGGTTTGATATTCTAGCTTATAGGGGTATATTCAATATTATTAACCCATAAAGCATGTTTGCTTTCATTAATTTCACTTATACGACAAGCTTATTACAATATATTTGATGTCAATATGTTCAAATTTTAATAAATAGAGTTACTTGATGTTGATAAAAGATAACAACTATTCCGTATACATACACAGACGAACCTAAACACTACAATTATTTGTTTGAATTACACCCAAACCCTAGGGGTGCCATATCATCTAAATGATAAACGGGTCGGTTTTTCATTTTAGGTTATGGTTTGGATCATTTAGTTTTTACGATATTTATAAATATATTGATCAAATATACATCTTTAGTAATGTTCTTTTTCTTTTAGATATTCTAATATTAGAGATATACACCTATATAGTGTTTTTTTATTTCTTTTAGGAATAAGAGACCATATCCTCTATAACTTTGAGAAAACAATAGATTTTTCACCTTAAAATTCAAATCTGTATACATCATCTAATATAATATAGTTGAGAAAAAAATAAAAACTATCTTCAATCGAATTATCTCCACTTAGTGTGACGTTAAAGATTGAAAGAAACTTTAAATTCAAAAGCTTTAACATGATTATATCCATCATTTTAAAAGCTTTTTTTTAAATAAAAAAACTGTTTAAATATATTTTTATTAATATCCTATGTGACGTTCAAAATTTAATATTAATCTATAATTAATATAGAATATAACGCAACACTCGTATTAATTAAATATAAGTAAATAAGAACGAAAGCAAAGACAAAAAAAACAAAAAAAAGGAAAAGCTGAAAGCTCCTTGACGCTCAGCTGGATGGATACACCCTTTACCACTTTGCCAGTTACGCCATTGAACATATCATTCATTGGGTGGCAGATGTATTATTTATACAAATTGTTTTACTTATACACATATATATACAAAGTTTTAATCGAGGTTGATGGTTGCCATGACACCCCACCCTTAAGGCTAGATCCGCCCCTGAATTCATAAGGACAAAGGCATCGACCTCATGTAAACATTTTCGTACAAATATTTATAATGACAATAACAATACATTAATGAAGTTAACCTAATTGTGTCCTTCTTGATCTACAGTTCCTATTTTTGGATGTTCATGTTTGATATAGCTACTGCATAGGTTTGTTAATTTATGTTGTGTCAACATCCAATTATATATGTGGTGGGTCTAAAATTATTCTATGTTCAAAATTAACTTTGTTGTTAGCCTACTATATAGTTTCTTGCACCTACATTTACGAAAAAAGAAAAGGAAAAAAGAAGATTAGTGTTCGAGAATATAATTAAGAAAATAAAAATATGTATATATCTGATAGCTTAAATTTTAGAAGAGATGATTATACATTTTGATATAATATTAAAGAAGGATCCATCTTAATTTTTGTTTTTCAACGTAAACGCCTCCGGTTAAGGACAACACATTACAAATTTCCAATCTTGAATGTGAGGTGTTTATATATGTCTATGATTGAAGAAGTCCCACGTCGATGGTGAAGGGATGTGAATGGTCGTTTAATATGATTTGGGTAAATATTCTCTTAAATTAGCTCTTAGAGTTGTTAGACCTGATATCTATTTCTTTACTTTAATAGTAATATGATATCAACGTAGACAAATGGTCGAAAATCAAATTCATTATTATCTATTTTTGTCTTTTTATGAGCTTGCCACATGAAAAAAGAATCAAACTCGCACGTAAAAACAACATGTTGAAAATATAATTTAGAAAACCAAAACGTGATCTCTCTAATAACTTTTTAATTTTTACTTTTAAATAAGATAGTTACATACTTCAATAACACCAAGCTTAATTTATATTTTGAGATTTTTTACATTACACTATTTATAAACAGTTACTTATCTGATAATGTAATTTTTCTTTCCATATAATTATTAGTGTATGGAAACTCATGTCCAGATATTAATTTGTATGTACCACAAAACGCATTTATTAATGCAACCAATACTCCAGTTTTCACGGTGGAGCTAGAGTATATATACTCTCGCTAGTTCGATTGAATTCAGTAACTTTATCTAAAATGTTATTATGTTAAAGAACTTATCAAATATATAGAAATTATAAACTTAAAACTCAATATAATAATTTTTTTGAGATTTTTTTTTTTATAATGATAAACTTTAAATTTTAACTCTGTTTCTATCGATTTGTGTAATTAATTAAGTCATAGTCATTCTATACGTAGTAGTTCACGCAAGTGATATTTAGCTTGTGGACATATGCAAAAGGTGTGTCGGAAGACTTAACTGATAACTGATAACGAAGTCTCATGGCACACATAAATGTTTGTCGGATTTTTCGATATTTTTACTAAGATGAATCAAAATATTAAAAATAAAAATGAAAAAATCAATGTGATTCAATTTATAGAATATATATATATATATATATATATATATATATATATATATATATAGGTATTTTTTTTATTACATATGTGCACTCCCTTAGGCAAAGATGGTTGTGCATAAGCATTAGTACGTATGCAATCTCTCTTGTATTACAACTAAGTAATGTGTAATACAATATAGACTCCTCTTCGTCTTATATTAATTGTTATAATTTGTTTTATCAAAAAAGTTATACATTTTGAAATGTATACTATTGAAATTTGTAGTATTTTCATAATTTTTAACTGTCTAAATTATAATTGTAAATTATTGAGTTGATATGATCTTATCCAATTTGATAAATTAGTTAAATTAACTTTCGATAAGCAAAATATAACAACTAATTTGAAACCGAGAGAGTGCAAAGCAAAAGAAAAAGTGTGACCTGATAGTCAATAAGATACTTTAATTGATTTCTTTTTGTGTGTCCAAGTCTGATGCTAAATAGAATTGTTCGATACTTTGTTGATAGGAGTTAAATATTCAGTATTTGATAGAATAGTCAAGGTGCACGTAAGGTGGTCCTATATAACTTTAAGTGATGAATTTTCATATGCCTAAGTCTGGTGCTGAATAGAGTTATTTGATACAATTAAATAGTTAGTATTCGATAAAATAATCAAAATGAACGTAACCTCTTTGAAAATAATCTTGGAATTGATTAATGTTAAACAAATTAATTAATTTAGATTATCCAAAGATCACTACTAGAGAGAGAAACTAGATCTCTTCTTTCAAATAATTGGCGACATGATCGACTAAACAAGATTGGATATATTGATGCAAGAACAAACATTAGCCACACAATATATCTTTGTCTTGTCATTAATTAGTTTACTATATAGTCTCTCTATTTATATAAAAATAACTACGACCTTCCAACAAAGTACATTAAAAGGTCTATAGATACGTACATGTATGACACTAATAATGGAAGTCCTTTATCATATAAATTTGTAATATCTAAAAAGATTTTCGTGTATTCGCTGAACTCATCAATCAATATTGACCTTAATCATTACTACGTACTTCAATTCGTTTGTTCGTTTTATAAGACTTTCTTCTTGTTATCGGTGAAGGAATCAGAATTGCTATAGAATCAACATCTTAATCTTTAATATCAAGCGCAAAAACGAAAATAAATTTAAAGAACATTTATCTAAGCTAAGCCTAGGTAATCCTATTATCTTTAGAAGCCTAGCCTGATCACTTACAAGTCTCAATTGAGCCATAAAAAGATTATCCACAGTGTGATTGGATAATTGAGATCTAGTATAAATACTTAATCAATAATCTATATAAACTTGTAATATCTAAAAAGATAATCAACATAAATTGTGATTGGATAATTGAGATATGGTATACATACTTAATCATTAATTTTAGATTTAAACTCCTGTGAATAATTCTTTTTTTTATTGAAAGTGTCGCCTCTGGAAATAAGTTTTGCAATACATAAATTTAAATTTAATAGTACCCTATTGACGATATTAATACAAAAAGGTAAATCCAAAAAGATACGTTCGATATTATTCCACTTGAAATATTAAAGTATATACAAAGATGTGTATAATTAGCACAATTAGTATTTGGGGCCACATTGTCTCATTAAAACATTAATTAAAATCTGGTTGACATGAAGGAGAGTCGCAATATGGTTGTCTTTATAAACTGAATTAATACTACTGTCATTATACTTTCACCGTCTACTTTTAATTGTTATATTACTCCCTCCGTTTCAAAAAGAATATCTCTATTTTCTTTTTAGTTTATTTAAAAAAAAAATGACCTCTTTCCTTTTTTGGCAACATTTAACTTTAACTTTCTACGTGACCTGTTTAAGACATCAAGATTAAAGGGTATTTTGGTACATTTGACATAACTTTAATTTAGAACCACAAGATTAAAAAGTCTTCTTTCTGTTCTTAAACTCTGTTCCAAGTCAAATTAGGTCATTCTTTTTTAAACGGAGGGAGTACATTTTATAAAATTAATTTGACTAATTTTTTAAGTTAAATTAGATTATTAATTCAATATTTTAAACAAAAAAAATAGATATTCAAAATCATAAGAAAAGCATTGGTTTCAAAAAAATCAAATTAATTGGCTTTTTTCCAGCGATGCCTTATAAATTACAATTTTTTATATAAATATAATTAAAAGAATACATCATGAAATATTAGTCAAATTTCTTATAATTTGACTCTAAAAAAATTATGACAATTAAAAACAGATGGATGGAGTAACAAAAAACAACTTTTAACGATAATAAATATGCTCATCAATAAAGAATGTTAAAATTCTTACGTCATTAATTAATTGTTATTGAATTTAATATCACTATAAATTTTAGAGACATTTGCTCTCTCTCTCTCTATATATATATATACTCCCTCCGTTTCAATATTTCTTTTTTAATCTATTTAAAAAAGAATGACCCCTTTTCTTTTTCGGTAACACTTTAACTTTAACTTTTCATATGACATATTTAAGAGCACAAGATTAAAGGACATTTTGGTAATTTGACATAACATTAATTTAGAACCCCAAGATTAAAAAGTTTTCTTTCTTCTTTTAAACTCCATTTTAAGTCAAACAAGATTAATTTAGTTAAACAAGATTAAAAAGTTTTCTTTTTTTGTTTTAAACTCCATTTCAAGTTAAACAAGATCATTCTTTTTGAAACGAAGGGAGTATATATATATATATATATATATATATATATATATATATATATATATATATATATCGATGATATATGGGGTCAATTTTCAATATTAGACAAAGAAAGCCGCTAGACTAGGCTTTGAGCACGTTTTCCCATTCCAAATAAAAGCAAAACCTCTTTCAAGATTGTGATTGCTCCCATGTCCTTGCACCTTCTAAATGCTTTTAATTATCACTAATTATTATTTACCTTTCATATTAACATCAAGAATCTTTACTACATTACGTATTAAATAGGGTATCAACCTAAAGTAATATTTTTATTGTTCAACGTATAATAATTGTATGTAATTGATTTTTTTAGTGAAAATTGAATCTTGATTTAGCTTTCGTCATTAATAAAGCGAACCCTCCAATATATATTAAATAATAACTCGTAAACATGACACAATGAAAGTAAGAAATTTGAAATAGACAGTAACTCGTAATTCCTTCTTGTAACCTATTGCAAATCTTCTATAGCTTTAATCTTTTTACCTTTGATGACAAATCATCATGACCCCCACCCACCCACCCACCCACCCACACCCACCAAAGAAGAAGAAAAACTCCAAAACAAGAAAACACAAAAGGAAGGAAAGTGAAGGAAGAAAAGACAATTGGGGAAAGACTTTACAAGCATTATCATTTCAGAGGTTTTTTTCATTCCTCTTTCAAAAAAGTTGACCAAAACCCTATTTGCCACATCTTAATATAATAATATAGTACCCTTTTAATCTATAGAATCTTTTTTTCATATTTTTAAAGTTTTATTTTAAAATGGAACAAAAAAAAGCTCACATCACCAACAACAAATAATTAACGGGGACATAAATGTTAACAAAATATTCAGTATAATCCATATGTAAGGTTTAGTCTGGAAACTAGGAGATACAGACCTTACCTATACTTTAAATTAATGGATCGAAAAGCTATTTCTGAATTCCGATAAAATCTACTCTATAAAAACAACGTTTTTAAAAATAGATTTGAAAAATACAAAAGTGAAAAAACTGAGCTGAAAATATCACGATCTTTAGATTTTCTCAAATGAAAAGAATTATATATATATGGAGTACAAAAACTACTCCATTTACTCATGACAAACAAAAACCCTAGATTAATTAACCCTTTTACCAAACGTTATCTCATCCAAAATAGCTCCCATTTTCACATTGAAAAATCTTCAAGTTACATGTATAAACCATGTCTCTCTCTGTGTACATGGTGGTGGGTTCTCAAATGAGTTATAAGAAAGAAATCAAATTCCATGGATTCATTTGTTTTAATAGCTCCATAGATTTTCTGCATCAGAATGTCCCGGTGAATCATCGGACCGCGGTGAGCTCATTCTTGGAGGGCTCACCATCATTGCCTCCGCCATGTCAACTAGCAAATTAGGCATATCAAATAATGCTTCTTCATCAATGTATTCATGATCCCTAGTTTCCATCATATGCACATTCCCCGATGATTGATGATCATCCGTACCTGATAGAGAGACAAATTCAAAATTTAAATTGTACTATTGAATTTCCATCATTCTTCAATACTACAATCATTCTATACTTTTGAAATACTCAATTCAGTATCAGAGACGAATTCAGAATTTAAATTTTAGTATTAGAATTATTAAGAATCATATATATATAAGGTTATCTTTATATATATCATTTTCGAAAGTGTAAAAATTGTTTACATTATCAATATATATCAATTTAAAGCCATATGCATTTCTATATCGAAAATACTGAATTCAGATGAATGTATCACATCTAATTTACCTGATTTAGTTCCCGAGGTGGTTTCTCCGGTTTCAATCTTCATCAGGGCGGCGGCGGTGGCAGCAGCTTTTCGTATATCCGCCGCGGCGGGTGAAGGAGGAAGTGAAGGATACGAATTAATATTACCGGGAAAGTTAATTACGGCGTCGTTTCCTTTTAAAGCCATTGCAGCGACGTCGTACGCAGCAGCAGCCATTTCGGGTGTAGGGTAAGTACCTAACCATATTCTCGTAGTCTTACGTGGCTCTCGAATTTCTGACACCCATTTCCCACTCCTACATCGTATTCCGCGGAATACTGCATGTTTTCCACCTATCGGGCGGCTCGGAGACCCCCAGCCGCCCGATGAGGTGGAACTCATGATTGTAGTTGGGATAATAACGTTTTTTGGAGTTGAATTTGTGTTTTCTAATTTTGATGATAATGTATTGGTTACTTGAATATGTGTCTCCGGCGGTGACGGTGGTAGTGGTGGAGGAAGGGTAGTGTTGAAGGGTATTTTCGTACTTTCACTTGGTAGATGAGGAGGTTGAATTATTTCGGTGGACTTAATAGAATTTTGAGAGTCAGCCATATATATATATATGTTTTTTTTTTATGTATATGTAGATTTCTATAGGGGTGGGGGTGGGGTGGAGGGGTGGGGGTGGGGGTATTTTTGTAGGTGAAGTTTGGAGAATGTGGAGTTTGGTATTTAAGGGAAGAAAAATATAGGTGCATAGTATTGAATATTAATGAGTAGAAAAAAGTAAAAGCGTGGGGAATTCGTGGATAATTTGCTACTGTATGGTTTTACTAAAGTTGATAATATTTTTGCACACGTATTTTATATTATATTATATTATATAGTACTACATTAAACTAGCTAGCTTTAGCTGTTGTCTACTATTATATATATGTCTAAATCCATTTACATGCTGTAACCAGTTATAATTCTCTAATACATTAATTATAACGGTGGAGCCAAGTGGGATCAAGTTACTGGTTATTTTTTGACGAAAAATTATATTATATATTTAAGATATATTTTTTTATTTTATAAATAATGGATATTTTATTAAAATTGTTTGTTCATATTATTTGATCACTTAATAAATTATGATAATTTTTTTTATTTTATCTTTACAATTAGTATGATCTTTAGAAGTTTAAACAATTTTCGAAGATTCAAATTTTTTTTTTTCAAGAGTCTGATTAACATGAATATAGGACACAATAATAAAATTGATCAATTTATTAGCAATTTCTTATTCACCTTTATTCACCGCATAGAACAATAAGTGCGCATCTAATATATATGGAACAAAGGAGTAGTAGATTTTGTATTTCATTGTCTATTTTAGTGTATTTATAATTTATTTATTTTCATATCTTGAACCTTGTGGTGAAATTAACAATTTTATCGTCGAACGAAATTGTTATATTTGTTTTAATTAGAAAAAAAAGATGATGAAATTTGCTTGTTTGTTATAGTATACACAAGCACTCCCACTTTCTCAAAATAATTGTCATTTATTTTCTTTTTTTAAAAGTTAATTTGATTATCTTTTTTATGTTAATTTGATTAAATTAGATTGATTTAATATTTAAAATTACACGGGAACTGTAAAATTAAAAGTATTGTTATATAATTTGACTTTTTGAAATAGTTATATTAAAATTTATTTAGTATGGCTTTTGAAAAAAAATATAATAAATAATTTGAGACGGACGGAATTAGTACGTAGTCTGCTCTTTGGTAGTAAGAAAAGGAAAAGGGGTAGGGTTTCATATTGTTGGAGACAAATTAAAGACAACGTTGCTATTCATGATGATGCTAATATATGCCTTAGATTGAGCTTATCATAGGGTCATATTAATGATTTTAATATATCTGTGTATTGTTATTTTTTTTAATCTAACATAGATATAGAATAATTTTACTTACCAAAACTTGGAAAAATAGGAATAAATCATTTACTAACACTTTTCTTTTTATGTCCATTAAAATTTAATTTCTTCAAACCTTATAATTCTTTCTCCATTTTATCTACCATAAAAGGTAACTTGAACTTTGTCTAAAAATGAGGAAATAAAAACATAGACTCACGAGGTTATGGCACTACTAGAAACATACGTCTTTTTCCTATCGAGGGACAAAATCAACAAAACATTTACTTATCGATCAAATATATACAATTAAAAAATGATGATATGAATGAAATTAGATCTAACAAAACATGTACTATACATACATGAGAGTTGAGACCATAGGTTATAAACAGTTCCAAGTTGTAGAAAATCAACTGTTTCTTACGTTTTTTATGCCCAAATTCAACGTTTAATTATATGATTAAAAATAAATAAATTTGCAGAGACAAGTAAAAGATGCCATTTTTTCCCAATAAAAAATAAAAAGTTGGTATATCATAACTAATTTGCTACAGTATGAGAGAAAATAATAACATTTGTTTGTGGTCTGGTTGAAGATATTTAATGGTCTAGAATTAACCAACAAGGACTTTTACTTGATTTATATTATTGGCTACAACAAGTTGTCACGTTTCAAACTTGTGATTTGTGGCTATCTCAAATGTATAAAATACTTCCTGTCTTTTTGTATGATTTGAATTTCGAAAGTCAAATAAATTTATTTTACATAATATTTTTATAAGATGTTTTACAATGTCAATTTATATGGTGGTTTAATTTAAAAATATTTTTGTCATAATTTTTGAATATATAATTAAATTTAAAAAGAATTAAAAATTACATACCCAAATTTATAACATCCCGAGCGCATGTGAAGGATAATTCGATTAAGCTTAGTAATTTATAAATTTGTTTACCGCTATTATATTGAAGAGGATTTACCAAACACAACTCAAAGAGCATCGACTATAAATTTCCTTTTTTTTTTAAAAAAAAGACAGAATCAAAATTAGAAATAATTTTTACAATCCCTACTATATCATATAAATTGTGACAAAGTACTCTCGTTTTGATATAGGTAATTGATCAATTTATCATGTCACTTCGACATAGCCATAACCTTAACTAAAACACTAGTGAAACCAATTTTTGGTCCCATAATTGTCACATTACGGGACATAGGATAATAAAAGTATTTTAAGAAAAACACACTTTTTTCTTTGTTAATAATAAGTTTGTACCAATCATGACATGACCATCGACTAGGTACGTTCAACAAGATGCATTAACAACGAAAGAGTAACGTTACTAATGTATTATATTTTCGCGTATTATTTATTAAAGAGTACCTCGTGTATATTACGTAAGTACCTTACTCACTAAAGAGTAACAAATATAACTTTACTATCACCTAGTGTACCTTATCAACTTTCGCGACAGAGCTAAAGGGAGTTAAAGGATATTCAACTGAATATGCTTTGAAAAATATAGTGCGGTACAAATAGACACAAAAAAAAAGTATTGTTCGATTATACTTGATCACTGGGTGAATATTCTAAATATAGATAAAAATAAAATGTTTTTTTTTATATCTAGACATTCAGTAATATAGTTTAATATGATTGCCATTTTTAAAAAATTAATGCTAGTACAATATTTATCCAAGTTCTAAGTTTGCCTAGGTTGTATATTTCTACAAAGAAAATTAGGTAATTACACCATTTAAGATAACATAATTTTTAAAAAAAATTTACCATTTAATTTGAATTATTCCTTTCTATCTCAATATTCGGATACATCAGTCTACCTCTATATATTACAACTTTATTTTTGTACAAGATATCTGATACAAATGTTATTATCGATATATAAATCTAATTAGTGTGAATCTAAATCAGTATGAATCTGCTTTAGTGCTTTATAGTTATGTACTTTATGTGATATATAACTTATGTATTTATTGGATAAATGAGTAATATATCTATAAATTTTGAAAAATCCAAGATTATTGGAATTAGAAAAACTTTTGAAATAAGATTTAATTACCGCCCAAATAGTTATGATTTATGTACTTGTTTAGGCCCAATTCAAATTTTGAATTTTAGATTTTATGTTCTTCCTGGTTATATATTTATCATTTTGAATTAGATTTATAAGGTAAAATTCAGGCCAAATCTCATATTCACTCAAATTAAATAACAAAAAAAAATAAGTATAATTGGTTATTTATGTAAAGAAAAAATGTTGTATATAATGTATGGACCAAAACCTCATAAACGAAACCCTAAAACAAACCTATATTCATACATCTCGTTCTTATTTTTATTCGTGATTAATTAAAAAAATACAATTTTTAAATATTAGGCACAAATTAAAATCAAACCCCACCAACTCACAATTGAAACAATATTGATAATCATAAAATTTCTTAATCCGAGTAGAAAGTTTGAGATAGGTCATTGTAAATCAATTCACATTTCAATTTTGTCGAAAAATTAACTTAGTTGATACGATTTCAATTTTTTTTCATTTCAATTTACTAAACACCATAAGTTTCCATATGTTCTTATATAGCTATATTACTAATATGTTCCTGAATTGATACCAAATATGAAATGATAAATAACATATATATTTCTTACTTCGAACAATATATTTTTACGAGAGATTTAAATCAATTAAAGACCCTAAAATGAAAGAAAAAAAATACAAAATAATTCAATAAACATACTTATTATAGTGGAGTTTTTAATCCTTGTAATATATATTTTACTTCAATAAATAAATAAATTGTAAAAGTAACATATCGATATATATTCTGATAAATTGTGAAATAGCTAATTTGAGATATTATATTAGTTTAGCATTGCCGTTTTGTGTGAATTGGATAAGGTGGAGTTTTGCAAATCCAAAAAAATGAATTAAAAATTATATGTAAAATACTTATTTGGGTAGAATATTTTATAAAATTTCAAACTATTTTAAAGTTTATCGTTACTATAATGTCAAGAAACCTAACAATGAAATGAAGAATAAATACCTTAAAGATGTGCATTTTTTATATACAATGTGATACAAAACATTACATTTATGTAACGCGTATTTTCACATTACCTATTTCATTATGTATTAATAAATAGGTAAAATCATGTAAACGCAGAATAAAGTTAATAACTTGGTATTATAATTTATAGGTTAAGTTACACCGATAAAGTTTAATTTTTTTTTATTGTCAATGTATTTATATCTTAAACAAATTACTACCTAATGTAGATTCTAGATATTAAAACACAAGAATATATATTAGGAACTGTTTCGATTTGTGAAAATAATGGGAAACCTATGTAATTATACCTATTTTACTATCATATATACTAATATTGTTTATACTTTAAAATATTACACATCTTATCGTTAATTAATACTTTGATCCTATCATATATTGAAGAAAATGCATTTAGATACATGTATTTTTGCTATCAGATATACATAAATAGAGAGAGGCATGCAAGCGAGATTGGGGAGGGATGCGAGCGAGATTCGTATGTATCTCAGAGACATGCAAATTACACTAGATACAATTGAAAATGAAGGAAGCTGATGATTGGAACATGTTAAAGGAACAGGTCCAACGAAGCTGTTTGACGTGTTTACAAAGTTGCTGTAAAACTAGAGTCACACTAGGATTAGACTACTTATATTTATTAGAATTATATTACGACTAGGATTAGACTACTTATATCTATTAGGATTATATTTCGACTGACGTTTCTGCTTCCTGCTTTGGCACTTCAACTCCCTTTTATTATATAGTTAAGCCCGTTCAAGCTGGCGCCCAATATATATTAATTAATTTATTTGACATAAATAAAATTAAAAGAGTCAATTAATTATTTTTTAAATATTTTCAAATAATATCTACGACACATGTGATATTTGAAGATTAATTATTTTTAATATATTTTTTACTATTTTAAATTGTTAATTATTGTGATTTATGTGGGATATATGAAACTTTGATAAATAATTTTTAATATACTTTTAAATATTTTATATATATTACTCATTGTCCCAACTCATGTAGTATCTGTGAAATTTTGAACTCAATTAAATTTCATATGTTTTTTAAATATTTTAAATTATTAATTATTGTGATATAGTACTCTTAATAACCTAATTTCAAATATATATGTTAATTTTTCTATCCTAATTTATGTGGCACATGTAAAATTTTGTGAGTTAATCAAATACTTAATATGTTTTTAAATACTTTACGTTGTTATTTATAATACTCATACAATAATTTTCAAATAATATATGTTACTCCCTCTATTACAATTTATATGATACATATACAAGTTACTCTTTAATATATATTTTAAATATTTTCTTTACTTCCATTTTATTTTTATATTCTAATATTTCCCGTGATACATATGCAATTTCGAGTTACATTTTAATATATTTTAAAAATACTTTCTTGATTTTCATTTTATTTTTATATTCTAATATTTGTTCTCGTTAAATATAAAAGTGAAAATTCATCGGAAATAAGAATATCAATCTTTTGGTTGATTTTTTACAACCTAAACACGAAATAGCTTAAAATTATAAGAAAAAATAAGAAGAATAACATTGAAAATTGAAGAATGAGACGAAAATATTTTCAAATTTAAACTCACTGCAATTTCAAATTTCAAATGTGAAGAAGAAGAGAAGTGAAAGAAGTGAAAAGTTTCGTAAGGAATGTGTTGTTTAATGAAGAGACCCACTAAATTAGATAAAGAAGTAGATGAAGGTTAAATTTAATAAGTTTCCCTCTTTGTAAATTTCTATTTAAAGAAAGTTCCTTTGTTTGTAATTTTCAAACATGACCTTAATTATTCAATATTCCCTTTTAGATTATGGAGTAATATATGTTTTACTTCAATAGATAAATTTTAACATATTGATATTTTATTCTCATAAATTGCAGCATAGCTAATTTGAGATATTATATTAGTTTAGCATTGCCGTTTTGTGTGAATTGGATGAGGTGGAGTGTTGCAAATCCAAAAAATGAAATAAAAATTATATGTAGAATAGTGATTTGGGTAGAATATTTTATCAAATTTCAAACTACTTTAAATTTTATCATTACTTTTTTTTCCATCAAGTTTATCATTACTACTATAGGGTCAAGAAACCTAAGAATAAATGCCTTAAGAGGTGTATTTTTACAAAAAATATACAATGTGATACAAAATATTACATTTATGTAACACGTATTTTCACATTACCTATTTCATTAGGTGTTAACATTGGTAAAATCATGTAATTAACATGGAATAAAGTTAATAACATGTTATTCTAGGTTAAGTTAAAATTTCCTTTTTTTGTGTCAACGTATATATATATATATATATATATATATATATATATATATGTTAAAAAAATTAAACTATCTTATCTGGATATTAACATACAAAAATATATTAGGATTGGAGTTTCTTGTGCAAAGTTCAAATAGTAGTTATTATAAGTAAAAAAAATAAAAATGGTTATGCTAATACGTGATAGAATTATGTAGTATTAATAACTCTTGCTTTTAATTTCACTGTTTAAATATTCAAAATAAGGTTAAATTTTTGAAAAAACAAGTTATCCAACGAACCTGAGATAAAATATGTATAATTAAGAGTTTGAAAAGAAACAAAGTCTTTATGATAACGGTTAAACATAATTAGGGAAAAAATTGGGCTTATATATTTTAATTGTTTTGCACAAAAAATAAAAGAAAAAAAAATTGCTTCATACTTCAAATTGTAACACAAAAAATAGAAGAAAAAAAATGGCAGGAGGTGGTGGAATAGGGCCAACAAATGGCAAGGCATATCCTGGAAATCTCACATCTAAAGTCTTAGTTACTTGTATTGTTGCTGCTATGGGTGGTTTAATCTTTGGTTATGACATTGGAATTTCAGGTTAATATAATTTTCATTCAAGTTTTTATATTTATTTCAATTCCGTATAATTGTGTTATACATCGGATTTAAGTTATACGTGTTGATTGATCATGATAGTGTAATGTATTATAGCAAGCCAGGAGTTGTTATAGTGGTGCACACAGAATTTTTCGAAAATACTATTAGTATTTGCTAATTCTTCATATACACATGTCATTTCGTGACATTATTTGATACAAGATATATCCGCCCAACATATATCCAGGATAGGGTATATCTTGCACCTGAGTTGTTAGATAACTCTATGATTATTGAAGAGAATTACTAGTTACTGATATAATTGTATAAATATTTTTTATAGATATTTTCGACTAATAATATTTAACATTTGTGTGAATTTTTTTATTTTGACTAGGGGGAGTGACATCAATGCCTTCATTTTTGGAGAAGTTTTTTCCAGATGTATATGCAAAAGAAGTACTACTCACAGTATCAACAAATCAATATTGCAAATTCAACAGCCCAAAATTAACAATGTTTACATCATCTCTATATTTGGCTGCACTTTTTGCTTCTTGGGCTGCTTCAATAGTAACTAAAGTTATGGGAAGAAAAATGTCTATGCTTTCTGGTGGAGTTCTTTTCCTAATTGGTGCTATTGTCAATGGATTTTCCAAAAATGTTCTATGCTCATTATTGGTAGAATCCTTCTTGGTTGTGGTATCGGTTTCGCTAATCAGGTATACTTTTTCTAGCCGATATACATAGATTATACATTACTATATACATATTATACATAATTATATGCATGTTATACATGGATTATACATATACTATGACGTCTATCTTTAGTTTAAGTTGTTTTTTAGATTTTCTTAGTTGAAAAATGATTTGATATAGCCTAACTTTGCCAAGGGCCCAAATGCAAATGGCTCAGATATATCATTACCTTTACAGAATGTCTCAAATATACAAGGAGTATATCAAGTCACTTTAGTTAACTAGACATAATCATTGTTTGTTATATATGCTGACAGTTTAAATAAATTCACATTGTAGTCTGTGCCAGTGTACCTATCGGAAATGGCACCCTATAGGTATCGTGGAGCATTGAACACAGTCTTTCAACTTTCAATCACAGTTGGAATCTTTGCAGCAAATCTTCTCAATTATTTTTTCGCGAAAATAGAAGGTGGATGGGGTTGGCGTTTGAGTCTAGGGGGTGCAGTTGTACCCGCATTGATATTCATTATTGGTTCGTTTTTCCTCCCCGATACACCAAATTCTTTAATTGAACGTGGTAAAGGGGACGAAGCTAAATCAAGGTTGATGAAAATAAGGGGAATTGACAATGTTGATGCTGAGTTTAATGATTTGGTTGAAGCAAGTGAAAGATCAAAACAAGTGAAAAGTCCTTGGAGGAATTTGTTGAAAAATAAACAATATAGGCCATAATTGATATTTTCTATGTTGATTCCAACATTTCAACAGTTAACTGGAATGAACGTTATTATGTTTTACGCGCCTGTTCTGTTTAAGACTATTGGTTTTGGAGACACTGCTTCACTTATGTCTGCTGTTATTACTGGACTTGTCAACTTTATTGCTACTTTTGTTTCACTTCTTACTGTTGATAGAGTTGGAAGGAGAGCTTTGTTTCTTGAAGGTGGCATACAAATGTTCATCTGTCAGGTACTTTTTTTGTTTTACTTTAAGTAACTTCGTGGTGGGAAAGTAGTTTTCATTTTCCGAAATCCCCCTTTTTAACAAGATTGTGATCGAGTTGCATTATGTAATGAATTTGACGAACCTAATTTTGAAAACTAGTCATTATTGATCGATTAGAGATGATCTTCAATTAAACTTCGTGTTGAAAAATAGTTTTCATTTAGCAAGAGCATAATTCAATTGCATATCATAAGGAACTCGAAGTTCACTATATTGAATATTGTTAGTACTAATTCTCTTTTTTTGGTTATAGATTGTTATAGCAATTTCGATTGCACTAAAGTTTGGAACAAGTGGCGATCCAGGAAAATTACCATTATGGTACGCGGTATTTGTTGTGACATTTATCTGCATATACGTGGCGGGTTTCGCGTGGTCGTGGGGTCCACTAGGATGGTTAGTCCCTAGTGAAATCTTCCCCCTCGAGGTCCGACCAGCTGGTCAAGCCGTAAACGTGTCATTCAACATGATTTTCACCTTCTTCATTGCCGAGATCTTCACAGCAATGCTATGCTCCTTCAAGTTTGGACTCTTTTTGTTTTTCGCGTTTTTCGTTGCGATCATGACATTATTCATCTACTTCTTCCTCCCAGAAACGAAAGGGATTCCAATTGATGATATGGTTGCAATTTGGAGTAAACATTGGTATTGGAAAAAATATGTTACCATCGAAAAAGATGACGATACGAAAAAATCAACAGAAAATAAGTCGCAATCACAAGTGGACGGGATGGAAAAACAAGTTTAAAGGAATGGTATAAGTAGATTAGTTAGGTTATTTAATTTTTTGTTTGATAAAAATTATAGACATCTATTTACTTAGTTATTTATATTTTTTGTTTCTAGTTTTATGTCTGCGTAAAATGTTGCAAATGTGAATTTTACGTGTGTTTGTTTTTTAATTATTTGCCATTATAATTGTCCTTTTGTTATATTTGGAATCAGTTAAAGGAAATAAATTCAGACTAGAGGAGGTTCGGAACTAATAAGATCCTCTCTGTTTTATTAGGATTGTGTATCGGTTTATTCCGTTTTAAAGTTTATATTACTTTGAATTATCAATTTGTAAATGTTTTAAATTGTTATAAAACCTGAGATATTGATTTTTTTATTATTAATCATTATTACATGATGACCTAACAAATTCTGTCTTGCTTGCTCAAGAGCAAACACCTTCATTGTATGATAATAACACGATAACAAAAATTATCAATATCATTATCCAAACTACTAAAATAATAACCCGCTATCGATCAATCAATGACTTCTTTTTAATTCGTTTTTATATCGCTCTACTATTTACACCTACCCATACACATTTTTTTAGCAGGATTTGAGTTTCTTATTAAATATTATATACTATCGCTAATCACTATAAACATTTTCTTTACAATTATCTTTTTTTTAAAAACCTAATTATATATGATAAATTTTACATTATTAATATATAAAATTTAAACTCGAAGTAATTCCTTCTTTGTCGTTCTTTCCTTTTCCTTTTTTTATTTAAAAAGAACTTTTGGCATTGAATTTTTAACTATCTAAAGTTACTGTTTTAGTTCCTAAAATCGTACTACCTATAAATTTTCTATATTTTGCAACTTTGAAGTATAAAATTTTATGTCAAGGGGAATGTATTCACTTATTCAAATATAGGGCTTTAATTTATTTCACATAAGTATCACATTTCTTGAGGAAATAAATAATATTACTGTTTATTACATGTAAAACACAACTTGATTTTTTAATAATGTCCAAAAATTCTACAAGGTATGCAGCCTCATTTGATTATTTATAATATTTTATTGTATGACCTATTTGGACGTTGTCATTTAAGCAGTAGTCAGACTATGAAATTGTCAAGCCAAATTTCAGAGAAAATATATTTGAAATTGATTTTGAATCGATTGTGTCTAACTATATATTAATGATCTTTAGTGATAATTAATTAAGGGATAAACTTTTAAAAAATGCTCATTTATACCACCAGTTAAAAATTTGGCTGATTTATGCCATTACTGTTAAAGAAAAGGCTCATTCATTCCATTATTTTTTAATGATAGTTTTGCAAAACCATTTTTGACACGTGACCAATTATAATTCGGCCACGTCATCAATTTTTTTAATAAATAAATAAAATTAATTTTTATTCAGAATTTTAATTTTTTTTATTAAAAAAATTGATTTAAAAAAATTGATGACGTGGTCAATTATAATTCGGCCACGTTATCAATATATTTAATAAAAAAAATTAAAAAAATAATTCAATTCTTTTTTCAGAATTATGATTTTTTTATTTAAAAAATTGATGACGTAGCTGAACTATAATTGGCCACGTGTAAAAAATGATTTTGCAAAACCACCGTTAAAAAATAATGGCATGAATGAGCCTTTTCTTAACGGTAATGACATAAATGAGCCAAACTTTTAACTTATGGCATAAATGAGCCTTTTCTGAAAATTCAATCACATATTTGAGTCTTTTCTTATTAATTAATGATATTATCTTAATTACCGCTAAAAGTATATTTTTAGTGGTATTTAGTTTTTTTTGTAAATTTTCCTAAAGTCTATAATGACATTGAATCTAATGACAATTAATTAATGTCGATAAAAGTTTATCACTCTTCGTTAATATATATATTTATTATCGCTAAAATTATTTTTGTTATTTATGTGTATACGCTTAATTAATTATTTTCAATCACGGACGTGACTTGGGACATAATTCAAGTTATGAATAGTTATATTAGTTAGAAAGTAATTATTACTAGTGGTTAATATGATTAATAAAAGCATATATTGTACCACGATTTACTTGGACTTTTTACAAACCTATTAATATAACAAGAACATGTGTCTAGCTAGATCAACACTTTTAATCTGTATATAGTATATAATAAGATATTATGAACTTATGATACACATTTTTAGTTGTTGTTTTTTCTTCAGTGCTTAATATATCTATTAGAGGTCGACTAATTTAAATTCGTAGCAGAAAATTTCATTTAAGTAGGTAACTGTGTCTATGATCCTAATTAATTCTCTACCAAAAGGATTATATTATTCTATTTTTTAAATCCATCCTAAGAGCTCTCATTTTTTTGCTCCTTTGATGACTCGAACCACAACCTCAAGGCTGGAGGTGAAGGATACTTATCATTCAAGCAACGTCTCATGGATCATCCATCATAGCTAGTAATACTGATCTCACGCAAGTATACTTAACCTTAGAGTTCTGATTAGATTTGATGTATTAGTGCTTTTATGATCGCATTCAAAGTTATTCTATATAAAATTGTATCTCATACTATACATATATAAATAATTTTATGGAATGATAATGATCGGCTAGTCGTAGTCACATATTAACTACACTCAATATAGGATATCTGTTGAATTCGGATCTTTTGAGAAGCTTTTGAACCTAGCAAAAAGGGCTCTAAGCTTTCACGCAAGTCTATTAATTAAGAATTAAGGAATATTTACCGTTCTATCACAATCGTTTATAGTTTAGTAGAGTGATGTTCATGACACACATGTTCATTCCCCCAAAAACACAAAGACCAATTAACTCAAACTATTTCCTTTGAAATTCTGCCTACCCATACCCCACCCCCACCCGCACGAGAACACTTTTTTGATTTATTCTCATATTTTATTTTATTTTGTCTAATTTGTTGTCTTTAAGTTTCTTCTACGTACCATAAAATTCTAAGACAAGACAAAAACGAATAGTTCTCTTGTTTCATTTTGGATTTTTCTGTTCAAAATTTTGCTACTAGTAGTATATTAGGCAAAATTGGATGTACCAAAAATAATATTTAAATATATTAGGCAAAAGTAGGCAAGTGTATAATTAAATTTTGTTTATATTAGACAAAAGATTGGCAGCTAATGACATTTCATTTAAATGGATGATTAAGTAATAGAATTCTAATTAGTACATGTTAATTAAATTTGAAAGACGTCCAAGTTAACTGAATAATTTAGATTTGTCTTTGTATGACCAAATTGCCTTTCTCTTAATTATGGTACTAAACCTAATTATTAAGTCGGCCAATTTCTTTTAGAATTTATTTTATAGCTATATTCTTGCCATGTCATGAAATTGATGGACGAAGTTTTGAATTTATGATTAAGAATTCTACACGACGAAAATTTGAATTAAATGAAAGAGTGGGCAGAGGTGGATGCAAAGATTCAAAGTCGAGAAAGAAATAATCTAGATTATATGTTAAAGGTCCCTAAGTAATTGTTAGAGCTGTCAAAATGGGCTTGATCCGCGAGGTCGGCCCAATCCAAACCTTGAATTAAGTAGGATTGGGCCTAATTTTTTTGGCCCATTTGGGAATGAAACTTTTTGGCTCAACCTCACTTGGCCCGCTAGCCCGTAGGCTCAACCCGCAAGCTTCAGAGATCAGTCCGTAAGCTATGAATATTTAAAAATATTAGTATGTATATATATTTTTAATAGTGTTTTATTTGTACATGTTTTATCAACAAATATGTTAAAAACATAAAAAATCAAGTCTTTTAAACTAGCTTATTTTTTGTGAGAGGAATGTAAATGATCAACATTTTTTCGCTAAATCTTACTTTGACTATTATGTATTTTGGTAAGTATTCACCGAAGTGTGAGATTCATAAATATTTCTGTAAGTATTCGCTGAAGTGTGTGATACATAAATGAAAATTTATATGTATTGATGTCCTGTTCATAGACGTCAACATTCAATTCTCTTAATTGGATACTCCTTCTAAGAGAGTAATATTGTTCATTTTGTGGTTGAAGGGTCAATCCGCCCCAATCTGTGGCCCGCTTGGGGCTGGGTTGGCCGCTATTTTACTGGCCCTTTAACTAAAAGGGTCAGCCCGCTCCAAACCATTAACTCTCTAGCCCGTTAGGGTTGAATTGAGTTGGGTTGAGTTAGCTCATTTTGACAACTATGATAATCGTTCGTGATGTAAAAAAATAATAATTGAACGATAATAATTATGATATTATATATATTATATATAGTCATAAAAACTGATTTATTATCTCTATATAGAGTAACTGGTATTTCCAATATTCAAAGGATGTATTAATTCACAAACTGAAACGGCAGGCATAAATTGTCCCTGCCTCCCTTAATAGTCAAAAATTATTTTTAATTAATTATCACTATTAAATAACCGTCCCAATATTTTTTTTAATTTTTTTTCCTCAAATTCCACACACACTTTATGTTTTCTTAAATAAATTAAACTCAAACATGATACTAACCATCATCATCATTTTTCTTTTTTTCTCGAAATTTTTGACTCTATTTTGATACATGCAGGCCAAATAGTGACATAATTTTAAATTGGTCGGTTATATAAACGACACTTTATATTGTAAAAACATTTAAAATCTTTGTAACTTTTTTGGTGGTTATATTTGAAAAAAAAAAAAAACTTAGTCAACCAAAATATTTTTGTTCCTCTAAGCCGACCTTAGAGATAAAAACAAAGATTTTTCTTTTTTAAAAAAAAAAATAATTTCTCCCACTTATAAAAAGCCAACCAACCCCTACACATATTGAACCCCTCAAAAACCCTTTTCAAGTCATCAAATTTAAGAAAAACACACATACTATATTTCGATGTTAGTATTATTAATTTCTACATATTTCAGTATTTTATCAGATTCCATTTAGTTCGTAGATTTCGTCACTAGTAATATTGATTTCTACATATTTTAGTGTTTTAGCAGATCCTGTTTAGTTCGTGTCATACTCAGAATACGATCTATTTTTGGTGTTGTTGAGGATGTTGAGTCCTTTGATAGATGAAAAGGAAGAAAACAATATTCCAAAACAAAAAAACCATCTAACACTTGCAATTTTAGAAGCAAAATGCATAGGAAAAATTGCATTTCCTATGATATTTACAGGCCTAATTCTTTATTCACGTTCAATTATTTCAATGATTTTTCTTGGTCATTTAGGGGAACTTTCTTTAGCTGGTGGTTCACTTGCAATTGGATTTGCAAATATAACCGGTTATTCAATTCTTTCAGGTTTAGCCATGGGAATGGAACCAATTTGTGGACAAGCTTTTGGTGCTAAAAGATTCAACATTTTAGGCCTTACATTACAAAGAACAATTCTTTTGCTACTTTTAACCTCAATTCCCATTTCAATTTTGTGGCTATTTATGCAAAAACTCTTGATTTTATGTGGCCAAAATCATGAAATTGCAAAAATGGCACAAAATTACATCCTTTTTTCACTCCCTGATCTTTTTGCTCAATCAATTTTACACCCCTTAAGGATTTATCTACGTTCACAATCCATCACATTGCCTTTAACATTTTGTGCTATTTTTGCAATTATTCTTCATATCCCAATTAATTATATCTTAATCAAAATTCTTAATCTTGGAATTAAAGGTGTTGCATTAAGTGGGGTTTGGACAAATTTCAATCTTGTTGGATCATTAATTATTTATATTATATTTTCAAAGATTTACAAGAAAACTTGGTGTGGAATTTCTTTAGAGTGTTTTAAAGGATGGAAATCACTTCTTAATTTAGCAATTCCAAGTTGTATTAGTGTTTGTTTAGAGTGGTGGTGGTATGAAATTATGATTTTATTATGTGGGATTTTAATTAATCCTCAATCAACAGTTGCATCAATGGGAATTTTAATACAAACAACATCTTTAATCTACATTTTCCCATCTTCATTAAGCTTTGGTGTATCAACAAGAGTTGGAAATGAGCTAGGTGCTAATCGTCCAAATCGCGCTAAATTAGCAGCTATTATTGGACTATGTACAAGTTTCGTCTTGGGTATCTCATCCTTATTTTTTGCTATTCTGATACGTAATATTTGGGCAAAAATGTTTACTCAGGATCAAGAAATTATGAAATTAACCGCGATGGTGTTACCTATTATTGGACTTTGTGAACTTGGGAATTGTCCACAAACAACAGGTTGTGGTGTGTTAAGAGGAACAGCTAGGCCAAAATTAGGCGCTAATGTTAATTTAGGATGTTTTTATTTAATTGGAATGCCAATTGCAATTTGGTTAAGTTTTTATATGGGATTTGATTTTAAAGGATTATGGCTTGGATTATTAGGTGCACAAGGTTCATGTGCTGTGACTATGATGTTAATTATATTGGTTAAGACTAATTGGGAAGATCAAGCAAGAAGAGCAAAAGAACTTATTAATGGTGATTATGATAATCAAGATGAAAAGATAGAGGATTATTTGGATTATCACAAGTTGGAAAATTCAAATGTTTGATTTTATTTTATTTTATTAATTCAATTCTTGTGGATTATTGATTTTTTTTTTTAAAAAAATGTTTTGTACACTAGTAGAGATTAAATTAGTTTTTTTTCTCCTTGATTAGAAAGTCCTTTTTCCTTTTCTATTTTGTGACATAAATTAATTAATGAAAGTCGGCATTATTTGTGACATTAATTTAGATATCAAGAGAATAGAGATTGTCAAAATTTGTCCGTCATACTTTGTGTAATGACAAAATCAGGATTTTTAATTAAGAGGGTTTAAAATATAAAAAATAAATAAATAATATATTAAAAAGTAATTAATGTAATTTTCTATCCAAAATTCAGATAAAATTCCTTAATCCTTACTAGCTTTGCTCCGATTTAATATTCTTTTTTATGTCTTTTAAACTCAAATATTTGATTTTTAAAGTCAACTATTTTTTAAGTGATAAGAATAGTATTCGAATCAGCTAACATGCTAAGTTTTAATATTGACTTAATATCTTTTTTAGTTCTCTCAAATTAACTAACGAAAGCCGGCATTGTTTATTCCTTTGTATCTATCTATAGATTTTGTAAAATTTATTATATTAGCATGCTTTATTTTCTTCTCTCCTTTGAAACACAAATATTTGACTTTGAAAAGTCAATTTAATATTTTTTTCCTTTTTCTAAAAAATATTTCAACTTATGTCTGTTGAATTCTGTCCCATATCAATCCATTTGAGTTGTTTTAAAATATAAAAATTAACAAATAAAAGTCCATATTTTTGAATTTTAAAAGTCAATCATCTTGTGTATGTTGGGACAAAGTACTAGTACTAAATTCACTCTTTAAACTTGGAATTATTGAATTTTTAGTACGTATAATAATTAGAGTAAAAATCGATAATAAAAAAAATTTAAAGTATCATATAGTAACTTCTCTTCTCTTATAAGTATACAATAACAAATTTATGAATACAAGACATGCATCTTTAAATTTTCTACAAATTTTAATTGTTTAGTTGTAATTTTGTGATCTATTTTTATAATTAATCCATAATTCTTATGGTTAAGTTATTGCTTTTTTATTATTCAATATCCATAAAGAATTATTTAATATTGAGAAGACTATTCAATTTTTGCAACCGCCGGCAGTACTACTGTGTAACCAAGTCTACACATTGAATCTATGAATATAGTTTGGAATTTACTGAGGAGGCTTTATTTGAAGAAAGAAAAAGTATACATATTTAACTATGAACTTTTGCGTGTATACATCAAATCGATAAATATATAATATGTTTTTTATATATAACATTATTATTATATAAAGTCTTAATTTATTATACAGTAAATTTAAATTAAATATCGAGCAAGTTTTTTTTTGGGGGGTTTATTCTAGTTTTTTTATGCCTTAACTTTATTTGGTGAATGACATATTGACGATAGCTATGATAATAGTGTAGACGTAGATTTATTTGAATATGTAATTTTTAATAAAATTTATTTGTATAGAACTAATTGAATTGTTGAAAATACTCTCAAAGTATGAATAACCTAAAACTCAAACATGGTCATTAGTACTGTGGTTAGAATCTAATTCTCAATTTGTAAAATAAATATTTTAATTTGAATTTGTCTTTAAACCTATCGAAAAAATGTTTTAATGCATTAGAGTAGTAGAAAATTGGGTCATTGGAAAAAATTATGAACATTATGGTCTACATACTCTCAATTCTTCAAATTTTGTTGCTCCACCATTGACCTATTAGTCCATTTTTTCGTCTAAATTATATTCCACATATACAGTATCAGACATCGAGTGATAAAAAAATTTAATAAAGTTTCGATTTTCATTTAAACTAGACGAAATATACTGAAGTGGGGGGTGGGGGTGGGGGGTTTGTACTGTTTGACAAAAAAGATAAGTTGTTTGGAAAATACAAACATGAAAAAGAATATAAGTACAAAAGAATAAATAAAGTAGTATTAATCAGCTACGACTATTCTCCGTTCTGTAACTTAATTGACATTTGCAAACTTAATTAGTAAATTTACTAGTATTAAATTTATACTATCCGTTCTAGCATTAGTTAAGTCTTTTTTTTTTTTTAATCTGGTGTTTAATATCTACATTAAAGTTCGATTAATTTGAATTCACGTCAAGTAGGACAACATTCAAAGAAAAAAAAATTATACCCAAAACTCGAACTTGAGTTAGACCTCCAATTAAGGGAGAAGCAATCCACTATGCACTCCACCACATGCTTTTATGGTGCATTATTAATTTAATTATTAAAACTAAAAAAAAATCTTGATTAATTTCAGTAACTTGTTTATACTAATTTGTTAATATAAAGTTGTCCTTTAATGGGATAATTACAAAATACATGACATGCAACATGGATAGGTAATGGCAAACATGTTACAAGATGCATAATTTTTTTAAAAAATAAATAAATATTTTGCTTGAAAAATATGCCAATTTGCGTAATTATTATTTTGAAGATAATGTTGTTGTATTATCCAAATATTATTTAAGCATAAATTGATGTACTGTTTCCGTACAATTAATTGCATTAATAAATTTCTTCAACCATAATATATAATTCATCACCTCTAGATTATTTTTTTTTAAATCTAGACATTATGGATAATCTATTTTGTTTTTTTTGTGGACCTAGCTAGGTGCATGTTTATCCTAACGATGATATTATTTTTAATGACTTACTATTATATAGTAATAACTATGTAAATAATTTCTTCACTATCGATGCATATTTAACCTATTAGGTTACCAAGTTAGAGTAAAATATTACATTTTGTTACAAATTAATTCAACTTATAGATGATATAAAGCAAAGTATACTTTCATAACAGGATAGTTATTTTTTTTTAACTTTATTTATTAATAATTTAACTTAGTTTTCGCGAAAAACGTTATTTGTATATCAACTGTATATAGGACCTCTATCTTTAATTAATAAAATCTGTTGTCATTTGTCAACATAGAAGCACCTATTTGGATAATACTATAGTGAAAAAGAATTTAAATATGTATTGTATAAATTTTTTCATGTAAGAAGAAGAATAGAAATAGAAAGTTTTGACGTTATAATTAAAAATCGAGGAATTTTCATAAATAGCTATGCCGATAGGCCATAACCGTTATATTATATGGCTACCTCAGTAATTAGTAGCCCATAGATCTGCAAAACCAGCCCATTTAATAGACAGTAAGATGTAATTGGGCCTTGTAGTGATTTCAGATCCAATAATAAATATATATATATACCAATTTTCAATGTTGAACTTGCATTAATTTCTTGAGATACACTATTTGGACATCGTTATTTAAATTGTATTTAGTCTTTTAATTCTTTTTGTATGTTTACTCACTTTAGAATAATTGAATAAGAAATAACAAATAATAAAAAAAATTCGAATACAAAAGACTACGAGAATAATGGAAGGAGAAACAAATAGGGTGCACCAAGCCTATTACACAAGGAAGTGTACTTGCTAATATTTTATCATAATTTATGATATGTATATCTTCTAATCTAAAGTAATATTCGTGATAAACTATAAATACATTATATCATGTTTTATCACTCTTTTTCACAATATTTCTTACGCCCGTAAAAATCTAGCGATAATGGAATTTTTTAAACACCTTTTCAAGTCTAAAGTTGTAACTTGTAAGATAATAACTCTATGTCACAACTGTTGGGTGGTCTTGGGCCTTCTCAACCCAAAAGCTAGCTCAAAGGTTGAGGCTTTCCCTCACACTTATAAATTGACCACCAGCCCCTTCCACTTCCGATGTGGGATAACCCAACAATCTCCCCCTTCACACATCGGGCCTTGGGCTGGAGAGAGCGACAACCCAGTTCCTCCCGGTGGGCTGAGACTTGTTGACAACCTGGGCTCTGATACCAATGTTGGGTGGTCTTGGGCCTTCTCAACCCAAAAGCTAGCTCAAAGGTTGAGGCTTTCCCTCACACTTATAAATTGACCACCAGCCCCTTCCACTTCCGATGTGGGATAACCCAACAATCTCCCCCTTCACACATCGGGCCTTAGGCTGGAGAGAGCGACAACCCAGTTTCTCCCGGTGGGCTGAGACTTGTTGACAACCTGGGCTCTGATACCAATGTTGGGTGGTCTTGGGCCTTCTCAACCCAAAAGCTAGCTCAAAGGTTGAGGCTTTCCCTCACACTTATAAATTGACCACCAGCCCCTTCCACTTCCGATGTGGGATAACCCAACAATATATGTTGGGTGGTCTTGGGCCTTCTCAACCCAAAAGCTAGCTCAAAGGTTGAGGCTTTCCCTCACACTTATAAATTGACCACCAGCCCCTTCCACTTCCGATGTGGGATAACCCAACAATCTCCCCCTTCACACATCGGGCCTTAGGCTGGAGAGAGCGACAACCCAGTTTCTCCCGGTGGGCTGAGACTTGTTGACAACCTGGGCTCTGATACCAATGTTGGGTGGTCTTGGGCCTTCTCAACCCAAAAGCTAGCTCAAAGGTTGAGGCTTTCCCTCACACTTATAAATTGACCACCAGCCCCTTCCACTTCCGATGTGGGATAACCCAACAATCTCCCCCTTCACACATCGGGCCTTGGGCTGGAGAGAGCGACAACCCAGTTTCTCCCGGTGGGCTGAGACTTGTTGACAACCTGGGCTCTGATACCAATGTTGGGTGGTCTTGGGCCTTCTCAACCCAAAAGCTAGCTCAAAGGTTGAGGCTTTCCCTCACACTTATAAATTGACCACCAGCCCCTTCCACTTCCGATGTGGGATAACCCAACAATCTCCCCCTTCACACATCGGGCCTTGGGCTGGAGAGAGCGACAACCCAGTTTCTCCCGGTGGGCTGAGACTTGTTGACAACCTGGGCTCTGATACCAATGTTGGGTGGTCTTGGGCCTTCTCAACCCAAAAGCTAGCTCAAAGGTTGAGGCTTTCCCTCACACTTATAAATTGACCACCAGCCCCTTCCACTTCCGATGTGGGATAACCCAACAATCTCCCCCTTCACACATCGGGCCTTGGGCTGGAGAGAGCGACAACCCAGTTCCTCCCGGTGGGCTGAGACTTGTTGACAACCTGGGCTCTGATACCAATGTTGGGTGGTCTTGGGCCTTCTCAACCCAAAAGCTAGCTCAAAGGTTGAGGCTTTCCCTCACACTTATAAATTGACCACCAGCCCCTTCCACTTCCGATGTGGGATAACCCAACAATCTCCCCCTTCACACATCGGGCCTTGGGCTGGAGAGAGCGACAACCCAGTTTCTCCCGGTGGGCTGAGACTTGTTGACAACCTGGGCTCTGATACCAATGTTGGGTGGTCTTGGGCCTTCTCAACCCAAAAGCTAGCTCAAAGGTTGAGGCTTTCCCTCACACTTATAAATTGACCACCAGCCCCTTCCACTTCCGATGTGGGATAACCCAACAACAACTAGACTTCTACTAAGTATTTCGTGCGTCATTTGACAACTTACTTACAGATTTTTCACGATCTTGTAAGCGTAAGTAAGCCTTTTTAAATTAGATCGATAAGAGAGTGAAGAAGACACTAAAGAATTTCTAAGAAAGGTTTTATATTGCTGAGAAGATTGCTTGATGAATTTACAAATGAAAGTCTCTCTATTTATACTACTATCCTAGGGGGTTAATATGTAAATAATAATTGTTAGCAAATTTCTAAATATTTACAAATAAGTCATTCTTCAAGAATTCTCTATATAACTAGAATATTCTAGGGACTTTATATGCAATTCTATATTCTTTCATGAAAATCTCCATATTTCTCTAGAATCATATAAGAACTAGTGTTTTCCTATGTAAACCTTCTACATAGGCAACTCTGTGCCATGTGGCACTTACGTAGCACTTATATGCCGTAATAACATGTCGGGTCGTCACGTTTATCACTAAATTAATAGTTTTATTTTTCACAAATAAAATTTAAACATATTAATTAATCAAATTTCATTGAGGGCAGTATGACTTAGCTAGGGCCTAGGTAGGAAGGTTTGTCCATTGAAAAATTACAAGAAAATAATTTAGTTAGATTAATTATTAATTTATTATTACTAGAAAATCAGAATTGATCGTGCAATAAGATTAGGCAAAATCTTAATTTTATAATCAGAAAATGTCAAGGTAGGAGGTGTGCATTTCACAACAGTTCCCTCTTTTGTTTGATTAAATAAAAAATCTTATGATTAATGTTCTAGTCAAAATATAACCCCACTTACCTAAAACAAATTATACTTAAATACTAACAGAGATTTTTTAAATAAAAATAATAATAATATTATGCAGCATTCTTAAAGATTTTTAAAATTTTGATAACAATATACTTTAGAGAAAATTGTATGGAAATTTCGTAAGCTTATTTTATTAATTAATACATATGTAAATTGTCTATGGTTTAGGAATTAGAAGCATGCATGAATCTTGGACATTGTTTCAAAGAATATTAATACACTGGTTTATTAGAGACAATTATGTGCCCCACATATTAGGTAGTAAATTATTTACCTTGTTTTTCAAGTAAATAATATACAAAAAAAAATAATTAAATTTTTTGGTTATGCATATCTCGAAGTTTCTCATTTGTCAGTTCTCTACGACACTTGATAACTATATGGCATAAGGTACCATCGAAATATATAAGTAGGAAGATACCTTCGGCTATAGTTGTTCAAGCGTCGTAGAGAATTATTTTGATATGATACCGATTTATAACCTGAAAAAATTCTTAGGTTTTTCATTTGTCGATTCTCTACGGTACTTGACAACTTTCGGCTATAGTTGTTCAGAAGTCATAGAGAATCGTCTTTGATCTGATAACCGATTTATAACTTAAAAAGATTCTTAGGTTTTCATTTGCCAATTCTCTACAACACTTGATAACTATGGCAAAAGGTATCGCTAATATATTAAAGTAGGTTAATACCTTCAACTATAGTTGTTCGATAGTCGTAGATAATTAATTGTCTTTGATCCGATATCGATTCGTAACTTGAAAAGAATGGTAAAAGTTCTGAAATCTTCTTTGATTGTTCCTCTTTAATAAATCGTAACCTGACATCGTTTTGTAACCTTAAAAAATGATTACAAAAATCCTAAAATCTTCTTTTATTATGCCTATTAGTGAATTCAACTGTCCACTAATCTTCGTTTGATTCAATCAGCAGTTACAGATCGTATACGGACTAATAAATTTGATTTAATCTTGCGGCCCCAAATAATGCCTAGTATGGTATAAGAGCATATGAGACCTAACTTTATAATCTTACAAACATCTATTATGTTTTATTTACAAATTTCTTGTATTTTATTTATCAATCTCTTGTGATAAAAATTGTGTACCAAAAAAACCATTGAAAATTTTGTACTTCCACCTTGGTCACTAGGAAAAAAAATATATTCCTAACAAATAGGGAGTACATGTTCTTGGCAATTATAAGGTTTGGGGTATAGCAATAATTCCACATATGTGCATTTTTTGCTGTAATAATAATTGTAAGATGGACAAAAGAATGTTCTCTTTATTCTATGTGATTTAGGTCCCATCTAGTGTGTGACCTAAATTATAAGCAGCATATATTCTCTCTTTTTTCCCCTTCTTTTATTTTTGAAAGAGAATATAATACCTATAGCTTTGTGGGAAATTCCATGATTGATGAGCTACCACTCAACTTTTATGGCCTTTATTTCGGGGTGATTTTCAATCTACTTTATTTAGTTTAGCGTTTGGTATTTGGTATTCGTATTAAAATTCATTAATCTAAATTTATATCGGAAAGTCTTATATATATTGGGGGTAAAACGTTTCTTAATAAAGGAGATTTTCATATTTAAAACTGGTATTCGTATCAGAAAACAATTGAATCTAATCTATGCTAGTAAGTCTGATATATATATTTGGGGGGTAAAATGTTTTTCAACAAAGGTGATTTCATATCTAGATTTTAAATTTTATCATTTCATCATAATCTTTGTTGATCATCTATTTTCTATTAAATAAATTATTAGCATGTTTTTATGCGGCGACGAATCTAAAATTTAAATCTTGTGAATTACTGTAATTATCTTAAATTAATATATAATAATAATTGAGGTCATAATTAATATTTGTAATTTCAAAGTTATTTGACCTTTTAGATTCTTTCAGGGACCAATTTTCACTTCACTTATTTCATGTCAATTTTTACTTCCATCACTTCTATATCAAGAATGTCAACTTGCAATTAAATACCAAAATTGTCTCTATTTTCATGAGATATAAAAATATCTAAAGAGAGGGGGAATAAGCCAAAGAATATGAGTTTCCTCAACTTTAAATGATTGAAAAAAATTATAAATAAGATTTTTTTATATATCCTCTGTTCATCTTTACTTGTTCACTTTACTATCTAGGGATGTTCAATAATATTTGTCCAGTTTATAAGATCAACAAATAATTTACTATGTTGTGTCTACTCCCATTATATTAATTTTTCAATGTTCAGTTGACTAATATTTAATAAGGGCGATTTTATAAATTTACCCCTATCATTTACTGTTTTTTAATTTTTATGTCAATTATTAAGTTAATAGTGAATAACTATTGTTATACCTATAGTTTCTTAATGCTAAAAAGAAATACTTGATAAAAAAAGTAAAGCTAAGAATTAATACCATTTTAGTTCATTATTCATGGTTCCTCATTTGTTGGGGCAAAGCATTTCAATAATTATATGATTCTAGAATATAATTTCTCATTATTATCACATTGCTTTGTCCTTGATTTTTATTTTATATTATTACCTCAACTATTAAATGCCTTTTTGGAATTTTAGGATTTTGATTCCTTTAAACAAAAAAAAAAAGTCATTAGTTAATTTACGATTATGTCCTTTAAAGTCATACCTTGACTACTAATATTACCCCTCAATGCTTGATTAACTTTATGATGAAGTGGAAGAAAATGAAATTTTCATTCGAAAATTCATTTCAATGATCAAAGAGTTGAAATTCACATAAATGGTATTATTAATATTGTTTATGACATATCACCAAAAGACAATAATTATTGACATGAATTGTCCGGCTGCTTGAGAAAGGTTTTTTTTGGAAAGTAAAATTTGAACTCGTATAATATAAGACTGAATACTCACTAATACAAAAGCTTTTGAGTTAACTCGGGCAATTATAATTTTGAGTATCAATCACGTTCAAAATGTAAACTCAAAGCATGACAGAAAATAACTATAAATAGAGGAATTGGCCGACTCGTCTAATATTTTATTATTTTAGATATTATTATTTTTCTCAAAATGTGATAATATATAAATAAAAGATCCATATAAATAATTAGAAACAAAGGTGGAATCCAACTTATTAAACAATCCAAAATGATCATTACCATGACCTCCAAAGTCAACCCTATACTTTTTATCATTTTGGTGTGATTAGTTATGATATAATTATTAAATATTACCAAAAGGTTTATTCTTTCGGTCTAATGTTAATTTTAATTAATCACCTTTTGCAACCTCACAACCAACATTTTAGATCTTTATGCTTCCTAACTAACTTATAATCATATCTTCATTAAATGGAATCTAATTCAAAAAAAGTTTTCCATATACACCAAAAAGCAAAGTTGTTTGTTGGCAAAATGGTCCCAAATCACATTGAATTTAAAAATAAAGGAAAGGCATAAAAATAACAAGAAATAGTCAATAATTGCAACAGTTAGAACAACCCCCCCCTTAATTTAGCACTTTATGTTTACTGATCTGACTGATTTAAATTTATATCGGATAGATTCATGGTGAGCAGAAAACGCAACAAATTAAGCCTATATTATTGTATATCACATGCACATATTCTACTTAGAGAATATATCAAAAGCTAATGGGAGACCACCTAGCTAGCGTGCTCTTCACTTTAATGATATATATCGTAAGATACTTTTAGAAGAAAATTATATATATTCACTACGTCATAAAATCACCGTGACAGGCTAAGTAATATCTACTTATATATTTGAGGGATGGATTTATACTATCGATAAAGTCTCTTAGTAATTAATAAGACTATCAGTTATTACATAAAATTCAATTCAAGTAAAACCATAACCTTTTCTAATTCACCAGATGCTGGCATTATATATACACATTTATACAACTTGGAATTCAAAGGCTACATAACATATCACCACATTATTTTTTTAACCCCAAAAACATTTGGGGTCAAAAATCTAAATAGGAAAAAAGAAATGAAGGCAAATGAATTCACAAAACCAAAATTTATTTATGTACCCTCTAACTTTATACCCTTTCCACCAAAGCCACTGAAATATATATATATATATATATTTTTTTTCAAAGCACACACTAATATTCCTTAGTTTTTTTTAATTATTTATTAATCAATTTCTTAGAAAGTTTCCCATTTTGTTGTCACCACAACTGGCGCTGGGCTTTTCTCATCAGCAAAATTTCTCATCTTCCTTTGTTCTTGTTGATAATAAATTGATTTTGGCATTTGTCCTGTGAATATTCTGTTTTTGTGGTTCATTGACACTTTGGCATTGTCATTTCCAAGTGTTGAATTTCTTATTTTCAACATGTCTAGAGTCTCTATGTATTTTTGCACCCTTTTCACCTACAATTTATCAACAAAAACAAATAATTAGTCATTTCCCAAAGTAAAACTTAAATGAAGCAATATGGACAGTAAGAATTCATATAGTCAACAGTTGAGTCATAGATTTCACTAAAAAAAGGTCAAAATATAAAAAAAAAAGTATCTATATTACGTAGTCACCCCATGGAGAAAGGTGGCTCCGCCACTACATATAGCCGATCCAAGTTGTTTGCAATTGAGGCGTTGTTGTAGAGAAAGATCAAGGAAGAACTAACAATAACTAGCTAATTTATATAGCTAACTAAAGAAACATCTTAGTAGACTATTATGGTATAAGTATTCCACCGTGTATATGTGATAATTTATTCCATCACTGACTGTCTAATACCTCCAACCAAACATAGCGTAAAATAGTCATGCATTCTATTTTTGTGATTATTATGTTATATCTTATATCTCACACGAAACGACTCCTAAATCTCAAAACTACTAATCTTTGGGAAACTTTATCCAACATAGAAAATTTTATAATGACACAAACTATGTTGAATTGATGTATACCTGCATTCTTCTCTGTAATTTGAGATCACCATCAGCAGTAATTCCATCCAACTTAATCAATTGTGTCATTAACAATTCAATCAAACTCAATAACAAAGTCTCTGTTACTTTTTTGCCACCATAAATGTCCATTTCAACATTTGCAACCTACACCATAAGACATAAAAAAAAAAAAAAAAAAATCAAATACCTTGACATAAAAAAAAAAAAAAAAACTTTTTTTTTTTTTTTTAATTTAGGAAATATAATTCTTGTTACCTGTTTAGCTAGTTTATCAATTTCAAGTCTAATTGATGTGATTTCTTTTGATGCATTTTCCATTTTTGCATTTCTTCTTGATTCAAGATACCTTTTTTCTCTGCTTATTTCATCTTCAATTAGTACAAGTTTTGATCCATCTTTTATACCAGAAACATCAAGAAAATTTCTTGAATCTTTTTCTTTTTCCTTGTAAAATATTTTCTGATCTTCAGTATGTAATCCAGTTGGTCCTGCCAACATTTTCTTTAACTCCCCTGTAAAAATTCAAGATTTTTCATTTTATGAACACCCTTTTTGAGAGATAAATGGAAAAATAAAACTCATAACAAAGTATGAATATGCAATTTCATTTCAAGATTCCTCATTTTATGAACACCCTTTTGAGAGATGAATGGAAAAAATGCAAAAAAAATAAAAAATTAAAATTAAAAAAATATGAATTATACAATTTTATTTCAAGATTTCTCATTTTATGACTACCCTTTTGAGAAATGAATGAAAAAAAAATGCATATCAAAGTATGAATGTGCAATTTCATTTCAAGATTCCTCATTTTATGAACACCCTTTTGAGAGATAAATGGAAAAAAATGCAAAAAAAAAATTAAAAAATATGAATTAAGCAATTTTATTTCAAGATTTCTCATTTTATGACTACCCTTTTGAGAAATGAAATGAAAAAAAAATGCATATCAAAGTATGAATGTGCAATTTCATTTCAAGATTCCTCATTTTATGAACACCCTTTTGAGAGATAAATGGAAAAAAAATGCAAAAAAAAAATTAAAAAATATGAATTAAGCAATTTTATTTCAAGATTTCTCATTTTATGACTACCCTTTTGAGAAATGAAATGAAAAAAAATGCATATCAAAGTATGAATGTGCAATTTCATTTCAAGATTCTTCATTTTATGAACACCCTTTTAATAGATGAATGAAAAAATGCAAAAAAAAAAAGAGTATGAATATGCAATTTCATTTCAAGATTCTTCATTTTATGAACACCCTTTTGAGAGATAAATGGAAAAAAAATGCAAAAGAAAAAATTAAAAAATATGAATTATGCAATTTTATTTCAAGATTTCTCATTTTATGACTACCCTTTTGAGAAATGAATGAAAAAAAAAAAAGCATATCAAAGTATGAATGTGCAATTTCATTTCAAGATTCCTCATTTTATGAACACCCTTTTAATAGATGAATGAAAAAATGCAAAAAAAAAAAAAGAGTATGAATATGCAATTTCATTTCAAGATTCTTCATTTTATGACAACCCTTTTGAGATATGAATTGAAAAAATCACACATCAAGGTATATGGATGTGTAATTCAATGTCAAAGTCTCCTCATTCTACGACACAGTTGATTTCTCATATGATCACTGAACCTAAGTTTTTTTTTTTTCAAACAAAGAAAATGATCGTTTGAGATATGAATATAACAATTGCATAACAAAAAATTATCAAAAATTACCAAAAGTTGCTTGTGAGCTAATTTTGACTTCATGATAAGATGAACCATATTTAACTTTGAGTCTAATAATTGGAACAACAATATTTGAACTTTGATTTGAATTATGATCAGAACTTCTCTTTTGTACTAACATTCCTCCTGGCCTCATTTCCCATACTGATGATGAAACTCCATTCCCATTTGGCTTTTTAGTTTTCATTCTCAACAACTCTTTACTACTCATAATGAAAAAAATTCAAAGCCAATTTATCAAGAAATGTCAAAAATTGAAAAAAAAAATTATAAAAAATTGTTCTTTTTTAGTGCTTGTCTGCTAAGCTAAGAACAACCCCATGAATGAAGAAAAGAAAAAAACCACAAAAGATTCTGACCCATAATGTTAGAAACACAACAACAATAATAATATTGTTATGATATACAATTCTTTGTATATAACTAATCAAAAAATTTGGTTTTAAATTGCTAATGACTTTAGTAGGCTTTTTATCTTTGTGTTTGTTGAGGCTAAAGGGAGAAAAAAAAGAAACTTGAAGGGTTTTTTAGAAATAATATTATAATTATAATGATTTTTATAGAAACTTTTAAATTTAAAAATTAAAATGTGGAGGTGATAAGAAGAGATAGTAACAAGAATGAATGGCTATTTGGGTGGGTGAGGAGAAGGGAATATATGGATGTTAGGATATAAAAAAAAAAAAAAAAAAATAATCTATTATTAAATTTTTTTTAAAAAAGAAATAAGAAGAGATAATGTCGTTTTTGGTACCTCGATTATTTGTGAATTCTGATTTTGATTCTTGTGATATCTGATCAAACATATTTTAACTTTCAATTAATTAAAATATGCATAGTTGTCTTTACACGTGTAACAATATATTATATTTTTATTATCTTTAGAATTATACAACCCTGAAATATTAACACATTGATAATAAAATAATGCAGTAGTTAATAATTCTGCTAAATTTGCAAGATTCACCAGTAAAGGGATCATATTACATTAAATTTGGGAAAAAACTTATTTGTACGGTGTGTTTATACCAAGTTAATGTAATTTCTATTATTACGTGATTTAAATTTAAATATATGACATACATGAATTGACTTGATATAAATATTCGGTGCAGGTAAATTTTATATCTGTTTAGAACGAAAATTAAAATTAGAATTTATTAATAATTGAATGAAGAACAAGTGGTATTAACCCAGATAAGAATTGAAAGACCCCCTTTTTTTTTAAAAAAAAATTATGGGTTTGGTGGTGAACTTTATTTTCTATTGGGCAAAAGAATAGGAAGGTGAATTTGATATATATATATATATATATTAAAAAAGATTGATATCTTAGTGTCCATATTATAAATATGTTAATTAATTATAATAATTGGGGTCAAAATGCCAACTGTTATTTTATTTATTTATTTATTTTTGGAAAGAGACTTGAGAAGAATAGCTTTGGCTTTTAATAGTGATTTGATTCTTTGCTTGTTCAAATTTTCGTTATCCACGTAATTTCTTGTCCATTCATATACACCTAAAATTAATAGAATTACTATTTTTGCCATATTTTGCAGGCAATAATTATAATTTAATATTATATAGGTAAGTCACTCATGCAATTAATTATTTATTAGGATGAGCATTTGGTATTTGAGTTTGATATTTAATAATTCAGTAATTGATAAATAAAAATAGATATCAAATGTAAAATTATCAACTTTGATATGATAAATTTCAATTCGATTCAATAGTTTGATATTCCTTTGTTTTCAAAAAATTGAAAAGGCAACTTATAATAATAATAATCTTTCACATAACCATAAAGAATTAATAAAACTTATTACCAATAAAATTATTTTTGTTATACTTTGGTATTAGCTACATGAGAGGAAACAATTAAATCATTATAAAAAGTGTTTATAAATTGGGATAATAACATTTTGGTCCTATATTTAAGAGTGAATTTAATATTTTTTATTTAAAATGTGTATTTTTTTGTCCTATTATGTAAGAGATATCTTATTTGGACTAATTGTTCTAAGAATTATATTACAATCAAATATATAGTAACAATACAAATTTAACATATCATGTGTATAATTATGTGATGAAACAATTGATATTCGTGATAATTTTTTAATATTCATATGTTAAGGGATTTTAATATGAAATTAAAAATACTTAATTAGATATTATAAGAACTAAAATTAAAATTTATGGGTAAACAAATAACAAAAAGTTACTATAAAGCCTAAGAAAATTTGTAAACAACTCTCTTTTTAGAAAAAAATAAAAAAATATTGTAGTCTTTTCTAGAACAAATAAAAATAAATGTTTTTTTCACTCCAAGATTAAATATAAATTTGACCCACTTGGTGGATTTGTTGGAAAAGGGAAAAGAGTAGACCAATTGTAAGGAAGGCAATCCCTTGAAGCAATAGTAAATATTGAAAAAGAATTTTTATTTTCAAACACTTTTTGTCCTACAAGCATGCAATAGAGAATGTTCATTTTCATGACCAAATCAAAGGAATTATTAATCTTTAGCATAACTAGCAAGTTAGAACATAAAATGTTAATCAGAGGTTTCAGGTTTAAGCTTTAGGTATAATGCTATTAGAAATATTTTTAAAAAATTTTAAAATTTTGTTATATGAATTCAGATATAATCGACTTTAAACGAATATTAAATATCGGATGGAGAATAAACTGGAAAAAAATAATAAAAAGTGATGAATCAAAAAGGATGATTAGAATGAGTGCAAAGCAAAATTAGAAAAATGGTGATGACATACTAAATAAAATATGGAAATAACCAATTAGACCTGATTTTTTTTAATTGAACTTAATTATAGATGGCATCTTTTTTGGTTCATTGCTCTCTTAGATTCAATTATTCCTTTCTTACAATTTTATATCTTTTACTTTTTCAAACAAAATTTATTGACCTTCATAAGAAAAAACAATTTCTAACTAAATGATCTTGTTATTTGAGTAATGCAAAAAAAATGTTTAAAATAAGTTGGTCTTGAAACATCAACAAAGCAAAAAAAAATGCAAGATGATTTTTCCTTTTATTTATTTAAACATTAATAAGAAGGCTTATTCATTAATATATCAATTAAAAGTAGCATATACCTAATAAAATAGTCGATATTATTGTAATCCGACTCCAACACTACTATTATGATAAAAATAGAATCTCGAAATTCTTTTTTTTTTTAAATCTTTTTCGTAATAAAATATTATTTTCTGAAAATAACATATATCCAAACACGTTTCTTTGTTCATAATTATTATTATTTTCTTAAAAAAAGAAAGTTGATGACACCTATCTAAACTTGGAAAGATTCATATGAACCAAGAAATGTTGAAACAAAATAATTAGGGACACAAAAATTAAGCACAAGAAAAATTAACTCATGGGGTATTACTAAACAAGGGGTCCATGTCCCCCTCTAATTCACAAAAAGCCAAAGGAAAAAAGGAAACAAAAATGGCCAGCTTTCTTGGGTTATTTGAAAAAAAAACTTCATCCAATCAAACCAAATATAGCATTTTCGTTACGGATTTATCTGAACTCATAATGTTCAAATTAAAATATGAGTATATACGTAAAAACTTACTAAAATCTCAAACAAATATTAAACCTAAATCAATCATTTAAAAACATTGCAATGTATTCAATACTACAAGTTGAATTCGATAAATTTAAATTTTGAATCCGTCGATCTAATCGGCTTATTATGCCCTATCTAGAGGGTTTGTTAGAAGTCATTTCAGAAGGGGCACAACATCACTTTGTTTCAACAAAAAAACATAGCAAGTGAACTACTAAGTCTAGTGCCCATCTTCCTTGGTGCCTACATAAATGTCTTGTTTCTTTTAATTTCCAGGTGTCATGCAACCATTGGTTCATTGGTCCAAATAATAATAATATGTTAAAAAAAAACACCAAATTATGACATGTGATTTGTCAATAATAATTGTATTTTTGTTAGAGCTTGATCAATTAACGAGTGATAATCTACTTGTATGATTGTCACGTTAAGTAACTAGACAAAATATAAAGTGTATTACTATGTAACATCTCCTCAATAACGGCGACTTTGTATTTTTGTAATCTAAATGTTAGTCTACATGTATGTTAGTCATATCATTGTTCTTACATTATTGCTGAATGCTTGAGAAAAGTAATTCACTAGAATAAAAAGTGTATCACGCGATATGTATTTGGTTATCTTGATGATAATTGTATTGTTGACGACTCTAATTATGAATTCGACTCTGTGTTGTTCCATCGAATCGAATGTACTGAGAAAAATATTTTGGTAGAATAAAGAATGTTAATTAATATGTATGGCATTTGATGTCATTCTTGCTAACAATTGATTGGACAAATCCCCTAACATAAGAATGTATATGTGTGTGTGTTATTACCAACATGTCACAATTTCGTACAATTGAATGTTTTGTTCAAAATTAACTGACATGAGACCATATTTACTATCTAAGGGTTCTACTTTGTGTTTTATCCATTCGCTATTTGAGGCCCCATAAAGACGGTTCTACTTCATATACAGTTCTCATTTAATGAGTGTCTGATAACTAACGATTTTGGATATCCCTTCCTTTTTGCCGTAGTATGTCCGTCTAAATGATCGACCTTGTCATCAAAAGTTGGATCACCCCGTGAGTCTTTAGTTAAAAAAACAAATTAGAGTCGGCTATATGAATCATCACAGCTTCATTTAAACTCATTTCATATTATTCATCATGAATTGACAAGTTTTACGCTAGGTGACAATCTACTGCAACCCTCCTTATTCTGAACTTGAAATCGATAATGTGAGCTACATCACTCAAAAGTGATCTTTAAAAAAAAATCCACTAGTGATTAATTTGGATTTTGTATGGGGTAGACCACAAAGGAGAGTAAAATGCATAATTACTGAAAGATTATCCATTTTCAAGGCTCGAATATATAAAGAAATGCTACCTTTGATAGGGTGTGATTAAAATCTACAGTATGAATTGGCCTAATAGGTATAAACATAATGAAGTGGGGGACCTAAGAGTGACATGAAAATAATTCCATAAGAAGAACACATTTTTTTAATAAAAAAATACTGTTTAGGCCTTTTCAAGCCTTATCGTTGAAGCAGCAGTCCATGTTTTCAAAAAGGATTAACAAAGAGAAGTGGGGCTAAAGCCAGTTCATTTTCTCTACAGTTTTTTTTCAGATAACAAATAGATGATGAAATAATAATGCATGATATTTCAGAAACTTATATAGTTTTTACTCATACAAAGCTGTTTTAAGGGTGGTCCAAGATAACATGCCTTATTGGCACTTTTCATTAACAAAAGAAATGGACACAAAGTCAAGAATCCAGCTGCATTCATACATTATTATAATAACACAATTCAAACAACTTACTGGAGCTTAAGGTCCTACAATGTAACATTCATCAATGGTATTGAAAGAGATTGTGTATAGTATATGAAACATGTCAAAGTTTATGAATAACTAGAGTTTTGAAAGGCACCAAAAAGGGTTGTGGTGGGATGCATAAATTGGATCCCTTCACCCTTAACCAGAGGTCTCGGGTTCAAGCTCGTATGGAAAGGATCCTGTGTTTCCAGAGCAAATCCACAAGAGGCAGCATTTTGAGAATTACAATTTCAGTGCTTGTTGGAGCATAATGTAATACTCATTGCAGTTTTGAGTTAAAGATTTAGTACTACAAACTATGCAGGTTTGTAAGCAGGGCTTGAAATTTCAAACTGAGTCCAATAACATCATGCCCAGTCTAATCCTTTTATGTAGGGTCTGGGGAGGTAGGATGTTGCAAACCTTACGTCCCTACCCATACTTTTGTAGGGTAGAGAGGTTGTTTCGCAATAAGACCCTCGCCTCAAAAGAAGCATGATAGAAAGGTGAATAACGACAGCAAAATCGTAAGATAAACAAAGTATTTGAAGTAACAGGTAGTAGTACAATTGAAGAATAAGATACTACATGAATACCTGGTAAGACTACTTAATAAAGTGAGGATGAAAAAGGAGACTAGCTCCATGACACCCCCTCGGAGAAGTACTATAACACAAGGCTACCTATTACCCTTCTACCCTAATCCTCGATTTGCAAACCTTCCTATCCAAGGTGATGTCCTTAATAAAGTCGAAGATCCCCTCAGTTCTTCTTTGGCCTACCTCTATCTCTATCTCTCCTAAAATCTACTCAAACCGAACTTGCAGAATACTGTCCAACAGGTAAATTCACACTAACCATACTAATAAGCTTTAACTTGTTTTTACCAGAGAACATTTGTTATAGGTTACAGTGAATCAGTTCATCATATCCAGTCACCTACCTAAGAGGTGTGACATTTTGAAGGGAACATCACAAGAAAAAGAGGTACCATAGCATCCTTTTCTGTCAATTTCCACACTGCTTCAACCCCACACCCTCATGTTGCAAGAAAGGGAAACAAGGGCAAAGAGTGTGCTGCTTCTTTTTCTTTTTTCCTTTTGGGATAAATAGTAGCATTCTTGTTTCTTGTGAAGCCTTTTCAGAAAAGATAAACAACCAACCCACAAAAACTGTCTATAAACATTGAATGCAAGAAAAGAACTTGATTAGGTAGTAGCATAAACAATCATTTATCAATTCTTGTGGCCAAGATTATTCCCAATAATTATACAGTTGGCTACATGACTTTCAGTGGCCAGTTAAGGAGTAAAAACTCTACTTCTCCTATTCTGCTCAAAACTAAGTGCTATCTAGCCATTAAAACAGAATAAATAGAATCTAAGCAACTCAAGAAACTGACTTGGATTTACTCTGCTTTCCTAGCTTTAGACGTCGCAGGTCTTGGAGGCTTAATCACTTTACTAAGCAGGATGAGAAGAATTGGTATAACTGTTCCAATATAGTATACACTTCCGTAAGCAGTAAGAGTTTCATGCAGACTTAATACCTGTAACGCATGAAAGAAAACTATGATCAGCGTCTGTTGAAGACAATTGGCTTTAGAGTAGATTAACATTCCAACAAATATGTGACTAACCATGAACCCAACAGCGGAGTAGTTTAGAACCAGCAGTGTGTATGCAAAATTCATTGCTACCAGTATCTTCTCAAACATAGTACCTTTTGTTGCTTGCTGCCATCTGTAAATGACTGCTCATACACAAAACAAGATTAGGAAAAGAAAATCAAAGTTAAAAATGTCTGATTGAGTAGGTATGTCAGTTAAATACCTCTTGATCCAGCAATCATCAAAGCGGACTGAACAAAGAATATGATGTACCCAGGATATAATCCCTGTAATGTAACAGAGATAAGTACACCATTAGTTTGCCAGTCAGACAAATTAATGGACGATAAGCAGAGGGTGCGATGAAAAGGAAAAAATACATCAGATGGATTAAACATGAGAATTCACAATGTCAATCAATTAGCATGGTGTATAAGAAAAAGCATTCTGAAGGTAGCAGGTACTGATGGATTAAAAGAGGTGCATAATTTGGCCAAGACACCACCACTATCAAAGATTTAAAAAAAGATAAGGATTCCACATCTAACTTTCTGAAATTACTGAGTTTGGAAACTGAGAAACTAGTTCTGAGAAGCATATAAGTAGGTTAGCTCTTTATTCTTAAACTGGACAACCTGCATGTTTGCTTACTATTGTGGAGTTTAAGAAGCTAAAGAAGTGTCATTGCTTAGAAAGACAAGGACAGATGTGCATAATCTGGTCAAGATCAATAGGGTTTATGAAGATTAAATGAATGGAAGCAAAGAAAAAAATGCAAAGGCATGCATCTTATCTCATAAATATAAAAAATGTCCTTTTAAAAAGGCAAATAACTGTTTCCGGACACCAAAAAAGGACAGACAAATACTTAATTAGAGAAAAGTGCAAGACTATCCACTTACATGCCAAACGGCACTGACAGTTTGGGTAGCCAGCAACTGGAAGAAACCAGGCTTCCTTCCCTTCTGTACAAGCCTTTCATACACATCTGCAGAGCAAAAATGTAAATCCATTAAATCTGACTGTATACACATTGACGTGAATGGTGAACCAAACTAGTTGTAAATGTTGATGCTTAATAACCTATTATACTACCAACAGTTCAGAACTAATATCTCGAGATAAACTACTAAAATCCTATGTTTCCATGTATAGCGAACAATTTGTCCTCAAAATAATGCTTCATCATCGAAATGAAATACACACACAAAAAAAAAAAAGACCTCCATTCTAGGTAACGTAAAGCTTGCTCATATTAGAAATAGCAATGTCTACCACAAAAGTTAATTGAATGTAGCTGAAGAGCATCTCACTCACAAGTATTTACATTCTTACCATAAGCCAAAATGGTTCTACTAGTCTAATAGCTTTACAAGACTGAAGCTTGAGTACAACTTGTAAACATATAGAAGAGAGAGTCACTTACAATGCCGCAGCCATGTGCTGACTTGAATGTTCCATACAAGTGGTAACTGAACCGAGCTCTTTGCTAACTCAACACCCAATACATCAACATTTTTGGCACGATCCCAACGTGGTTTTGGCGGAGAAGAGTTTGTCCAACCACTGAAACCCAGTCCAGATATGATTATAGCAGCTTCAGAGATTGACCAGATAAAATAATATTTCCACCGGGCAGTAAAGCCAGCCATATATTGGTAACCCAACCGTTTGAAGAAACCCCATTCGTGGTATACTGGATCAGTGAACCTGGAAAGTGGGAAATGAGGCACCAGATAGAGATACAACCCCATACATATAGCAGCTTGAAGAAGAGCCCTTAAAGTTGATCCAAAAGGTGAGGGTTTTCCTTTCTCTGAAGGTTTCCATATCTGAAAGGAGGAAGAAATTGATTTTATTTATTGTATGGAACTATTTTTGATGAAACAGTTGCAATGGAATTCAAAGTAAATAAAACAATACGATGATAATATTAGCTTACTCCTTTTCTTTCTGTCCATTCAAGGTAATCCTTCATTTCATACACTGGACCTGCAAAATGACTTCCACAACAGAGACAGAAACCAACGTACTCAAGTAATGATGGCAACTCGAGCAAACGATTTTTCTTCTGAGCCTCACGCAAATCCTCCTCCTTCAACAATCCGTCTTGGTAATTAATCACAGATGAAATAATTTTCAGCGTTATCACCATTAAAGCTCCTGCAAATTTAGAGGGAAAAAATAACATTAATTTTGAATTAGCTAGAAATCTAGAAAGACGAGAAGTAAACTTTGTACTAGTGAGTAGTCAACCAATAACAATAGAATGTGAATAATATGACCATTCTGAAATAAAATAAAATAACAAAATGGTCATTCCTCCTAGGATCTAATTTTTTCATCCAACTGCAAAAAATCAGCTTACTTCACTCTGAATTTATGTCTATCATATTGCCTCTAAATGACGGTAAGTGATGGGAACCAACAAACTTCCTGAACTCACCACAGAAGAAGATTCAAGGTAAATTACTTAAACCTCCCCTCTAGTTTAGCAAAACTAAGTGAACCTCCTCTATTCAAAAATAAAAATAATTTGTGACCTCCATTCCAGCTTAACCACATCATTATCAAACCTCCTACACCATCATCCTCCAAAACTTTTGAGGGAAAACTACCATAGATTTACTTCCACATTTACCTTCTAAGTTATCTATTTCCTAAACACAATAGCTCAAGAATGAAAACAAAAGAAAAGAGAGATAGAAAATTTAGTTCCCACTTCCCACATAGAGAGACCTAAACTGAAGTTATCTCCAACCTACAAATGGATATATCAAACCCATGAGAAGGTCTGGATAAGCCTGACATTGTTAATTAATGATAAATAGCACCTATTTTTGTCCAGTTATCGCAGCAGCAGTTCCACCTCAATCAATTTATGGTCGATCCTATTTTCTTCTCTGTGAATTGTTTAGTTTTTAAGGACACATAATTCTATTTCCAATTAGTTTCCCTCTCATTGATCAAGAACATTTTCATCAACGTTCTAAATTTTGAGATAGTCCAGTTCAAACATTTGATATGAGAGGTATTAAGATGTTTCACAGAAGGTAGACTTTATTTCTAAAAACTGGAGGGCAGGTGTAGTGTTTGACCCATAAATCTGGGTAGGTTCTCTTAATAAGTAAATTTCCTGTTGATTCAGAGTGCATTTGTTGGTTTTAAACAAAATATAGGGATTGAACACATCAATAAAATAGGGGCATGATTCTTATATATTATTACATTCAATAGAAAAAGAGGCAAGGCCAAAGATCGAGCCAGTGTTTACCTGTAGCATCGATTCCTCCCTCCTTCCATGAATCCCCACTCATGTAGTATACATGGCTGCAAGTTGTACCAAAAAAACTGTCAAATATCTTATGGAAATTGAGAGGTTTCTATCACATAGTTATTTGGGTTTGGGGGAGGGGAGGGGAGGGGAGGAGGGGGGGAATCAAGTGGTCAGATTTTAAGAGTCTTCCTGTACTGGAATAACGAAACAATAAAGGAACCATAAAAGCATCTAAGCCAATGGAGCCACCTATCACAAAGTGTACTTTTTATCAATAGCTTTGCATAGTAGCAGACCTGCATTTTATATGAGAAATCCTCCTTGAAAATTGTAAGATATGAATCAATTTACAAAGAGACGTCCCTCACATTTACATGAATGTGCAATTCCGACTGTCAATAATATACAAATCCTAGATGAGTACTAAAACAACTAGGTAAAATATAGTCAGGGTACAAAACCTGAACCTTAACTCAAAGGTCGAACTTTTGACACATGAATCCAAAAGTTTTCACACTTCCCAAATTTTAAATTCTATTGTTTTAAGTTTACCAACCAACGAAACCAACCCCAACAAAGAACACAGATAGTAGGAATTAGGATCTTCTTTTCCTATTAATAATGGTCTAGTGTGCAAGTAGACTAATTTGTTGGCTATCCTATTACCAAATGTGGATCCAGAATTTTAATTCCATGGGTTCATGAATCGCATCCAGCAACTGAACCATTCACCTTATTTAAGTTATGGATTCATAATTCAATATTTTTAACAATTTCGATGGGTATTATACAAATAAATCCAGGTCCAGACAAAAAGTTATGGCACCAAATGGGCTAGATCCGCCCCTGCCTATAACAACTCATTAACACAATTGCTGGGTAAGCCTATCAACTGCCTCCAATGTCTCCACCTAGTTTAGAAAAGATGGACTCACACTACAGAATTGTTCGGTTGGAGGGATTAAACAAACTATCCCAGTACATGATCCTTTACATTTATCCTGTGTTTGGTTGGCATTAACTAGTAGTAGACTTATACCTTAATCTAAGTACTATGCTGAACAAAAATGGGATACTTGATACCTTAATCTAAGTACTATGCTGAACAAAAATGCGATACTTGATACCTTGATCTTTGTTTAACAATCCATAAATCAGCATAACTAGTAATAAGTAACTTCTTTTTGTAAATAATTGAGGTGTCTGAGTAAGCTTGCACACAACTCGTCTTATCGCAGGATACCGACTACCTCCCACCAACATAGGTACCAGATAAGTCTATCCATCAAGCTTAACCTCACAATGTTTAGTCCACTTCATTGACCACTAAACCACACCACAAGGTGCAACCAATAAGTAGTAACTTCTTCTTTTTGCAAATAATTGTGGTGTCTCAGTTAGCTGCACACAACTCGACTAATCTCACATGATATGTGCTACCTCCCACCAACACAGGTAGCGGGTAACTCTATCCAGCAAACTTGACTTCACAGTATTCAAGTCCACTTCATTGACTACTAGGTGCAACCAGTAAGTAGTAACTTTTTGAGAAAAAAACAATATTTGTATAACTAGTATGTGAACCAAACAACCCCAATATCGTGGGAAGTCCAGCTGAGATCTAGTTATTTTCTTCCACTGTGATTTTGGGAGCTTAAAATAAATTTTAAAAAAGAGAGCTTTATGAATTCCTAAGGATCTCCAAATCAATGAAATTCAAATAGAGAACATAATGTACCATCCAATAAGATAACCAAAAGCAGCTATATAAGTGATGATCCCGCAGTAACGACGACAGAGAACCATAGAAGCATAACCCAGAAGCATAGGCCCAAAGAAGTGAAGATTTGACGAGAACCCAAACGACAAGTACGACAGCACAGCGCCGGTAACGGCGGCGTATAGGTGTCTACCGGTGGCGCTAGGTACAAAACGATGTAGGAAGCTCACCGGAATTGTGGCAATGAAACAGAGCAAGAAACGAAGCACCGGCACCGATACTCCGATCGCCGGAGCCATTGATTCTAACTCCGGCAAGCCCATATTGGATCAAAATCTGAGTTAGAATCCGGTTGGTTGAACAAATTAGACCTGTACAAGTTATTCTGAATCTAGATTGCAGGGCCAGGGCCTGGAAAATTGATATTGAAGAAGACGCTGAACAAACTTAAAAGAGACAAGTGCCAACCAAACAAAATACAAATAAATATTCCCTCTAAGTTTTCAAGATTCAATTTAACTAATTTTTGTTAAAGTAAAAAACTTTAAATTAATTTATGAGATACTTATGTAGTTTAATTATTTGAATATATTTTAATTTAAAATATTATAAATTTTATTACATTTTGGTGTTGTTAAATAAGTCCATATACATATATTTCAAAATATATGTGATTAAAATTTATTTATTTTATCTATATTAAATTAGTTGTAGTCAAATTCAGAGTTCTAAAATATCATTAATAAAATTAATTAAGTAAATAATTAAATTTCTAATTAAAACTTTCTTAATGTGGGTATCATATCAACATAAGTCAAGTAATAAGAGATAGAAAGCAGCATTATTTAATATTCTCAAGTCAAAATTAAATGTTTGAAAAATAATTATAAATTATATTTTTTTTACTATTCATGATATTAAACTACATTTACTTGAAATATCAATCAATATTTATACTTTTTAAAAAGTAAAACTTGACATATAAAAGCAAATCAATTGAGTAAAAAGAATAAGAAAAAGAGAAATTAAATCCCATGCCGCAAGGTTACGTGAAGAATATTTATTTGTACATGAAATAGTCCTACTTTCGGAGCATTCTTGATGTATTTTCAAGATTCAAATTCAAAATTTACTTAATATGTAATCAAAGAAAAATCGGAAAGAATAGGATATTATGTTTTTCAAGGCTAAATTGTATGAATTTTTAAATATATTCATTCATCATATTAAAATTAAAAGATTAAAAACAAAATTAATCAGATATAATTTTTAAATATTTAATTTCGCTATTTATGTTTGTGATGGAGAACCCTAGGTACCTAGGTATCATCGACTGGAAATTAATATTGCATTTAAATGTTTTTCCTATCCACTACCAAACTTCTAGGTGGTAGCAAGAGCTCGTTTGGTTTCAAAATTGTTATTTTCCTCAATTTTAATATGGGATTGACAATGAGATTAGGATTTTGATATAACTAATTTTAAAATAAGTAATTTTATAATTTTATTCAGTTATCTTTTTTACCCCTCATAATCAAACGAGTCCTTAGAAAAAAAAATAACACGAAATCTAGGTGGCTCAACTTTGATGCACCATCTCATTCATCTTATTTGTCATTCTTGCTTAAAATATATGATTCAAAATAATATAGATTAATATAATCGAAATGGATGTAGTATTATTGTAGTAAATAAAGATACAAAGTTAATTAGAATAAATTTATTCTTTTTATTAGTTTTAAGGAATAAAATATAGAAAATTATAGTTTATCCAATTATCAAATATAATATTTACTTATATAAAATCTAATATATATAATTTACGTCTTAACTAGCTACCATAGGTTCACACACAAATTTTTAATGTTTTTTTATAAATGAAATGCTAATTCAAGACACAATCTGTAATTTCAAACTTCAAAAAGCTTTTTCTCTTTTTTTTTTTTTTGCTATTCACATTTCAACTGAATTTATGTTGGATCACCTAATAAAAGTGTGGCCCATAGTCTTTAGGCCCATTTTATAGTTCTGTTCCCTCTACAACTTAGTCAGCTACACATTTGCTAAAACAATAGAGGAACTTTCACATATAATCGTCCAAAAATAGTCTAATTATTTTTCATAGTTATAGTTTAATAATTATAATTTTAGCTACATGTTATAGAGAGGCGAGTGATAGAGGGCAAAGAGTGGAAGAGAGATGAATTGTATATGTATATCGATTAGATAATTGTATATTATACATATGTATTTGTATATTATGACGAATTATACATATACAAACGTGACTAATTATACAAACTCGAAGTCAGCCCATGTAATTAATGTATAATGTTAGTTGCGAGTGGTAATTATAGCAAACTATAGCTATGATGAATAATTAATTAGTATAAATTTACTTAACCGCTTAATTTTCTCAAAACAATACTACTCAAGTTTATTCATTATTGAGCAGACAAGAAAAGTAATTTTCAGAATAATTTTTCACTCCTTTTTAAAATCAATTACGCCTCCCATCTCAATATATGTGACACCCTTTTCTATTTTAATCATTTTCAAAAAGAACAACACTTCTTTTTTTATTTAAATTGTATGATCTTAGGTAGAGAGTAGAGACTAGTGGTATTTTAATAGGTAAACCAGGAGCAATATTCTATTTCAGGTAATCAAAGAGTTGCTGCAACACCCACAAAATAAGATGTTAAGGACTTAAGGAGCTATACTTTGATAGTCTGTTTGATCAAATTTCGAAAATTAATCTATTCTCGTAAGTGTTCGCTTTCAAAAATATTTTTAAAAATATTAAGATACTTCTGTTAGCTTCACTAATCACCAGAGTTTTATAAATGCCTAATTTTTATCCAAAACTTGGACAAACACATAGCCTTTCTAATAAGGTGACTAAAATCGCGCCAAAAATAGTGTTAAAAGGTGAACTAGTGAAGAGTGCTTACTATACGAAACAAGACAGAACGAGATATCATTCTAATCAAGGTCACACTGTAGAAACTGTGTAGAGTCTTGAAAATGTACCAAACCTTACCGTTGTTTTCGAAAAACCCTCGGCTCGAATAACACTTGCTAAAATTAAAAGCGCAAAAAAATGTATCGGATGTAACAGATGCTAATAACTCAGTACAATGAATGGATAAAAAGCCCCATTGTTTACATTTACACAGATTGCCTCAGTCTAATATATGATTATCCCTTAATACTAACCAACCGAAAAAACTATCGATAGCACTAGAACTACAATTCTTTGGGCTCATTTAGTTAGGAACAAGTTATTCCACGATTGTTATCTCCTGCGATTTTATCCTAACCAAATATGGAATAAACTCATCCTAAAATCAATCTCGGGATTAGTTATCCCTTACCCCTCCTACCAAACGAGCCCTCCTCATCAACAGGTAATCAGCAAATCAAAAACTCTGCTTCAACCTCTCTGTAAACTCTACTGGACATATCAGTACAGAATCTACACATAGTCCACCTTTAGTATGTGTACAATCGATCTGAGTCAACGAATATTTAACTTTCATGGGTTCTACTGAACCCGTAGCAACGAAGTCACCTACATGGTGGTACTTCCATATTCCAGGTTCGTTCAAGTAGCATTGGGTTGTAGCTTGTTGACCATCTGATGTCGACAGCTGAAACCGCACCGGTTTCCTATCCCACCCATGAACATGCTCGGAGTTGCAGACTCGGCGTCCAAATCTCCAAGAGGCACGTCCTACTTGTAGTCTGAAGAATATGCTATAGGACCCAACGGGGAATGGGAAATCAACCTCTCCATCAACTTCAAACCACCAGATCTGTTGGAGATAGGCAACGGACTTGAATCTGCATGGATGGAAAGGAGAAGAAATTAGTATGTGTTCTGTCCGAGGACGTACTAGCTTGATGTCGATACATGAATATAGCAGTAAAACCAAAAGCTCAATTGGGACTACAAGAATATCAAGTCTCTAGTAAACACTAGAACAAGAAATGTGTACTAATGTTAAAGGCGTTTCTAATCATAATCGCTAAGTAAATCATTTGGACCAACAATTAGTTGTGGATGAAACTTGAACATTTTGCAGAAGTCTGAGCAACATGACTCGAGAACCATCAAATAACAAGCTAACAAGTAATGCTGAACCTTGGTGGGTATGTTGAACCATGTAATCTATCCAGACATTGCATAAACAACAATATAACCGATGCAATGGGAAAAAACAATCCAATCGAAAGATCAGATCACAACGATAATACTACTGCAAAAAAAAACATGAATTTCGGTCATTTGCATATAAAACACCAATTAGTCATAAGCATTGCAATGTCAAATTAAAAACTACATTAAGCAACTCCACTTCATATACTTGAAACCTAAGCTATGTTACCCGGACTCTTCAATAATGTCAGGATGCATGTCGGATTCACCAAAAGTAGTGAAATTTTGGAGAATCCGACACGGGTGCGGCATCAAAGGTGAAGAGTCCGCACAACTAAGAACCTAAGTTGTTCGGAATCTTTGAAAATAGATGGGTGTGTGTCGGATCCTCCAAAAGTATACTTATGGAAGAACAACAACAATCTTGAAGAGTACAAGCAACATAGCTTGAAGCCATATTCTTAACAAAACAATTCACAAACTAGTCAATTCGCTTTGCAGGGATTTCTATTGAAGAAAATGCCCCAAATGGACGAACATTCAGAGTTCATCAGCCAATCTAATAACACATACATCAATAACAACACAAATACAAAAACATCCAATTTACTCTAAACAAACATCAGAAGCAAGAAAATCACAAACTCTCACCTTGATTCATCTGTTTCAATCCGACTCCAATATCTCCTATCATCGATGCCCGTTATCACCAAGCCACTTGAAGATATAGACATACAAACTCTTCCAGTTCTCTTATCTAACCAAACTTTCTGCACATATACCACAAAACAAATAAAAACATCAAACTCAATTTCCACCATCAAAACAACTAATGAGCTTTTAGATTGCAACTCAAGTTTAATATACTACCACTTTAACAACAACTCCTCAACAGAAACTAGTACAAATTTACTAGTAAATGGTAGATGAATTTTCATTTTCAGCAAAAAAAATTAGGGATCTTCACACAAACAGCTGACAAATTTACTGTTTATGTATACAATACAATATTTTACCTGGATTATACATATAATATACCTCCGTTACACAAATTAATCAAAATTTCAATAAATTGGGTACTCAAATAATATCAATAAAGGGAGATTTAAGCATAAGAGGGATAAAAATTGTACCTTTGAGCCACCATCAAAAGAATTAGGTCGACAAAGCTTAGCATAAATATCTCTTTTACACAAATTAGCCGGAAATTTTCGACCAGCAAAGACCCTTTGAATAATAGAGGTGTAATTCATGGGTAACTTTGATTCCCACACAAAATCAGCAGAAGAAGCGCCTCTAAAAGCCCTATTAAGCATGGATAATTTACAGATCTGAGGCGGGTCCATGTATACAAGAACTGAAGCTACACAACTTTCCGGCAAATCACCAAGACTTGGATGATTTTGCTGAGCAACAGTAGATGAAAACTGAGGAATCAACACAGAAAACGAAGAACCCATGATGGGTTTTCAGTAAGAATTAGAGAAAAAAATCTCAAATTCTTCAGTACAGAAAATGAAATTGAAAAATGGTGATATGGGTATTAAAGAGAAGAACACAGACAAAAAAATACAGCTGGAGACTGGATATATATATATATATATATATAATATATGTATATATATTTGGACGGTGACAGGGTGGGGTGGGGGTGGGGGTGGGTGGTAGGGTGTATAGATTAGGGGAGTATCTAGTAGTAATTAGTTTAGATTTTTTTTTTAAAAAGTTTATCTTAAACTTTAATACCTTGTATTATTGCATAATAATAGTTGGATTAGATTGAATAAGTTTGATATTTTCTCCGTCTCTGTTTTATATTAGTTGATCAATTTTGTTAATATGTATATTAAGATATTATAAATAAGAGGATAGTTTTATTAATTCGCTCTTTAAGAACTTCTTTGAAGATAGTTTTATTAATTCGCTCTTTAAGAACTTCTTTGAACTTTATAAATATCTATGACATTTTTAAGAAGAATTAATTATGAGAGTAATAAAAAACTCTATTAATATTTTTATGATTTAATAAAATGATCAATAAAAAAGGAGTAATTTGAAAAATGAAATGGATAATTAATACACCGAATGATTTGATTAATCATATGGTAAAATTTGACTAAATATTAGCATACATAAGGAGTATAAATTACTAATGGGATTTTGTTATCTCATTCGTCTAGATTTATGTAATATTTTTTAGAGTTAAATTTAGAAATTCACGCAAATAAATTAGGATAAATATATTATCTGGTTATAATTGTTGTTTTTTTAAAAAAAAATGATATTTTTAGAACAAATTTTATTTGTCGACACAAATAGTTGACCATAACGAAATTTGATGAAAATAATTTTGGGGAGAGATTTTTTTAAATTAATTAGTAAATAAATATTTATTAGAACAAATAATCTTCTACTTTTTTTAAAGTCTTTTCTTTTCTTGTGAGAAACAAAAATAGGAAGGAAATAAAATCGAAATTGGAATTTTAAAAAAAAATCATCTTTTATCTCTTTTTTTTTTTATACCAGCCTTCTAATTTTATTTATCCTCTTCTTTATATTTTTTAGGCGATTCTAGATAAAGATAAATGTCTTTATTTCATCTATCTATCTAAATTATATTAAAGACATAAAAAAAGCTTTATTGGATTTTTATTCTTTATCAAAAGATTGTGCAATAGATAAAATTATTTTTCTATAATTATTATTTCACTATTTTATAATATTGATTATAACATAAAAAATAATAATTTATTAAGTGAAGCAATATTGGAAAAATTGTGTACATGACGATTTTTTAAAATAAATATATGAAAATATTATGTACGTGAAGGAAGGGATGAGATCCTAAAAATAAATTTTAAAACTCTTAAGCATATGGAATTTTTTTGCTTTGTGTATGTAAGTCCCAAATATAATGGAAAAACACAATCGAAAGAAAATAATTATGCTAATTCATGTCATGCGCGTTAGAAAATATTATTAGCTCAGTTGATTAATTATTTAAATTATCGCCTTATTAGTAAAGGTTAATAATAAAAGACTTCAGTTTTTTTTGAAAAATATGATATTATATATGACAATTAATTCTATTATATAATTTAAATTTTGTGAAGTACGCAAGGAGTAGTAACAGAATTATTCTCTATATAATTGAGGCCACAAATTAAAGAACCAAATTAGTGGATAATAATAAAACACTAATCAGATGCTTACTGCTAATGATATAATAATTGATCGTATTAATACACTTTCCATCACATATATTGTGTATCACACGTCTATAAATTGCATTATCAAGTTCATTGCTTTTTTTAATTATTATTATTTAAAACTTAGGTTATGGTCGGTCACTAATTTGCCATTTTTATAAAGATGTTAGTTGATAAACATTTGCATTAATCTTATAATATAATATTAACCAAAATAAAAACATAACACAATCATTAATTTGCATTATCACTTTTGTCCTAAATAGCTTTTTCACAATATATGAGTTGTTTTTGTCATTGTTTTATTTTATGTGCATGCGCTTTCGGTCGGGTAGGCATAATTTGGATATATTAACGACTATCGGATAGAATGATAAGAATTTATTTATTTTTTATTAGAGGTTTTCGACTTTAGTTTCTTAATATATAGAAGTTATATTCCGCTAAAGCTTTTCTATCTATTTTTTACGAGGATTGAGCTAGATAAAACTGATGAGTTCATTCATATCGTTTTTAATGAAACATTATTTATATATGATTAAAAAGAAATTGAATATGCATATAATATACGTTAAACATTTACTCTTCTTTCATAATTCATATATCTATTTCTTTATATTTTGAATTCTGTTAAAATTTTAACTCCCTCCTTTGGACATGATTTTATTATCTTTGAACTTATTAAATCCCACGTCTTTATGCTTCTATTGTGAATGATTTTTTTTAATAATAGTTTCACTACTTATTTTACTTATATATACATGTATATCTTATTTGTGTGACAATAAAAAATGATGATATTATTAAATCTTTTAATATATTCATATTTTATCAGAAGAAGAAACAATTTTATGGACATAAAACAAAAATAATCAACAAAAAAGAAAAACTAACTATGGTAACAAATTTGAAATCCAAAAGAAAATCGAACTAATTTTTAATCCCTCCGTCTTTATTTACTTGTCCATATTTTCTTTTATATCTATCCCTATTTACTTGTACATTTTAACAAATAAAGAAATGACAATAATTTTTTTTCTAATATGCCCTTATTTAATTCTAGAAAATTCCTAGTACTACTAAGTTGTAATGCATGCTTTTTGGAACTAGAAAATGCATTTATTATACTTGGTGAGTTGCATAATCTTTTAAGCTAAAGCGTAAAATTATAACTAATCTATGAAAATAATTGATGTCTTAATATATGCGTCATTTTTAAAGTGGACAATTAAATAGGAACAGAGAGAGTATTTAACTTAATTAAGTTGTAATTTTTTTTAAAAAAAAAATTAAAAAAATCTATTATTCATCAATCTAATATTAATATGAAAGTCCACTCTAGTATGAAACCATGATCATGTTGAAAACAACTACGTATATTATTTTTATATTTATAATAAAAATATATGTATACAAATCAAATCAATGTTCCGTTTACGTATTAAAGTCTTACAACAACAAAATATAAAATATTATACTAGGTTACATGGACAATTAAATATTAAATGGGGTCTATTGTATTTATTTATTTATTTAATATATTTAATTTTTGGAATTACTACGTGGCAAATCAATAATAGGGGGTATATATGATGTATGTAGCCACCTCTACGTGTGTATGAGTCAGAAGCAAACTAGATAACAGCTCATTGTTTATTGTGCCACGTGGCTTATGGTCAGTGTGTGTGGGGAATTAATAAGACTATTGAAATATATTATAATTTTCCCTTGCTACTAACTCAATATAAAAATAATAAATGAATTAAATATACATATTGTTATTAATTTATTTATTAAGCAAGTTGAATGGATAAAAAGTATATTTACTTACTTTGTTGCGTGACTTAATCTTCAATCTATTAATGATGATTAGTCTAAAAAAAATTATGTCTACATTCTGATTCAATTTGATTATCAATTTAAAATTAAGATGTTTAGTAATATATTTAAGATTTGAATATGATAGAGATTTTCATGTGAATATGTTTTGTTTATGAATCTCCAAGTCACAATTTTTATATATTTACTAGATTTTTAAAATATAAATACAAAATATGTACAAAGATTATTAAATTTTTGAAAATTATTGCCTAACAATAATACACTAAATTTATTTGTTGGTGATCATGAAGATTCGAATCTTCAATCAAGAAGGATATAGAACTTAACATGTTTTTTTGTCACTAGACAGTTAATATTCTTAATTCAGTGATCACGAGGATTCGTATCCTCAATCAAGAAGGACTTTTTTTCTTCATAGAACTAAACATGTTTTCTTTGCCATTAAATAATTAATACTCTTAATTTACTGATCACGAGAATTGAGTCCTAAATCAAGAAGAAGACAGAACTTAACACGTTTCTTCTGCCACTAGACAGTTAATGCTCTTAACTTAGTGATCACGAGGATTCGAATCCTCAATCAAAAAGGACATAAAACTTAACACGTTTTCTTGGTCACTAGACAGTTAATACTCTTGACTTACTGATCACGAGGATTCAAGTCCTCAATCAAGAAGGACATTGAACTTAACACGTTTTCTTTGTCACTAGACAGTTAATAGTCTTAATTTACTGATCACAAAGATTTGAATCTTAAATAAAAAAGAAGATAGAATTTTAACACATTATTTTGCCACTAAATAGTTAATATCCTTAACTTAATCATCACGTGAATTTGAATCCTCAATCAAAAAGGACATAAAAATTAACACACTTTTTTTGTCACTAAACAATTAATACTCTTAACTTAGTGATCACGAGAATTTGAATCCTAAATCAAGAAAGAGATAAAACTCAATGCATTATTTTGCCAGTAAATTAATATCACGCTTGGTTTATGGATCTCCTATTCACAGTTTTTATATGATCACTAAATATTTTAATATAAATACATAACATATGATAAAAATTACAATATTTTTTTTTGAAAATTATCACCTAATAGTTAACATCCTGATTTCACCCTTGAAGGTTTTGTTTAGGTTCAAAATTCTTCTAATAAATTATTATGATATGATTAAAAATTCTTTTTGTCTTTATTATTTATTAATAAAAAAGAAGATACAAATTTTTATGACATTTAAAATATGAGTTAGGAAATTGCCACCCCTTTTGTATTTGTATGTGATCATGACACAAATAGTATGGAATTAATGTAAATATGACAATATAGTATGATGTTTTAAAATTATAACTCATCTGTATTATTCCAAGAATGATAATTAGACTAAATTAATTGTTTGAAAGATACTCTCCAGGCCATAATTGTTTAGCGCGTATATTAAAAATAAATATTCAAAATTAATTATAATTTAAATAATCAAGAAATAATTAGTCATTTATTTCAATTCTATCTTTATTAATTACTTTATTTTGTTCAATTAAAAAGTTATGTAGATTTTTGATATTTTTGGTATAGTAGAATTACATTAATCAAATTACACATCATATTAAATTTTTCTTTGAGAGGGTGCATGACCTTACCTCGACAAACAATTGTGAACATAGGGAGTAATTCTACGTCTCGAGTGGAAATATATGAATAGTTTCAAAAACTAAGGCAAGCACGGAGGAAAAGATCAAATAGTCCCTCTTCTTTTGATTAAGGCTCAAAGTGATCCTTGAGTTTTCAGATGGAGCACTAATAGTCTCTCATGTTTGCAATATTGGTGCACTTTTGGTCCTCATCCAAAATTTTACCTATTTTTTAGCATTGATATTATCCATAACGTATATATGGGATGTGCAATCGTCATTTTATATATTTAGTAGAAATAAGAACTCCATATGAAAAAATGTGAGAAGAATAACACTTTGTTTTGTTTTGTAGAAATCGTATTGCAGGTAAAGTCGAGAGGTTTATCACGATAATTTCACGTGCAATAGTAGCATTTTTTCTTTTCTACAAAGTCATATGTTAAGATGTTCTTAATTTTGTTGCAGTAATATTTCTAGTAAACAGAACAAGATGTTTTTCTTATCACCTTCTCTCAGATAGAGTTATTATTTCTACTAAATATATAAAAAGAGGATTGGACATTCTTTATTTAAAATTCTGGACAAAATTAACGTTTAAAAAATAGGCAGAATTTTAGGGAGGACCAAAAGTGCACCAATATTCCAAACATAAGGGACTATTAATGCTCTATGTGAAAACTCAAGGATCACTTTGAGCCTTAACTCAAAGATGAAGAACTATTTTGATCTTTCCCTCGCAAGCACGCACTAGGATTTTGAAAGTCAAATAGTCAATTATAACTATAGTCTATATCTCTAATTAAATATATTATGTTTACTTATCAAAACACACAAAAAAAGTTTCATTATTTAGGAAAATATTTTCTATAAAGTAAAATCCATGAAAATATATTTTTTTTTACACCAAACACACCTTTGAGTTTCAAAATTGAAATTAAATACTTCTAATTAATAATTTCTTAAATTTTTAAATATAAAGTTGAAATAATAGACCAAATCTTCAAATATTATTATTTCAAATTATCACATTCATTTTTATTTCAAAATTTGTTCATCATTACAAGTGGATGAAAATTTATGAAATAAAATGTGGATGACAAAGAAATTAGTAGGCAAGATAAAATCAAATCTAGCAAGTTGCATAATCTTTAATTATTTAAGGACCATAAATAATAAGTAATACAGTTAGGAAGATATGAGAAAAAAAGGGAAAATGTATTTGTCACATCACCTAATTAATATCTTTTGTATCTCAACTAACATCATGCCAAAAGTAATTAATCACATGCATGAGCATAACCACAAATTGAAGTAACATTTAGGACCCACAAAATCATAATTAGGTATGTTAATCAATATGATAATTAATTATGTGAAAAGGAACATATATTATATACATTTTCTAGAGTTTTCGACTCCTTATAATCGTTGTGATCCATTTGATAATATATAAGTACGTGGACTAATACGATACGTAGCTATTCATTTTGTTAAGAAAATACAAAATAAAAAATAATTTCATGTACACTTATAATTGGTATAGTGTGATACACTAATAAACTCTTAACACTTCTCTCCATGCTAAGATTCAAGACAAAGCATGAATCTGACTTTGATGTCATATGTTACAAAGTATCTCGCTAGTGATAATATTGATTATTGGGAAAAGGGTCTGATATATCTCTTAACTTTAATATTTGGAGTTGATTTACCCCTCGTTATAAAAGTAGCTTATATATGCTCTTACCGTTATACAAACGGCTCACATATACCCCTATTGTTACAAAATGAGCTCACATATACTCTTTATTTAACGGAAGTTAAAAAATTAATTTGAAATTTATATTTTTTACTTTTAATTTTTTTTAAAAATTATTTCGGAGTATATATGATTCTTCTATCAAAGTTCAAGGTATATCTTAATTTTTTTCATACATAAGTTATTTTTTGACTTCTTTTATTATAATTATTTGAGTTTCTTATTCTTATTTTATTTTTTTCTTTCATTCCTTAGTTTAAAGAAAAAAAATTAAAACTATTTCTTTTTGTCTATATTGTAATTTGAATTTTGTATTCGAAGAAAAAATTTGGTCATCTACAATAAGTTTTACAAGAATATTAGTGAAACATAAATAAATTTGATTATCAAAATAATAATTCTAAATTAGTCATTGAAACAAAAAAAAGGTAAAAAAAGATATATTTGGCGAGGATTAAATTTACTCATATGGGATTATATTTTTTTTAAAAAATAAATAAAAATTTAGATTAAAATTAAATTTTTTCCATTCCGTTAAAGGAAAAGGGTATATGTGAGCCATTTGTTTATAAGTAGGGGTATATATGAGCCATTTTCATAACAAGGGATATATCAGCTCTAAATGACAAAGTTGAGGGGTATATCAGACCCTTTTCCCTTGATCATTTTAGACCTAGACAAGCAAGACTTTAAAATGCATCACTAGGAACGTAAGGTATGCTTACTTATATATCGATATATCTTTTGTGTTTTTGCTGATGAGGGCCTCTCGTAAGTTGGATAGTTGCAACATGTTGAAAATACTTCAATCCATGAATGTGTACGCATCAGGCCGGGCAATAGAGTGACAGATAAAGAATTTTCGAATTCAAGAGTGAGGGCGGAATAAATTCATACGCATCACTAGAGATACAAGGTTTGCTTAATTATATATCGATATCTTTTGTGTTTTTACTGATGTGGCCCCCAAGAAACTATATATAGTTGCAACGAGATGAAAATACTCCCGTCCATAAATGTATAGACACTATACTGTAACGGACAGTGGAACCTCCAATAAAGAATGTCCGAATCCAAGTGTGAGGGTAGAACAAATAAGATTTTGAGCTCTTTGTAAAGTATGAACAATCCTCTTCTCTTTGACGTAACTTTAGGTGATAAATTAGATCAAAAATCTAATATAATAAGTGTTTTACCATAATATAAAACTGTTTTAAACAAATTTTTGATCGAGCTTGAGTATTAATATTAAATATTTTTTATTATAAATTTAAATTTAATCAAATTTCAATATTATTATTTCTAACAGTGAGGCATGTGAAAAATGTTATATTCCATTGACATCCTTGTCATACACAAGTGGGAGTGATTACAGTGGCTAATAATTAATTATATATTCTGTATTCTTAATATTATGTGATTCGAATACTTTCCACGCAATAATGTTTAAAAAGTTATTCCAATGCCCAACGAATATGACAGAAATTGAATAAAAAATCTTATAAATGATTTATTATGATAGTAATAACAATTTACAGTTTGATTTCTTTATGTAAAAAGGAGAATTATCTCTTTTTTTTCTTTTTTTTTCTGAGAGAGAAAAATTAAATAAACTGTGGCTGTTGACACAGTTGATTGAATTATTTAGGATGTGGAAAACTTGGTTTTGTTAAGACCATAGTTTATAAAAGTATTCTCTGATATGTGTATAATAATTTATCTATCAAAAAGTAAAATAAGTTACCTATATATCATCAATACAATTGCGGTGTAATGATAAAACTGCTCAACTCTTAATTAAAGATTTTGAATTTGAACTTTGCGTACGGAGAAAATCTTGTTGAGAGCGCCAGTCCAAAATGAGCTCTAGTGCATGATCCGAATTTAGTCGAGATTCTAATAGTTTGGCAAAAAAGTTACTTATATACCAAGCATCACGAGGTAAAAAAAAGAAATATACCTACAATGAGAGTTGTCCTCCCGTTTATTATATTTTGTTGGAATTGTTGAAATAAATACATTTTTATTGATTTTTTTTATTACTTAAGGTTTAAACTCAAAATTTCTAATTAAAAAGAAAAAGAAACTCGTTCATTTCGTCACAATCTTGATAATGTTATATATGATTGACAAAATTATTCAATAAAATGTGATTTGCTCAATCTATTTAAATCTGAACATATCATGTTATGATTTATTATTTAACTTATTGTAATCCAACTTATTTCTGCTCATATAACTCTATCCTTTCGAAAAAGTCTTCATCTATTATTTTAATTAACCTATTAAAAACCTTTAATTATATATGTTGGTTGGCAAGGAGAAAGGGAAAGAAAGCTACCTAAAACAAATTGTGAAAAACAAATAAAATAATTAGGGGAAGGCCAATGAAATAGCCAAAAAGTGTAACAAAATTATTATTGATTTGAGATTACATGTCAATATTTTCAATTTTGGTCCAACCAACTACATAAATATCTTGTGATAGACAAAAAATCTTCATTCAAATCATTTTGGCCTTTTCACACTAAAGTCCTTCCTTTAATATCTTATATTTTGAAAAGTTGGAAAAAATAGAAAAAAAAAACAAACTAAACTTAGTAATTGTGACACCATCTTAATTTGTTATTCAACAACATTATTAAAGAAGCAAGAAAGATTAATCTATATTGTTCAATATATCGATCCTAGCAAAAACTTAACGTACGGAATATTATAGATATTACTTTTTTTCTATTTATGTAAAATAAAAGGTTAATTTAAAATCACAACAGTTATGAATTAAGATCAAAGATGATAAATATGCACATAGGCTCGATATCATTTACGTACCATTTTCGTGCCATATTATTTGCATTTTCTAGTCTTTTTAGGCTACTTTTGAAGAGAAAAAAATGTTCACTATATGCTAAATAGGAAAATTTGCATCTATAAGCAAATAGAATGATTTTTTTTAATGTGCATCGGTTGGTTCAGTTCGATTTTATATAGTATTAATTTGGTTTATTGTTTTTGATTTTTAAATATGTTAAGCCAATAACCAAATCAATATAATGTTTTTTATTGGTTTTTGATTTATTGATTTTGATCCTTAACGGTTCAATTTTCGGTATAATCAATAAGAAAATACTTATAAAATAAATATATGATTTGTCTAATAAATTTGATGCAAAAACACAAGAATGTAACATTACAAATGCTCATATAAAATAGAAACAATAATAACAACACATTAAAAGAATTATACAAACGTAACACAAAGAGAAATTAAGAGGAACAATGTTCTTATTTTAGACTTTAACGTTTTTTATAATGTGAATATCGTAAACTCAAAGTCACTGTAAAGTGTGAATTGAAGGTAAAGGACAAAGATAGTAACTACGAATTGAGATTAATATATAATATTTATGTACAAGTAAAGTAATAAATTACTAGTCTTAATGGATTATCAGTTTACCCAATAATTCAATATTAAAAATCAATACTGGACCGATAACGCAATAATTTCTTATAAAACCATTAAAAACCCGTTAACCCAATAACAATAAATCAATAATACTTTTATCGATTCAATTTATCGATCGATTCGATTTTTCGTACCCCTAATTTTTTTTCCAGAAAAAATTTAGTTCACAGAAAAGGGCTATTTCATGCAATTTTTGTGTCAGCCAGCTTCATTGACCATTTTATTAAGATGTAAAATACGAGCCCAAGAGAAGTCGGCCCAGTTAAACAATGTACTTATCTGGTCTGTTAATGGGCCTAGTTAGATGCCATAAACATAATAAAAGTTATTTCCGATAGAGGCTCGATTTATTAACAAATAACACGATAAGTAGGAGAAAAAAAGTACTAGTACCACTAATAAGAAAAATTAGCCGAGTACTAATTAACCTTCTACAATATCTTTATATCTAAAGCTATGATCCTTTAAGTTGCATGATATTTAAATTCTGTCTAATCATCCTTTTCAATACTTTTACAACTTATCACTGATCTCGATCTCTTCTCATACCTATAATATTATAACCAACCTTTTACGTCTTCTCACATCTGAACATCTTTTTTTTTACAAGTTTAAATCATCTCAGTCTTCAATTTTTTTAACTAAAAAATCACTCTCAATTTATCTCGAATATCTTTATTTTTAATCTTATCTAGCATAAGATATCTACTACACATTTTGAAACGATCACTTTATAAAATTTACCTTTCATTGAATCGAAAGTTATACACATAAAATATATTAAAGTTAAAAAACAATAGAAATGATTGATTTTTATATTTTTTACATACAAATACCCCAAAGTTCCAAGTACTTCTAATTTAGCATAAAAGCTTTTTTAGGTGAAATCCTCTCTATTATTGGCCTAAAAAATTCTTCCTTTATCAGCAATGAGCTCTTCTTCAACCTTTTTCCTCACCAACCCCTTTTCATCGGTTTCGGGTTCGACCCATCTCCGCCGTTCATTCAACAATGTAAGGTGCGGCGGCGGCGGCGGCGGAGTTAGAATCGCCGCTAGCCTTAACGTGGAAGTGCAGGCACCGGATTTGAGCAAAGAGGTTATGGATGAATCTAACAAGGTTTTTGTGGGTACATATGCTAGGACTCCATTGGTTTTGTCGAGTGGCAAAGGGTGTAAATTGTATGATATTGAAGGGCGAGAGTATCTGGACTTGACCTCTGGTATTGCTGTGAATGCACTTGGACATGGTGATCCTGATTGGATTAGGGCTGTTACTCAACAAGCTAATGTGTTAACTCATGTCAGCAATCTTTACTATACTCTCCCTCAGGTCAGCTCTTATTTTGTAGAGTATCTGTTTATTAAAAATTTCATTTGGAATCATTGTGCACAGGGATTTAAAAAGGGGATTTTAAAAAATAGTTTCTTTAGTGATAATACAAGTTTTGTTCTCTCTTTTTGGGAGTTGTATAGTGAATAGGGATTAAAAAAAGAGTCTTTTGCAGCTTTTTACTGGTATTTTTGGAAGAAAACATGATAAAATAGAGTGGGATGGACATTGATGATCATGTAGACAAGCATGAGACTAATTCTACGGGATACTTGTCACCTCCCACCAGCAACAGGCTATGTTGCTCTGACTCTTCAAAAGATGCCGATGGGTCGTGCTGGATCCTCCAAAAGTAGTATATTTTTTTAAGGATCCGACACGGGTGCAGCAACATTTTAGGAGAGCCTGAGCAAATTAGTGGTACTGGATACTCTGTCCCTCAAGGCTAGAACAGATGGAAAGGAATCGCTTAGTGTTTTTGTGGGGATTTAACTTAAGACCTTGTGATGCTTAACTCACTTCATCGACCACTAGGCTACACTCTTTGGTATTTGTTGTTTTGGTTTCTTAAGTAGTCAGAATGAGGACATGGGATATTACTCAATTCTATTTAATGTTCAAGTTTTCTAGTTCTTGTTAGAATATGTAGTCTTTGAATAGAAGTGTTAATGGTTCTCGGTTGAAACGGAAAAAAAAAAGCAGTATCATATTGTGGATTCATTTTGTGCCGCTGAATGGTATGAAGTGGTAATTGGAACTTACTAGCAGTGTGAAAGTTTCTTTGTTTCTGGATTTTTTTTTTTGGGAGATGTTGGCTAGAGGGGTCTTATTCAGGAGCGGAGCTTTAGAAGAATTTATGGGTTCACAGAACGGGGTAGCTTTAGTCAAAACCTTATACTATTTGTGTTATGAAATTCACTATATATGTGTGTGTAAATTTAATTTATCAAAAACCCAGTGTAAGGCTGTAAGCTACATTTTTTAGAACGCAAAATCCGTAAACTCAAAATTTTGGCTTCGCCTCTGGTCTTATTTTGTAAAGCGTTCCTGAACATGTTTGTTCTTCTATGTCTATAATTTGATATATCAACTTAGTTACCTTCTTAACTGTAACTTTGTATATGATTAATTATTATGGCTTCAAGGGGCATCTTTTCTCCTCCATCTGCAAAAGGATCTTTGAATATAACACTAACATAGTGTTCTATTATTTCGTACAGCTGGAGCTTGCAAAACGCCTTGTTGCTAGTTCTTTTGCAGACCGTGTTTTCTTGTCGAATTCTGGAACAGAAGCAAATGAAGCTGCAATTAAATTTGCAAGGAAGTTTCAGAGATTTTCTCATCCCGATGAGAAGCAGCCTCCTGTGGAGTTTATTGCCTTCTCCAATTGCTTCCATGGAAGGACCATGGGTGCAGTTGCTTTGACAAGCAAAGAATATTATAGGTCACCTTTTGAACCTGTAATGCCAGGGGTTACTTTCCTGGAGTATGGTAATGTTCAAGCAGCAAAAGAATTAATTCAGAGTGGTAAAATAGCTGCTGTATTTGTCGAACCAATCCAAGGTGAAGGTGGTATATATAGTGCAACACAAGAATTTTTACAAGCACTGAGGACTGCCTGTGATAGTGCAGGTTCTCTCCTTGTATTTGATGAGGTAAGAAACTTTACAGATTACGTTGCTACCACTTTAGTACATTAAGCTTATGTCTCATCTGACATGTATAACAAACCCTTATATTGATGAAAATTACATAAACATACAAGCAGTTACCTTGACCGATAGCGCATGTCTTTGTAAAGTAACACATTGTATTGTTTTCGTAAGGTAACTTCTCTAGGATTCATCAAAAGAAAACATATGAAAATGTTAGCTTGCATAGCGAAATGGATAGAAAAATTCAGCATTGTTTACTTTGGTCATTTGGTTGAGAAATAAGTTATGCAGGGATTGTACTGGTTAACATTATTTCAATGATGAATAGTGGTTCCCAATTACATCATAAGGAAAAAGCTTACTGCTCTTGTTTTATGTAAACTCAATTCACCATAAGCTGGCAGATAGGACTAAGGTTGTTTATCCACTAAGAGCAAATATATTGCCTAAGATTGGTTTATATTTTTTGTGTAGATAAATAGCTAATTGATGAAATATGAACACCATCTACTTGTAAAATAAAGTTTAGAAATTATACATGTGACGGCTTCTTGGGTTGTTAACGCTCTCTCCTTCCAACTGTGATAATGGATGGAATGAGTCAATGCACGACACTGTACTGAATATTTTACTTGTATTTTCTTTTATTAGGTTCAATGCGGCCTAGGAAGAACTGGTCATCTTTGGGCGCACGAAGCTTATGGCATATACCCAGATATAATGACTCTTGCAAAGCCTCTTGCTGGAGGTCTACCTATTGGAGCAGTGTTGGTAACTGAAAGAGTTGCTGCTGCCATCAATTATGGGGATCACGGTAGCACCTTTGCTGGCGGTCCTCTTGTTTGCAATGCTGCAGTTGCTGTGCTGGACAAGATCTCCGGACCAGGTTTCCTTGCCAGTGTCGCAAAGAAAGGTCAAGATTTCAAGGAATTGCTTGTTAAGAAATTAGGAGGGAACTCACATGTGAGAGACGTACGAGGTGTGGGGCTTATTATTGGGATCGATCTTGATGTACCAGCATCTCCGCTGGTTGAAGCATGTCAACAATCTGGCCTTCTTGTATTGACTGCAGGGAAAGGAAATGTTGTGAGGCTTGTACCACCATTGACCATCACCGAGCAAGAATTGGACCATGCAGCTGAGATCTTATTCAATTGTTTGCCTGTACTAGATAAGACCGCCAATAACTAGGCTCAAATACTCAAGAAGGTTTTGTTGCATGTTCACTTCTATGGGGAGCTTCACAGGATCATATGCATTTGCTCATGGAGATCACTTTCATGAGAAGTAACAAAATGTATTTGTACGTACAATTTAAGGTATCGTCTTCTATGAAGCTCTTGTCGTACCTGATTGTGTCATTCTGTTGGCTGAAGATTCATTTAGAGCAAACTGACTATCAAAAATACAGTTGGTCTTATTTAGATTTTTTCTGTAGAAGTGAACAATCAGTTTTTAAGTTTTAGATGTATCGTCAATTTCCACAAGCTGAATCGAAATAATGGATGCTATCCTCTGTAATAACATTATATCCATCTTTTGGAAATGTATAACTTATCTATGTAGTCTTGTATGACTCATAAACAGAAGTTCTTGTACTGCAAGTGAATAGTGTTGACTTGCTTTAGCTAGGGTAAGAATACGATTTTCCATATTGAACTTCAAAAGAAAGGAGGAGAAGACAAAGGAAGTTATATATAACTATTTAGATGAGATTATGTGTTGGTGCATAAAGTTTCAAGTGAAAACGTTTCACTTAGATCTACTCTCCTTGCCCTCTCATGACAATGGTACGTGTATCTACAAGATGAGTGTTGTTGAGATGCGGATGTTAAGATGAATGTGCTAAAAAAGTGGAGTAGCATTATAGGCACAATATATAATAACTTTTAAGCATGTTATGAATATCTCAAAAATAAATAATATAATTGCCTATGTGAATTGATTACTAAAATATCTTCTATCACACTTATCTGGAATCAGTCACTTTCAATTCACAAGAATACAAGTTAGTCAAAGAATGCCTGCCTCACAACTAATAGATAACTATTTGTAGCTTCATTATCTAGCTAATGAGGGTACTTAAACAAATCTAGTAGAAAATTTTACCCACAAATATATTTCTAAGAAAAAATAAACTTGTTAATTAGTAGGCCATGGCTCAGCCATTTGAAATTCTTTTCCTGCTTCCATTTTTCCTTTTACCCTTAGCTTGTTTCTTCTTCAAAGTTCTCAGATCATCCAAAATCACACAACTTCCAGCAGGACCAACACCATGGCCAGTCATAGGAAATATTTTTCATATGGGAAAAATGCCTCATATAACTCTGACAAATTTTGCAAAAATATATGGCCCTCTTATGTCCCTGAGGCTTGGAAGTCAATGTCTAGTTGTTGGATCATCATCTTCTGCTGCTATAGAAATCCTTAAAACCCATGATAGAATTCTGTCAGGGAGACATGTTCCAAATGCTGTTCCAGCAAAAAGATCAGATCTTGACAAGATATCAATGGGCTGGACTTCTGAGTGTCACAATGAATGGAGATACTTGAGGACTTTATGCAGAACTGAGCTTTTCTCAGGCAAAGTATTGGAGTCTCAAGCTTATTTGAGGGAGAAAAAAGTGATGGAATTGGTAGAATTCTTGAGGTCAAAAGAAGGTCAAGTGGTGAATATTGGAGAGCTAGTCTTTGCAACTGTTTTGAACATGTTGAGTAATGTTCTGATATCTAAAGATATGGTTAATTTGGAGAAAGAAACAGAAGATGGTGGGATTAGAAATCTAATAAGAGGATTAGTGGAAGCAGTCTCAGCTCCAAATGTATCTGATTTTTATCCAGTTTTAGGTAAATTAGATCTTCAAGGTCTGCGAAAAAGAGCTAGATATGTAATGACAAAGATTCGTTCCAACTGGGAACCGATTCTTGAAGAAAGAAGGAAAAATAAAGAGAGTGGTTCTTCTAGCCAACCTGATTTCTTGGAAGCTCTCCTTGATAATGGTCTTACCAATGATTGTATCCACCAGTTATTTGTGGTTTGTTCCCTCTCCTTCTCTCGAATTTGCTTTCTGAGATTCATTTTCTGGTATAAACCAAGTTAGTCTTTATAGCAGTATCTGAAAAATGAAAATCAAAGCAATCATGTTAGTCTTTGTACATGTATGCTGTGTTATACAACTGATACCGATGCATTTAGCCTCCTTAGTACTTCTCTCTTTAATGCTCATATATTCAAGAAAGTTAAAAGTTCTCTATTCAGATGTATAGTGTATGACAAGTATTCTTCTAACCATGTGAAGGAGTTAGTCTCTGCTGGTTCAGACACCAGTACCTCAACAATTGAGTGGGCGATGGCAGAACTGATAAAAAATGTAGAGTCAATGAAGAAAGTTCAAGAGGAGCTCGAGATAGAACTCAGTGAAAGTGATTACCCAAGAGAATCTCAATTGCTGCAGATGTCCTATGTCCAAGCCTGTGTGAAGGAAACACTTAGGTTGCATCCTCCAGCACCATTTCTGCTTCCACATCGTGCCATCGAAACCTGCCAAGTGATGAATCACACAATCCCTAAAGACGCTCAAATCTTGGTTAATGTATGGGCTATCACGAGGGATCCTTTGATATGGGAAGACCCAGAGATGTTTAGACCACAGAGGTTTCTGAGTTCTGATATGGACTTCAAAGGGAATGACTTTGAGTTCTTGCCCTTCGGTGCAGGAAGGAGAATATGCCCAGGCCTGCCAATGGCTGCAATAAAAATCCCCTTAGTCCTTGCTTCGCTTGTTCATTTCTTTGATTGGGAGCTTCCTCACGGAGAACGTCCCACCGAGCTAGACATGACTGAAAAGTTTGGAGTAACACTGCAAAAGAAAGAACCGCTGTTTCTGATTCCCAAGCCCAGAAAATGACCACTGAGATATACAACCAGTATCTCTTATCTGTGTTATGCGTTGTATTGTGCATTGGATACAAGTATATTTTGTCCTGCTATATCTCGTCTAGTTACATACAGAAGTTTTTATGGTGTTAAAGAAACAAGTTATATATGAAGATAAGATCATGTACCATTGCATAGATTTCAAGTGAAATTGTTTCATTTGGGTTCTACTCGCCTTGCTCTCAAAGACACTCAGGATTCAAACATACAAATATACAAATGAAGGCAAAGAATTTGTGATTGAATTGAGAAACTCCTAAAAGAATCACTTCACTGAAAGCAAAATCTGATATCTTCTTGCTAAAACTTAATGAAAAACAATAACAAATCATTACAACCAAACAAAGAATACATCAATGAAATTGGCTGAATATACTGAACTAAGAATAGAAACATGAAATCACAGATATGAATAAAATGAAGCCTGAGGAACCAGAAACCTGTACCTGACCTTATGCATTTTTATCTAAAAGATTTTCAATTATTACCGGATTGGAAAGTCTATCTGCAATAAAGAACGATAGAATGACTCTACATACAAAGAATTTGTTTACCTTTTTATGAACAACAATTGTGTGTCTATGACTAAATGAAGAGCTTTGACAAAAGACCAACCAATCAACTTGGCTGATAAATAGAGGATGAACTTCCATCAGCATCAAGGGTGCTTAAACGGGTACTGTGTGCAGCACTGCCGCGTCCTGTGCTTAGTGATCCTTTAGTCCTCACATGAATGCATCTTCAACAGTTTCCTTTTTGTTATCCCTGTGCATTAGATACAAGTATTTCTTGTCATCCTGTAATATCGTGTAATCATAAACAGAAGTTCTTTTGGTGATAAGAGGCAAGTTATAGTCCTATTAAGATAAGATCATGTGTCAAGGTACATGATTTCCAAGTGAAAATGTTTCACTTGGGTGTACTCTCCTTACCCTTGATGACAATGGAACAGTATTCACAAGATGAGTATCGCAAAGATACGGATGCTAAGATGGATGTGCTAAAGTAGTGGCATAACATTTTAGGCAGAACATGTAATAGCTAGAAGGATGTCATGAGCATCACAAAACCTAGATAATGATTGTTTATTGTACAAGAGATGTTTGAACTTGTTAATTTTTTGAAAAAGACTCAGAAAAGAAATAAAGATTGAAAGTTCACCTATATAAACAATGAAATGCTCCAAATGGCCTACTATATTTGTTAGTAAGATTTATGTTTATGACAAACAGATAGAAAAATTGACAACTTAAATGTTTTCCCCTACATCACCCTAATCTAGAACCAATCACTTTCAGTTCACAATAATACAATTACAAAATGACTTGCTCCACAAATAGTAGTAGATAAGTACTATTTACTACAGGATCTAGCTTATGAGGTTACTTCAATAAATCTAGTAGAAACTTCTACACTAAAATATATATGATTTGAAAGAAAAAAAGAACTTGTTCATTTGCAGGCTCAGCAATTAGAAATTATGTTCCTGCTTCCACTTTTCCTCTTGCCCTTAATTTTTTTATTCTTCAAATTTTTCAAATCATCCAAAATCACACAACTTCCACCAGGACCAACACCAGGGCCAGTCATAGGAAATATTTTTCAAATGGGAAAAATGCCTCACATAACTCTGACAAATTTTGCAAAAACCTATGGCCCTCTTATGTCCCTAAAGCTTGGAACTAAATGGTTAGTTGTTGGATCATCACCTCTTGCTGCTATAGAAATCCTCAAAACCCATGATAGAATTCTGTCAGGGAGAGATGTTCCAAATGCTGCTCCATCAAAAGGGTTAGATCTTGACAAGACATCATTGGGCTGGAGATCTGAATGTAACAGTGGATGGAGATACTTGAGGACTTTATGCAGAACCGAGCTTTTCGCTGGAAAAGTATTGGAGTCTCAAGCTTGTCTGAGGGAGAAAAAAGTGATGGAATTGGTAGAATTCTTGAGGTCAAAAGAAGGTCAAGTGGTGAATATTGGAGAGCTAGTCTTTGCAACTGTGATGAACATGCTGAGTAATGTTCTGATATCTAAGGATATGGTTAATTTGGAGGAAGAAATAGAAGATGGTGAGATAAAAAGTCTTGTAAGGGGAATAGTGGAAATGCTCTCTGCTCCAAATATATCTGATTTATATCCTGTTTTAGGTAAATTAGATCTTCAAGGTCTGCAAAAAAAATCTATAGATTTAGTGACAAAGCTTTGTTCCAACTGGGAACCGATTCTGGAAGAAAGAAGGAACAGTAGGGAGAAGGGTTCTTCTAGACAACAAGATTTCTTGGAAACTCTCCTTGATAATGGTTTCACCAATGATAGTATCCACCAGTTATTAATGGTTTATTTCCTCTCCTTCTCTCAGAGTTTGATTTATAAAATTCATTTTCTGGTATAAACTAAGTATTTACTATTCGAGAAATGAAAATCACAGTAATCATGTTAGTCTTGTGCATATCTGTTGTTATACAACTAATATACCGATGCATTGAGCCTTTAGCACTTCTCTTTTTAAACTCGAGAAAGTTGGGAGTTTCTATTGGGATGTAGTATTTAATAAGTTTCCGTTTAACCCTGTGAAGGAGTTACTCTTAGCTGGTTCAGACACCACTACCTCAACAATTGAGTGGGCGATGGCAGAACTGATAAAAAACGTAGAGTCAATGAAGAAAGTTCAAGAGGAGCTCGAGATAGAACTCAGTGAAAATGATTACCTAAAAGAATCTCAATTGCTGCAGATGTCCTATATCCAAGCCTGTGTAAAAGAAACGCTTAGGTTGCATCCTCCAGGACCATTGTTGCTTCCACATCGTGCTATCGAAACCTGCCAAGTGATGAGTTACACAATTCCTAAAGACGCTCAAATCTTTGTTAACGTCTGGGCTATCACAAGGGATCCTTTGATATGGGAAGAACCAGACATGTTTAGACCACAGAGGTTTCTGAGTTCTGATATGGACTTCAAAGGGAATAACTTTGAGTACTTACCTTTTGGTGCAGGACGGAGAATATGCCCAGCCCTGCCAATGGCTGCAATAAAAATTCCGTTAGTCCTTGCTTCACTTGTTCATTTCTTTGATTGGGAACTTCCTCATGGAAAACGTCCTGTTGATCTAGACATGACTGAAAAGTTTGGAGTAACACTGCAAAAGAAAGAACCGCTGCTTCTGATTCCCAAGGCCACAAAATAACCATTGGGATATACACTACCATCAGTATCTCTTATCAGTACTTGCACTGTGTGTTAGATACTAGTATATGTTTTCCTTCTGTGTTTGTGTAGTTGTTTATAGTCAAGATCATGTGCAACATATATATAATATATTTCATTTAGGTTTATTTGGGTACAGAGGATCCAAAACATACAAATATAAATGAACGCAAAAAAATTGTGACTGACATGAGAAAATTACTAAAAGAATCACTTCATTGAAAACAATATCTGGATATATCTTCTTGCTACAGTTGAATGAGAAACAATGACAAACCATTACAACCAAAGAAAGAATACACTGATGAAATTGACTGAATATACTGAAGTAAGAAAGAATGCCTAGCTTACAAGAAGAATAAAGAATGAATACAAATATGAAATCAAAGGTACCAAACAAAATGAACCCTGACACCTATGCATTTTTATCTAAAAGATTTTCTTTTCTTACCAGATTGGCAAATCTATCTGCAATAAAGAATGAAAGAATGACACTACCTCTACAAAGAATTTGTTAACCTTTTTTCCTGTGTACGAAAAGAACAACGGCTTGTGTGTCTATGAATGAATGAAGAGTTTCAACGAAGAACAATCAATCAACTTGGCTGATAATAAGACGATGAACTTCCAGCAGCATCAAGGGGTGTCCATGCGGAGACTGTGCATAGAGGCTGGTCTAACCAACTCAGAGTAAGTGCAGCATCGTCATTCCCCTGCTTTGTGACCCTGTAGTCTTCACATGAGTACATCTTCAACAGCATTTGACTCTGAAGCAGTTCCCTTTCTGTAATCCCTGTGCATCTGAAACCCCCTTGTTCCATCAACTTCCGCCATTTCCCAAAACATTCGTGCCTTTCAGTCCTATCTCGTCCTTCACAAGCAATGATATTTCTAATATCCCGAGCAAACAACTCCTCTATCTTAATTCTGGCAGGACTGTCTAATGGAAGACTGAAACCAATAGAATCAAAGACAGCAGCATAGTATCTGAGTGAGTTGACAAGTCTTGCTTCCAAGCTAGGCTCATTGTGCTCAGCTTCTTGCTCTGCCATCAGAATAATGGTGGGATTTGTGCTTCTAATCAGCCCCAAAAAGTCCCTCAGGATCCCCCCAGAACTATCATATAGAAGCCTATGCATCTGTAACACACAATTCACTGCAACACTTTCTCCCTCTTTTACATGAAGCATCCATAGCCGTACATCTTCCAACCTGTCAACAACTGGATGGAACTCGAAAGCCAGATTCAACGCCTCAGCAAACTCGGCAAGTCTATCTCCTGTTTCAACAAGATCCTGCTTTGATTCTCCTATACCAGTAATTCTAACATGAGTAGGAGGGTTGGGCCTAGAAGCCAAACTCTGAAACAGGCTAGGCCACTGCAGCCCTTGCTTAATGTCAAAATCAATAATGTGAACCCTGTCCTTGCCTTCAAAAGCTCTAAGCAGAATCTCATTTGATGTGAAATGGATGAACTTTGGAATTGGATTAACCTGATTCAACAGCCTCAATGCTGTACTGCTATCATCATCTAAACGATCAAGGTCCCGAGGGGGTATAATGTGAAAGATATGAGGCCAAATCCTTGCAACACGCAAAGCTAAAGCTTCGGTGAAGTAAGCAGTTAGCCGGCTTACTGGAGACCCTCTTGGAGAGGCAAGCTGCCCTAGCCTAGCTATCAGTTGATTAACACCAGTAACATTCCTTGAGCCAATTGCTTCAACACAACTCACAAGTAAGCTGATCAGCTCAGCTGCATCATCCTCCCTGTGGTTATTATGCCCATTATGTGCTGTTACAACTTCACCCCTGTCATTTGGGTTAGGTAGCCTAGAACCGTTGCCTATTTCATGCTCCCCGGGATTCTCATTAGGCCTAAGAACCAAGCCATGACTGTCCAAAGAAGCACTTGATACTGAGGCCTCTCTGGCAAGATCTTGACTTGTTGAGACATTCTTGTCACCAAAGTTCGTAATCTCAGTCATTACAGATCCAATCCAAGGATTGTTTGACATAGGCAAAGGTGGTGATATCACCTCATTTGGCACATAACATACACTCTCTTCCTCTCCGGAACAAGAAAAGGAGAATGGTGCTGCTTGAGGTGGATGAAGGCCTGCAATTAGTGGAACTGATCGCGCCGAGTTGAAACCTGATTGTAACCAGAAATCGCCACCACCCAATTGGCTCAAACTCAGATCATAGCCATCTTCTGAACAATCACCTGACTTCCTATTACCTTTTTTCCTCTTAGCTCTGCTCATGTAGCTCTCATCATCAATACATCCCTGCTCAGCATACCTCTTCAAGCTCCTACCTTTTTCCCAAAATTCATCTTTGCTTTCTCTCCTACCTTCTACATATGATGTCTGAGCACTTGTCGAGGATGGCGGTAGACGAATGTTCTGCTTGAGAGAGCAAGTACTGTTCTTTGCTTCAATTGGCTTCTCAACAGAAAGTCCTACTGGCCTACTAATGGACTGGGACCTTGACGTATCTTTCCTAGCAAAACTACATGGCAAATCCAATCTTTGTGTGCTCATTGAAGGGAAATTACAAGCTTGAAACTGTGCAGATGCTTCACTCCTTAATCTATGCCTAGGTGACAACAATGAAGAAGAACAACCAGCCAACATTCTTCACACCCTTCCAATTTTTTTCTTTTCTTTTCAACTCCAACTCACCCAACCCCTTTTCTTCTCTATGTCTCTGTCTCTCTTATCTTTCTATATATGTATATATTTTCACTATGAAATATACAATATGATAATGCTAAATTTCTATAGATGATCCAAGAGAAACAGAACAATGTCTATATGTGAGTGTGTGTGAAGTTCCAAGAAAAACAAAAACTGGAATCCGATGCCAAAAAAACAAAATGTGATATCTGTGTGTCCTATATATAATATTTCTATATGCAACAAAGAATGGAATCAACAACAATACACAAACACCAAAACAGAAAGAATCAAAGAATTGGAAAGAATTCTCCTATTATCAACAATTTTAACACCTACCAAAAAAAGATCATCGGATTCCAAAACTTTCACAGTACAATAAAACTCATTATCTAGAAATATGATTTCCCAAAGAATTGAAAGAAGAAGAACTCACACCATGAATGTAGAAACTCTGAACACATTTTTCCCCAGAAATGCAGCAGAAAAACTGAAACTTTGAGCTACCCACTTCAGCAAAATACACTTTCAACAATCCCATGCCAGCTTAGCTGAAATCTAAACCAATCAACACCCTAAAAATTGAATCTTTATGCAACCCATTTCATCAAACAAGATTTCAAACACCCCCCACAAGAAAATCCTAGCTAAAACTTTAACCAAAATCTACACCACCCCCAAGAAAATCACCCCTTAAAGCCTTTCAAACATGCATGTAAACAGACAAATCAACTGTCATCATCATCATCATTATAATCACCACAGAGAAAAACTGAAGAAAAAGAAGTAACTTCCCAAAGCCCCACTACCCAAAAAAGTTAAACCCCATATACAACTGTGTTATTTTATATATCAAGATTGAAACAACCCTCTTCTTGTTTTTTACTTCTAGAGGGAAACAAATCATGGCTTGGTAAAGATGATGTTGGAGAAAGGGGAGAGAGGAACCTCCATCTATCACCGTCCGATCCTAATCAGACGGTGGAAAAGGAACAAGAATATGACCGTTGAGGTATATGTCAGAGGAATATAACCGTTGAGAGAGAGAGTTGGTATTGTAAAATTATTTTCCGCCTCCCGTTTTAATTTGTCTGTCTTATTTTAACTTAACATAAGATTAACAAATTAAAATAAAAAACTTTTAATTTGTCTGTCTTATTTTAACTTAACATAAGATTAACAAATTAAAACAAAAAACTTTTAATTTATCTGTCTTATTTTATCTGTGTTTTAGATTTAGGCGTGTACAAGTAAATATTAAATTTGTATAAAGATGATCAAGTAATCACACACATCCTACCTGATTTATAGTAGCGTATGACACAAATCAGGGGCGGACCTAGAGTATGCCGAGGAGGTTCACCCGACCCCCTCGGTAAAAAATTACGTTGTATATTTAAGGCATTTTAAAGAATTTTTATGTTAATATATTGATTTTGAACCTCTTGAATATAAGATTAAAGGTCGGCATAATAGTTTAGGGGTTCAAACCACTACTCTTTTTTTTTCGAATCCCTTTAATGGAAATCTTGAATCTGTCACTATCACAAATGGTCACGTAGGATATCAAGTAGAATCTACTTATTCAATTTTATATAAATTTAAATGTCTACTCATTCATGTTCAAAGTTAAAAATAAAAAATAAAATTTCAGAATTAAGTTAAAAGTCACGATCATGTATGAAGCCTTTTTTTGTTTGTTTGTTCTTTTAGAGGGTGCAGGTGAAGTCACGTCCGATGCACGTGCATGTCTCATGATACCCGTTTTTTACTTGACCGTTGCTTTTTTGTTTAACCATTTTAATTAGTGAAGTTTTCTGGGAAATTACAAATTATTAACTGACTAATCAGGGAAATTACTGTACAAAAGCCAGTGATAGTGGACTGTAATTAATTTTAGTTTAATTAATTAATTAGATTGCTTTAATGATGGACATATCAATGAGGACAAAGAAGGGGGGCCAGTTGCAAAAAGATTCGTACCAATGTTGGAGTGATCCCTTTTGTTTTATAGTTTCATATTATGTGTATTTTAAAGATTTTCTGCACACATTTTAATATTAATATTTTAGTCCGTCGAGCGAAAATATGGAGGTTGAGGATTAGAATAGTTGATATCGTTTAGTTATTATTAGTAATATTTTTTTTTATTTTTTTTTTATTATCGTATTATTTATTGTTATTGTTCTTTTTTCATTATTTTTTAGTACATGAATTATACATTACTATATTGCCGATTCAAAGCTGTTTTGAAGTATTTTACTTGAGGTAAATGATCTACCTCAAACACACTACCCTCCTTAGACAGTTTCACTTGTCGAATTATATTGGATATATGTTATTACTCTCTTCGTTCATTTTTACTTATTCAATATATTCGAAATAGATATTCATTTCAATTAATTCTAATTTATCCTTATTATTAACTATGTTGTTATTTTTTTTTATATATATTTTCCAGATTATGGAATGTCATTTTATTTATTACACTTTAAGAGGTATGTAAATCAAAATTAAACAAAGAAAAAATGAATGGAAAAATTTGTATATTAAGAAAAATATTTAGTACCCCGGTCATAAGAGTATGTGAACGTTCAACTACATAGCAAAAATGGAAATAAATGACCTCTTTGTTTCCTTCTAAAATCTTAATTATTTGAGATAAATTCAACTTGCCAAAAACGACTGTTGTATTAATAAATGCTCACAATGTTAGTTACTTTTATTTAAGACTACAATAATAATAATTTAATAATTTAAGATTTTAGATGAGATAATATTAAAGTAAGCAAATCGCTGAGTTGGAATCTTGTGAAGGATTTGAGTGATTGGTTAAAGAAGAAAATTAAACTTGCGCTTAAGATGATATTAGTGTAGACATACCAATAAGAAATTACCGTCTTTAAAATAATCTAAACTTTTTAATAGTTAAAAAACACAATTCACAAAAATTATTGTAATTCACACTTAAGGTCAATAAAATGAATTCGCAAAATGATCTTCAGAGAAAAAAAACGTTAGATAATCTTCTCGTATGTCCTAGCTTTAATGAATAAAGTTATTCGACACCTATATTAAAACTAATCAAAATATACGTAAATCAACTAAAACATCACAAATCTACGACTATAAAAGAAAAGCTGTCTACAGAGAGTTGCTGCCGTTGTAGGTAGATAAGTTCTAGTGTACTATAATTTCAGTATTACATGTGAAATCCAATTATCATCACATTGATTTGGTCAAATATCTTGTTGGGTTCATTATATGACTTATACACATACTTCTTTCATCCATTTTGATTATCGTGCTTATTATAAATAATTTATTCAGAATAATTCTTAGACGTGGAGAGAATAATATAACTAAACATAGTATTAAATTAAGATTACTAAAAAGTATACTTCCTCCATTTTAAATTAATTGAATTGTTGAGGTATTTCACATCCTTTAAGAAAAGAAGATTAAAACATAAATTCTACATATCTTTTATTTTTACCCTTATTAATTTTTTTAAGTTTATAATTAAAATAACTTAAGATTAATTATTAACTAATTTCAATACTAACTAATGAAGGATAAAATTAGAAGAACACTCTAAAAGAAGTCTTGAAAATTGAACAATTAAGTTAATTTGAAAATGAAAAATATATATAAACCCTAGGCCCGCTTACGTGGCGCCACCATAAACAAAGATTTCCTTTTAATTTATTTATATCCTAAATTAGTTTTTCCCTTTCATGAGAAGTTATTTTTATGAAAAGTCGTGACTTTTATGAAAAAGTTGTGAGTTTTATCAAAAGTTGTGACTTTTATAAAGAGTTGAGACTTTTATGAAAGATTGTAACATTTATGAAAGGTTGTGACTTTTTCAAAGAGTTGTAACTTTTCTGGTAAGACACAATAAACATTCATTCTCAATACCCTTTGTTGTCTATAAATAGAGGGATTTCCTCTCATTTTGAAGTAACGAAAATTCTGAACTTCTTCTTTTGCACAGTTAAATATTTGATTCTGAACTTTTTCTTCTTTTTCTTCTTCTGCACAAATAAATATTTGTGTACTTGACAAAGAGACATTGTGTATTCAGTAGTCTCGATTTTTTCTTTCTGTCATTCTATTTTTACAAATCTTGGTATGTTTCTTACAGTCATTGATTTATGCCTATGCTATTCATTGTTGTTTTTTAGTACATGTCTTAAACTTTGTTGTTTATGTTTTTGTAAAGTTATTTTTACAAGTATTTGTTTGTACAGACTATATGTAAATCCAACTACTGCAGATTCACAAATAACTTTTTACAGATACATTTATTTATAACATTCGCCAAAGAAATCTTTTCTTCTCCAAGAGATCAAACCTAACAATTTATATGACCCATCTTTTATTGTTGTCATAATTATTTTAAATTAGTAGGATATAAAAAAATAGAAAGTCAAATGATAGGATTAGAAGTAGCAATTAATTTTAATTATATGCTATACAATTATGACTGACTATTCTTACATCAAAGTACTTTTTTGAACTTTTCCATTATCCTTACTTCTCTTTCATCGTTTCTAAGGATCCTCAATGTTTTCTTTGGGCAACTTCAATTTCAAAACAGTATCATAACTATACTCCCTTCGTCCCATTTTATATGTCATCTCTTTCTATAAATAATTGGACCACAAAACTTGTCATTTTATAAAATCTATGCATAAATTACCATATTTTACCTATTATACCCTTGATAGAGTAGTTAATTAATCTTGAAAATGTATTATCAATTATTATAAAGTTGACTTTAAAAAATGAAATAAGGATAGAAAGGTAATTTACGTCATTTCTTAATATAATTGCAAAGTAAAAAAGTGATATATAAAATGGGACAGAGAAGTATTACATATGAAATTTGAATTTTGAAAAATTACATTTTAATTTTAAAACACATAATGACCACATAATAATTATATGTATATCATATTTTGCTCTTGAGAAACACATTAGTTATATATATGTATTAATGTATATGAAGTAATTGATTATATTATTCTAAGAAATTTGCAAAGAAAAAAATTGAGAAAAATATTTATTTAGATCTCTAATTAAAGGTACCATATATAGATAAAATGAAATTATGTAAATTAGGAAAAAATGTTCTGATTTGTAATTTTATATTTTCTTTTATTAAAACAAATGGTAAACTAAAATTCAATGAGCTCCATACTCTTAAAAATAGATTCATATAAAAATACTAATAACATCAAATACAAGAGAACTGCGCAAAGCACAGGCCCTTTTACTAGAGAAAAACCCACAAAATGAAATGATGAAAGTGTAGTTTCCAAAAAACTCTAGGCGATTGAGATATAAAAGTAATAGGAATAATTTAGTAAAATAATCACTTTAGTTGAAGGACGTGATAAATTAAAACATAACAAATAACATGAACCCAGTAGAAGTATGCTCGTATTTCTCTAAAGCCGGTCCATAATGTGCATTAAGTTCCAGCTTATGTCACATAACCATTTGACAAGCTATATACTATTTTTGTGGACAATTCAAAAAGCAAATGATTTAATTCCACATATAAAGCACCATAAATCGTTGGAATACTTCTCATCCACCATGATCATCAATGGCGTTCTCCCTAGCGACCAGATAAATATGCAGCGATGTTTACCAACCAAAACAAACCAACCCATGAACACCATTTTCACGTATGTACGTATAAATCTATGTTTTTGGGGAAAGATCTGAAACTACTTTACAACGTGAATGACTTATATCGACTCCAGAAATAAGGCTTCTTGTTTGCTGGTCAACCCCAGCTCGTCCAGAGACACAGTACTCTCTCCATCACTGAAAGCACGCCTTGGGTAAGGTCTTACCTGCATGTAGTAGACATTGAATTAACAAATATTCAACACCAGTTTCTCTTTTTGATAGCCGTAGTGTCCAAAGACACAGACAAACATTAAGCAACACGACTAATTTCGCGGGACACCCTGTTACCACCTACCAGCACAATTACCAGGTAACTCTGTCCACCAGGACTTGGACAGATGAGAATAATTACCTGTTGTTTTTTACCTTCATTGGGATTTGAACCAACTCGTGGTTCTCAACCCGCTTCATCTTTGATCACTAGGCTACATCCACCCACCCACACTATCTAAACCAAGAAGAGTGAAGTACATAACCAGTCTAAAACGTGTATGAACTCATTACAACACAATTATTTCTCAAAACACAATCACTGTCAAAGTGGAAGTTCCTAACAATTTTGCATGTTGAAACAACTCTTGAGCAACAAACCATGGAGCAATTGTTTAGACACATACATTATCCAAACCCCAACAAATAGGAAAATACCACTCTAAAGTTAAAAGAGAGTTACCAATCTATATGTGCCGGGCTTGATCACTCTGCCAATATCAATGTAATCGAAAAGGGACTGCGAAGCACACATTGATCCAGTTAATCATTCATAAAATATACCATAGAATCTGCAGTAATCATGTCACCTCAACACCAATATACCTGTAATCTATCAGATTTGAGAAAGCGCCGGCCTCTGCGGCTGCCATCAGGCATACGCACAACGAGATTCACAGCATTCTCATTATCTGCTGTGGGCTCCTGAGGAAGGGAAGCTTCTTTTGCTGCTAGTTGTCTCTCCATTTCCTGATCAATAACTGAGTCAGGGATTCTAAAGCCATCGGATTATCTAGACATTACTCATACAGAGATGACATATGGGTTTCCCAATACCTTCGAAATTAATAACAATCACAGAGAAGGAGAAATGAATTTTTTACCACCTAAAGGATAAACCATTTTTGTGTGCATGTACAAACACCCTACGACATGTACAAACAGAAAAGAGGCTGGGAGCATATCACCCAACTAAAATGAAAATCGTGTTGAAGAACAATAATGATGTAAAAACAAATAATAAAAGGAGATTGAATGACAAAAAATCCACATTACTGATAAAATATGTGAGGGACAAAAGTGCACGGGTTTCAGTGTTCCCATTGTTTCCCCCCTATTTAGGCCAGAGATATGGTGCTTTATACCTTTTCCTCCTCTGCTTTCCTTCGTAATTCCTCCTCCTCCAGTCTCTTCTCTTCAAGTGCAGCTTCAGCTTCTTGCTTTGCCTTCAATTCCTTTTCTCTATCAGCTTGCAATGCAGCATGATATTCATCATCCTACGTACAAATATTAGAAGCAGAATCAGGTGAGTAATAGCTAATTTAATTGCAGCTAAGGGCTTAAAATGCTAACCTGCTGTTCCCGAAGTAAACGCTGTGCCACAAGAGACGGAGATGGGGCACGAGGCATGCGCCATTGATAGGGGCCCATAGGTCCATCAGCACCATTCTGAATAGGCTGATGAGGTGCAGATGGCAATCGGTATCCAGTACCCTCAGGTATTCCACCAAATATTGCAGCTTCAAGCATGACAGCTTCATCATGCTCCAGGGATGACATGCCCCCCCACTTCAAGGAAATCATATGGAAGTACAGGGTAAACATATGCACAGTCCAAAGCCAAAATGACTATGTATGATGACATCTACCACTAAAACAGCAAAAAAATACCTCATCAGACTGGAAGTCAGCACCGTTTCTTGGGGAGTGATTAAGATTCTGTCGAGGACTTGATAATGGGCTAACAACACGTTCTTCGACATCCTGAGCTGTTTCAGAACCTGAAGATATAGGTTTTCTTCTGCGCCAAACCAGTGGTTCCTCTTCTAAATCTTCAGCTTCATCTTGGATGGATGAACTCCCCACCTCTGATCTAAATTGCCTGGGGAAACTAGTTAGATAATCCAAAAAATGCAGAAACATGCTCTCTTTACTCTGACAAATTAAATACATAAGGGTAGGAGTAGGTTGAAGCAGGGATGTCCCGCTTGCAAGTGTGAGACAGGTAAGCAATGCACAAAGAGACACAGAGAGAAATTTTATCTTCACAAAAACATATTCCAGACAATAACTAGTACCTTCCATTTGAAATTGTTGATTTTCCATGCTCATTCTCTTCAGCTGGCTTATAACCTTCTGATTCTGGTATAGCTTTACTTTCTTCATGCATCGCTTTCTCCTGCTCAGCAGCCTAAATTTCCTCCGTGTTAGCATGAGAAATACCAGCTTAGGAAAAAAGTACAGCAATAGTAAAAACGAAACCTTCAAAGACAGAGAGACTGCACGTGCAAGTTGAGCATCCTCTAGATGAGACTCCCTTGGTTGAGGCCTTGAATCACTTAGATCCTGTAGCATGACAAAAGAATATCAATGATGAAAGCGGAAGAAGCTCTAAGGACATCACAACTAGCAATATCACTACGTACACTGTTGACATCAAATCGTTGGGTCGACATTTCAGCATCACGTCTGGAAGCTTCAATCGCAGCACGAACCATTTCCTCCTCAATATCATTGGCATAGTCTGGTAAGACATCACCACCAGGAGCACTTGGTCCTGAGAATACTGCTGTAGAGTCCCCGCCAAAGATATCATCATTTGTTCTATCACGCCTGACAGCACGTGTTGCCAGGGGACCTGGAACTACTTCATCATCGTCATCGTCCTCATCAATTATGACAGTCCCACGAGTTTCTGGGCCTTGAGTCTGGTCAGCGTCTGTAACATCCTCAATAACAGGAGCATTTCTAGAATGACCAGATTGTCCATCCCCATCCTTCACCTCAATAGGGATCTCTCTTACTTGTCTTGGATGTGAAACAAACGGAGCACGGCTAGTAAGATCGCTGTCAAACACACTTCGTGTGAAACTAGGATCAAGAAGGGAGAAAGCATTTGGAGTTCTAGAAGAGGAAAAAACTGAAAAGGGAGGTCTGTGAAATTCCTCTGTAATTGGATCATCTATTTCCATATCATCCTCGTGTTGTGGAGCAGAAACAGGTGCTGGATGTACTCTGCATAATTAGAAACAATCAGCAACTTATAGTAAGTAAGATCATTATAGATTCCAACAAAATATAAAAAAGGAAGAAGAAGAAATAATCAGCTACCAAACAAGAACACTGGGGGAGCCAGTGGACAATGTACTAATGATACAAAGGACATTACTAACCTATTGATGTCCCCCTGGTTGAAATGTGCATTCACAGCTTCATTCAGACTCCCGCCATGCTCCTATCAACACATCATGTAAGATAAGACAGCTATTTCATTCAAAGAACAAAAGAACAGATATATGGAGCTCCCATATAAAGTGTAATGGTTTTTAAGTCGAGCACCGAGAATGACAATAGCAGAACATTTGCAAAATATGTCCTAAAGAAGCAAAAGACACAGTAAAGTGCATCCCCAACCTTATATCAATCAATAGATTGTCTAGTAACTTCTATGTGATGATAATAGAATACCAAACTTCAAGAAGATAAAACACACCTAATGAAAGAAAAGCACTCGACCAAAAACAACCATCTCACGGATTTTCTTTCATGCGTACATTTAAGCTTCCACTACAAGACTCTTGGCTTTCTTTATTCCAGGTGGCGAGGAGTGATTGAGCAAAAGATTGGTCGTGTATCGGAAGGATAATATAGTAATTAATTAGTTTACGATTAATTGTGGGGGAAATATGAAAATTTGATCACCATCATTTCCTTGCAGTAGATTCTAGATCTATCGAGTATGGCAGGGGAGGCGAACCAAGATCCTATGAGCATTAAGTTCAGTTATACACACAACTTTTTTTCTCAAAAATATATAGAGAAGACAAAAGGACATGACGGCATTGCTTAGATTCTCCTGAAATTCTATTATTTTCTTGACTACAACTTGATACATCACATGTATGTTTTGACCAGATCACCTCTCTATTCATCGCCCTCTTATACCGGTAAGACGGGAGTCGGGACTGAAAAGGAACATCGAGTGGAGCACTCACTCATAGCCAGGCATGCCTTTTTTTATTTTTTCGGGGGGGGGGGGGGGGGGTTCTAGAGGAGAACATGATTTTTATGGAATATCACCTATCATTGTGTCTATTTAAAATAGTGTGATTTTCTTTTCAAATTCAAGGCTTTGGGATTCCCAAGGATTCTTTCCAGATGATTATCAGAATGCCTAAGGCACAGACCCCTCAAATTCAAAAGTACTCCCCAAGGACACATATCTTAGCTAGTATTTAGTTAAAGCTCATTTGACGTCTGGCTGCAGGATGTGCCGCTAGCCACTTGTGGGTCTTATGGAAAGAGAGTAATAGAAGGAACTCTCGAGGTATTAGATCATCATTGATGATTTTATACATTCCGCAATAACCTCCTTTTTTCAATAAGGTAAATAATTCTATTGAAGTGTTTGGGCAAAAAAACTGTACACTTGTTGAATACCCCAGAAAGATATGGTTTTCTATGAATATCATCCAACCTCTTCTACAAAGAGGAACCTCATGGATGCACAAAAAAGAAATAAGGAACAAGAGGTTATTCCTTGACTGTCAAAATCAATCTCTGATCCAAACGCTTTCTTGTTTCTCTTTCCTAAAGTGCTAATGAATAAACCCTCCATGCCCAGCATTTTCTCCTCCATCCTCCATAGTCCCAACTACACGACCTTCTTTCAGAATACCTGGCATCACCCAGATAAACCAAACCATTCACACCATAAGCAAAAAGCTAGCCTACAATGTAGAAGGTGATCCATGTCTTCACCCAAGCCCTTACACATATAAGAAGAAATAGACTTTTATTCATAGTTTCTCTGGTGCATCCTTGAGGTTGCTGCTGTATAGAAAGCTGGGTGACATTTGTAGAGAGCAATATAATTATGTAGGTTCTCTTTGTTTTTGGTATACGGTCTTGTGTACGAATGTTTTCTCCCACATTACTAACTTATTTATCTTGCAAAAAAAGACATCTGGCTGCACAACTATTACACTACAACAGATGAAATAGCTCCAATTTAGAAAACACAAACCAGTAAAATTGAACACCACAACCAAAAAGAGACCTATCTCCAGATCCTGAAGAATAAACTGTATCAAACAGTCAAGAACCAACTTCTCCTCATTACACTTGCCACAATAAGCAGCACGAAGTTATCCGTGACTTCGTCAAGTTCATATCCAATTCATCCATATATACATCATGGTACAAACTACAAAACTAGTAAAAATAACTCCCTCTAAACCAATTTGATTGGAATTTTTAGCTTGTAGAGAGTCAATTTTACAAACTTTTGGAGCTTAATTGCAGTTGATTTATCCCTACTAAAAACATAACTCTCCACATTTCAAAATCGTGAAAGAATACATTAGATATTTAGATCGAATTCACTTAGTTGGCAGCTTGGAGAAACCAAATGTGTCAAATGTTTTGAGACTCTGGAAAGTGGCTCTAATAAGACAAATCAAACATTAACGTCTATGCAATAAAATACTAGATGAAGCTAATATCAGGAACTGTAAACAATACGAAAGCCTCCAATTAGCAACTTCAGTAACCAGAACTTCAAAAAATGTTTTCTCATCTAAATTTATTTTCTTAAAAATCTATATCCTAAAACTACACAAAAATACTTCTAGTTACAATTCTCCTAATACCATACCAAAATAGTTTCAAAATGTTGATCAAAGTTCTATAAGTTTGAATCATAGGAAGCAAAAGTGCAGATGAAGTAGCTGATTAAATTTTATTTATTGGTTGAAGTAGCTCATTAAAATTAAGCAAACCGAGAATAAATTCTAAGCATTAAAACACTAAACTGAATGAAAATCAGAAACTCAATACAATCACAGTAATCTATTAATTTCCAAAGAAAATTAACTTACCAAGCAAACACAATAAACCTCAGATAATTGATTACAGCACAAAAAATATCAAATTGCAAGCAATTAAATACTACACTAAGCAATAATCATAAGCTAAAAACAATCCAAAAACTCTTCCGCTAACAATCGCAGTAAATCAGAACTGCAAATTTATTTTTTTTGAAAAATTCACCTCAAGTTTCTGAATAGCGGTGGCTTCAGAAACACCAGTAATGCTCATGAATGTCCCGATTTCTTCTTGATTAGGTCTCGCCATTTTTCCACAAAAAAATCCCCAAAATTCTGCAGAAGAAACAGAGATTCTCCGATCTTTGTAAACAACTGATTTGTGAAGGAAACGTGAAAGAGTAAAATAGATAGATAGTATTTGGGGGAAACTGAAAGAGCAGGAAGGAATATAATTATAGAGGGATTGAAATAGAAATTAGGGTGAACTTTGAGGGACTTATGAGTAAATAAAGTGAAATTGCTTGTTCCTTCTATAATGTTCTTCAACTTCCACGACTTTCCTTGTAAAAAAGTTTTGAGGCCCTTGACTGTAAATTTGGATATCTTGGGGAATAAGTCGATTGGGGACTTATAGTGTGATTTAGCATAAATGTAGGACCAAAAAGCTCGAAAAAAGGAAATAAAATAAACTTTGCTCCCAAGTGAAGGGATCCCTATTTTTATTTTTAAATAAATATATACCACTAATCACTATTATTGAAATTAGTAAAGAAATATTACAAATATAATTCGAATAGAATACGTTTAACCTTTAATTAGAAACTTGAAAAAATAGTCTTGAAACTTATTTTAAATATGTCTTTTTACTTTAGAAAAAAGTTGATTTTTGTGATCGAAAGTGTATTATTCTAATTAGTTTTTGAAATTTTGTGAAAAAAATTGACCAAATTTCATGAACACTAACATTTTAAATTTTCTTTCAAAGTCTATTATAAAATAAAAACATAGTCTAATAATATAGATAGAAATTACCGACACGTATTTTATTCTTGCTATTTTCTTTCTCGATCTTCCAACAATATATATTTATTATACGCACTTCATTAATTTCATGATATATCGTTTACTTTCTATCAATAATAAATACAAAATAAAAGGTTTCACTAAGAATATGACATTTACATGTAAAAAAAAATAAATCACCTACTATTATTTTTATCTATATTGGATTTATATCAAAATCCCTTTTTATAGTATGATACACAAATAGTTTTACTTCGTTATTTCCTTTCTTTTTCCCATTTGAACGTAAGAATAAAGATTAGGTAAGCTTCAATTTTATAACCTTTTTTGGTCAATTTGATTCCTATTGGCAAATACCTCACCTGATGATTTTGAAAGAGTTTTGTTTTCATAATAGTCTCTAAATATGTCGATTAAATTGTATAAGTCAATCATTTTATTGTTAAAATTTTTTAATTAACTTTATTTTTTTAAAAACAAATAAATAATATTTATAAATCACTGTCATCATTTGATGTAATTTTTTTTGGAGGAATACCCAAAAAGATGTTTTTAATGAATGAATCAATTTATGCATCATATTTCATGTCTTAAAGTTAACTAACGGTTATTACTTTTTATGATCTTTATAAATTTTAATGCTTTAGCAAAATTACGATTATGTATCTCTTATGATATATCAATACGTTATATTTCAACAACTTTAAAATAAAAAATAAAAAGAAAATTATAAACCTCATATAGGCATTTGTTTAAAAAAAGATAGAAAATATTCTTCCAAACTTTTGGAAAATCAAACACCCAAAAAGAGGAGTGTTCCACCCCTATTTTGAAGTGCCTTTTAGTTTTTATCCTCAACTTTGATGATTTTTAATTTTTTTTATTGATATTGTTATTTGATGAAAATTTAGCAGCGGAAATACTTTTATTTATTTTAAAAATGTTCACGGATTGTTTATCTATTAAAATTATATCAAGGAAATTTAATTAATTTTAAATTTTAAAATCAAATCAAATATAATTCAAATTATATTTATCAATTTAATTATTATTTATTTCTGCTATGTTGATTGACTATTTACTTAATAATCATATTCAAAAATAAAATTCGAAACACCAAAAAATAGAAAACAAATCAATTAGCAAATAAAGGATAACCAAACAATTCATCATACACTCGTTATGACCCTACAAACCTTGAAGGGGTTTGATTTTCATTCACCAACAAGAAATCAAAATTGATTATTATTGCTTTATTATTTTATTTTTGTTGGCTTTGGACTTGGATCCAAATTGGCCTTTTTGTTGGACTTCTTATCTTAGGCTCATTTGTTTTCACAAACAAATTATAAATAAACTTTGATAACTATGCATATAAGATATTTAAATTATTTCCAATAAAAATTATATTTATAAATGTATGCATATAATTTATTAATTCAATTTAATTATTTCTTCAAATTTTTTAAAATTAAATCATGAATATCCCAAATAGTAACGCTATCAGTTATCTATGAATATGTTACGGGCGCTAGGCCCAATTAAGTGACCAAGCCCATCTAAAATCACCATACGAGTCGTCACAAGTTGGGCATTTCTCCGGTTCGAAATTCGATCGCTGCAACTCTGCTACCACAGCCATTGGAGCTGGATCTGGAAGCTCTGGTGAGGTAGCAATAATGAAAGAGGAGGAGAAGAAGAATATGAAAACGAAGCCACACTTTTGGAGATGGGCAGTAGCATCAGTGATCTTCAGATTAGTTCTCATTTACTTTCCCAAAAACCTCAACTTAGCTACTCGTCCAGAAGTTTCCACTCCGGTCACCAGTTTACGCCGACGTATTCATCTTGCCGGAATTCATAATTATTCATACAGTACCTCCCTGTATAAGTATAAGTATTTTGATTAACTTGTTTTTCTTTTGTTTTGTTTTTTACTCTTGGCAGTGGCAGAAGGTTACTGGTTAACGCAGTCATCGATGTCGCCGTATGCCGGTACGTTTCCTATATTTCTAGACTTTCAAGTGATAAGCTTAATACTCCCTCTATTCACTTTTAAGTGTCATATTTAGCATAAGTCAAGACTAATATTCGGAGCTAAGTTGAATTAGATTATTTCAATATAATTAAATTTGTATTTAGATATTCAAAACATACAAGTTGCAATACTTTGATGAAATTCCATTTGAATGTATTGGTAAAAGTTCATATGGGTTGACTTGGGGAAGCCAAACATGACAAGTAAAAGTGAACGGAGGGAGGGAGTACTTTTTTTTTTCATGATTGTTGTGGTCAGAGTTTCACATGTTTGATGCTTTGATTTTGAATGTTTTGGAAGGTTCTATGTATCATGGTTCTCCGCTTTTGCTCTCGGTTCTCGGTCCGCTTACAATGAAGAAGTAAAATATTTAGCCTCAGCTAAGCATTTGTTCATACGTTCACACTCTGTTGTTGATTTTTTCCTCTTACTGTGACTTATTTTGTTTGTTCTTGGTTGTCTTTGGTAGAATTGAAGGACAGCCTTATCATCTTCTATGCAGGTATTATCTCTTTCTTGCTTCCACAAAAACAGAAATACTCATTTAAGGCATATATATCGGTGCGGATATATAATTAAGCTTTGCACTCGTTCGGTGATAACTTTATACATCATTGAATTTTAGAAATAACATATAAAGAACTTCTTACTAACTCATATATGGAAAAAAATGATTGGTTACTATAGAATCTTTAATGGCTGCATCATATTAAAGATCATACAGTGATTATCTTGTGAATGGGTTTGTTAATGTTTTTCTAAGGAACTTCAGTTAATGGCATTTCTTTTATTCTTAAACCTATATTCATTGCCCCTAGCAGTCACTATATCAATTAAATGTGGTGAGGAGTATAAGAAGCGCACGGAGATGGAAGGGTGATGAGCATTACCATGTGTTACATATAATTAACTAAAAGCATTCAGTGTAAACACTTAACTCTTTCTAGAAGATCCAAGTAAGAGTAATGATTCTGACTTCTGAGTAGCTTTGTATACCTGCACTCTCAAGAATGATGGTTAGTTGACTTCCTTGAAACTTCGGGGAGCTGTTTGTAAATTATAACAAAATCTTGTTTGCTATGGTTCTTGTTATTTCCTCAGGAGAACTGATTAAAGCGCAAAAGTTGGTTTGCTGCATTATCTGCCTCCATCATCATCACTTGATAGCACTTAACTATTTCTTTCTTTACCTCCATATTTTCTTTTAAATAGAGAAGTTCCAGAATAGGTGTGTGGGGTGGGGTGGCTGAATGTGCTTTTAGTAGTATGATGATGAAAAGGTATTATAGAGTATGGTTATCAAAAAATTAAGTTTCTAGATTATACAGAGTTTTCCTATGGAAAAATTAGACTTATTTGGACAAACCAAAGCAGACAAGATACTTAGCATGAGACAGAGGTCATACTGCTTGATACGAGTTACCTGGATGTAACATGTTTCCATTTTTGCATTACTTCAGTGCTAAATAATACTTTGTCCTGTTAATCTTGCCTGAGACTAAAAAATTTGCAGATAGAAAAGATTTCATGTTGAGTTTTAATCTGTTACTTCCTCATGCAGCATTATTTCTGAGTAGCTCTTTCAAAATTATGAAGTCACATGGACATTCAACCAATTTTTGGATATAGTTTGGTTTCTGTGATTGCAGATTTCATCTCTGCCATGCTAATCCGGGCAACTGGCCTTAAACTTCGCTTGGCATATTGTAAGAGATTAAAATCGCTGAGTTTGGGGAAGCTCTTTGAAATTTCTGGTGAATATTCAGCTTTAGTGTCGATTTTTTTTTCTTCTTCACTAGTTAATGATGCAATAACCACCATTCTTTTGTTTCAGAGATTCTACCATCGGAGGACATTGCAGCTCTTGTGTACTTGTGGAACCCTTTAACCATAGTCACATGTGTGGGTTTCAATACAACCCCTGTGGAAAATCTTTTTATTATCTTGTCACTTTATGGAGCTTGCATCCGTAAGAAGTCAATAATCCTTTTTATATGTTAGTAATTTTTTTCTTTTTTTCTTTTTATATAGTTTCCTCGCCACTTCATTTATCTTCATGCTTTTATTGAAGGGGAAACTAAGCATATTTGCCCCTTCCTTGTTGGTGCTCTTGATAGGACATACTCTATGATTTTCACTTGTTGTAGTGAATATAGCTTTTTGTTTTCCTTTTCAAAAAGAGAATTTCTTATGGTGCTTGTATATGAACTGATTAATTTACTCGTTCGTGTACAGGAGTAGCCCCATTGGCAGCTTTTGGGTGGGTTGTAGCATCTCATTTGTCTCTCTATCCGACAATTCTGATCATACCTGTAAGTTTTTCTTGTCATAATGTCATAAAAGGCTGAAATATTGCATACGTTTAAAAGGAAAGAGTGGAAATACCTATTGAAGTCTGTCTTCTTTAGTTTGTGAATATCAATGTTTATGAGGAGTTCTAATTTCTATTAGGTTCTTCTCGTTCCAGGTAATCTTGCTATTAGGTAATGGTCCAGATGCAACCCCAAGGAAATTGTTCCTGATGTATAAGAAAGATGAAGATGACAACTCAAGTAAAGGCAGGGTGGTAAATGGCTTATCAGAACAAAAAAACTTCTCATGGAGACCAGTTGGACTCTTCTTTGTCTGGGTTTTTATTTGGACCTTATATACATTGGTTTTGTGTGGCATCTTTATGAGAAACTATGGTGGCCTTTCAGAAATGTTTAACAGGTACTAGTTATTTTCTTGTGCTCGTCATTGCCTAGACAACCTTCACTTTTAAATATTCAATTGATCTTGGTATAAAATGGAGGGATATTGATAGAACGGATTCATGTAGCCAAGACTTACTAGCTCAAAATCATTTATTCACTTGCAGGACCTATGGGTTTATTCTTACTGTCAAAGATTTGTCTCCAAACATTGGTGTCTTGTGGTAAGTGACTAAGAATTGCTTTCTCCGTGAATTGTCTCTTCTTTCATTAACTTCTTTGTGCATCTTGGCTGCAGGTACTTCTTTGCCGAGGTCTTTGAGTTTTTCAGAGATTTCTTTCTGATTGTTTTTCATGTGAACATCCTTTTCATGATACTGCCACTAGCCATAAGGCTAAAGCACCGACCGTGTTTCTTGGCTTTTGTTTACATGGCAATCTGTTCAATGCTTAAGCCCTATCCTTCAGTGAGTAATCTTTTCCCAAGTGATCTTTAATGCCTAAATCCTATCCATTACGGATCACTATTTCTTAAATTTCACTTCGCTCAGGAATATTTAAAATTCTAAATTTGATGTTTGAAGATTAAGCACTTCAACCTCTTACTTCATGAGATAATTGTCAATATGTGAAACTATGAAGCCTGCAGGATAACTTTCCTCATGTGTGTGATTCCTTTTTCCCCTTTTTATATGTGTGTGTGTGTGTGTGTGATCATTCTACAATTTGCAGTCCCCTTTGTAAGAGGATGTGTGACAATTGTGTAGTTGGGAGTTTCTTGATTTTTCCAGTGTCAGTAGGATGCTGAATTTATCATCTAGTACTCTACCTAGTTGCAAACTGTGTCTTGACACTTTTGTTTCAGTCATGATACTGTCATACATGTATCTTCTATGTTAGTATGGATGACAATGGGGCGGGACAAGGGCAGGGCGGGCAGATTACGACCTTAACGGTTCATGTCACGAGCAATTATGTAGGGCAGGGTAAATTTATTCTTAAGAAATAAATAACAGAGCAGGGCAGGTGCGGGTCAAGATGATGAGTTCTGATTTTCTCATTATTGGTCATTGGCATTTGTAGCTAGGAATGGTATGGAATTTGAAAATATACTATCAGTCAGTTTTTATGTTCTTCATGTAACTTCTAATCATTATACACCAGTCTCTATTCACAGTTTACACTAGTAACTGTGAACACTAATCTAGCGAGCAACAAATAATTATGTTTTCTTTATTTCCCCGGTACTTCTTCATATTTTACAATTCTATGTGGACTATATATGGATTAAAATAACTTAAATGGGTTGGGGCAGGACGGGTCTAAGCAGAGCCTGTAGGGCAGGGCAAAATCATGGAAAATTGTTAAATAGGGCAGGGCGAGTGGGTTGAAATCTTAGCGGATCAAGGCTGCCCTATCCTGCCCCCGCCCCATTTACACCCCTATATGTTAGGCTGATTTTGGAATTTTGTTTCTGAGATTTACCTTGTTTGACCAAACATAAGCTGCTTGTGTCTTAACTTTCATCAAGTCGAATAAATTGCTTGGTATTTGTATTTGCTTGTGTTTTTTGCAATACATTATGATCATATCTTGGCTCCTGCTTAACCTGGTTCGAAATTGATCAGGTTGGGGACTCAGCTCTATACTTGGCTTTGTTAGCTTTGTTTTTCAATGAGTTAGCAGGTACTAAGCTTACCCTTTTCACTTGATTACGGTCCTAACTGGATTATATCTGACCATTATACTCATTGCAGAAATGCAGTTTTCCTTCTTTCTCTTCTGCGGATTTGTTGGAGTTTCCCTTCTTAGTCCTGTGATGCACAACTTGTGGATATGGAGGGTATATATCCGCTTCATTAGTATGCTTATGCATTATTGCTCCTAGTGTAATTTTAAATATTAAGGTAATGCCAGATATGCATTAGGTGCTTATGCAAATAATTACTACCTTTGCAGGGTACTGGCAATGCCAACTTTTACTTTGCAACAGGAATGGCTTATGCTTGCTTCCAGGTTTGCTTTTGTACCTTTACTGGAATAATTCTTGGTATGTATGGCTTGTGAAACATGTCATGCATTAAGAGAGTTCCGGGTCAAATCAATTGATATCTGACCTGTGAAACATTTCATGTATTAATTATTCAAAATCTGCTGGGTTATTTTCTATTCTTTCTTTGTCATGGAGCTAGACAGCTAATAGTATTCTAGTAGAGTGACATGGTTTTGTCATAGATAAGAAGGTTGTGTAATCATGGTTTTATTTCCTAATCTAAATGAACTACTACTTCTATAATCACCTTATTCTATCAGTAGGGCAACACATTCTTGCCTTCATCTTTTCTTAAGCAAGAAACCAGTCATGCGAGGACATTGCAGGTCACTCCTTTCTGTGGACGTTGGCCATTAAGTTTGAACCCCATAAACCTGCTCTTACCAATGCAGTCACGACTCATGTCACCAGATAGAAGTTGTCTAGACAGTGAATATATAGGATGCAGTACCTTCATTCATGTTGTAACATCATTGCTGAGGTTTGAATCCTATTGCTTAAGTTGACAATTTGACTAGTCTCTTCTGAGGTTAGCTGGACTCCCTTGCGCAGTTCTGTTCTATGGAGTTTCAGCAGATTATTCAAATTGCATAATTGCTCACCCTAGCTTTTGGGACCCTGCTCCTCATCTATATTTGTTTATTTTGATGTTGTTCTTACCTGTGCAGATTATATTGGTTGTTGAGAGTGTGAATGCTATGTTGAACCATGACAGAAAGATCAGAAAGTTGGTTGCAGCTACATAAGCTTGAGATCTAAACACTATATACGAGTGCAATCCGATCATTCATGAGCATTTTTTTGCCAGACAGATCCATATTGCCGCTGGTTGCAGTTTCTTTAGATAAACTCCTTTGCAACCTGGGTCTGAGTTTGCTTCCATGATGAGAGTTTCTGCTTATGGCCTATGGAATGGCCATTTAACGGATGTGTCATAACACGCGATAACTCGTACCAAATCATTGAATTCTGGCTTTTACACGCAAGTTGTATACTAATGTAATCTCTCCCTGATCGATTATAATTTACAATGTGCTTGGTTCTATTGATACATGGCTTGATGACGAGCTTATCCTAGCCCGACCCCAGTCGACATATTGTCTAAAGGACGCCGAGCTAAATGAGAAAGCAATGCATGAAAAAGAGATACTCTAAGCAAGAATTGTTAGATACACCTTGGTATGCTATTCCTATTCCTAGTCTCTCCATGGAAAAAGTATTTACTTGCTTACATCTTCATTCACTCGTCTTGCTATTTTATAATGGGAAAAAGATTCTTCATTCGAGTTATCTTCGTTTTCTCCATCCCCATTTTACCACTCCTTAGTCTCATACCTATTAGTACATTTTTCTCACGTCGGTATACTAGAACAAAATAAGAAGACAACTGAGTAGAACTAGTTAGAAACAACTATTTGAATAGTGCCTCTTTGGTTGAGACGACTATTACCTAATCCAAGTAAAATACTCAATTCATAATTGGGCTTACTTAATTCCGTCAGCCCATTTATTTGGTGGACTGTAAGCCCGAGAAAATGATATTTTCTTGAGGAAACAACAAAAATTCTGCGTTTTTATATTTTCGGACACAATAGTTTAACAAATTATCTTTTGTACCACTTTTTGTTCGCTATGTACATGTGTCTGATGGACTCATGACGAGTCAAATTAGGTGTGATTTGTTTTAGATACACTATATTCAAGCATGATTCGCCTCTCGCTTGTCTCTCTCCTGTCTCACTTGCTTTTGTCCTATTTCACTTACCTCTTTCACCATGTATTTATATTTCAAAATATATTTGAGTTTCACAAATTTCATGTATTTATATATTCAATATCAATTTCATGTATCTTTCTATTCAAAATCAATTTTATCCAGCGTATCTACGAGTCAAATTAGGTGTGATTTGTTTTAGATACACTATATTCAAGCATGATTCGCCTCTCGCTTGTCTCTCTCCTGTCTCACTTGCTTTTGTCCTATTTCACTTACCTCTTTCACCATGTATTTATATTTCAAAATATATTTGAGTTTCACAAATTTCATGTATTTATATATTCAATATCAATTTCATGTATCTTTCTATTCAAAATCAATTTTATCCAGCGTATCTAATATCAAGTTCATTTCGTGTATCCCATGTCAATTTCATCGGTGTATCTAGTTTCATATATTTAGTGTATCTGTGCATAGATACATGTATATTATTATAAAAAATGCATAGATATATTCATCAGTGTATCAATGCATTGAGAGGGCAAGGGGAAATGGCACAAGGATTGTCGAGAAGATTTAGTAGATGTAGTAGAGATGTTTGTCTAATTAGGTGGTGTTTCTTTTTTTCTTTCAATGATACAACTCTTATGTCTGACATATAATAATATGTAGCTATGTTTTGTAAATACGTTAATTGTATTCACATTTTTTAATCACTCTAAACTAAAGCTATTTATGTTTTTTTTTCTCTTTCTTGTTTTCTTTGTTGTCAATTAGACAAACAAAATTTTGAGGCAGTTTGGTGAAGAATAGACTATGTTTTTATTAGAATTTTAGATTAAAACTTAAAAGAGGATAAAAAAACAATATGTCCTATGTGGAATATGTCCAATATATCAGCAGATATACAATGACATACATACAACAAAATACATATAAACCACATACAATAACCGAAATGTTTATTTTTTTTTACCAAATTATATTATATTTTGTAAAAACCATTGAAAGGTGAAGAACAATATGTTGTCAAATTTTACTGGACTAACAAACAAAGTTGAAAGGTGACAAAAGATTTGCAAAGAGGTTGGGGTGGGGGTGGGGTGGGGTGGGGTGGTACCGGGGAACAAAAAAATGTCTGCTAGTTAACTTTGTCCCTTTTGATGTCATCAACATAGAATAAAAAAATGTATACAAGTAAAGAATACAAGTTAAAATTGGGTCAAAGCATGTGATATACAAATGAAAAATTGCAAATGAAGTAATTGAGTATAGTAGTAATGTATTTCCTTTTAGCTTGATCAATGTCTTTTGACTTATATTCTTAACAAGAAAGAAACAAAGTTTATGGTCCCTAGGTTTTGTTTATATCAAAGTCATGCATGATATCACCTTAACCAATTTTTTAATCAATATGGAGAAGTATGCTTACTTATTTTTCCGGGGAAGATAATTAATGATAGAAATCCTCTCTTAAATAATTTTATCTATCTCAGAATTTATGGTAAAGATTATATACACTTTTATCTTTTTTAGACGTTAATTTATGAGATTTTACTGAACATATCATTATTAAAAAAAATTAATTATATTCTCTACATCTTAGTTTATATGGTTAGGAGGGTGATCATTCAATACGATTCTTGATTGATCTCTCCCCTCTACGCCTACGTAGAATCTGTCGCATAAGTTTTGTCTAGTGTAGTTTACAGGTTATCACGCAATGGGTTTTTACCTAGTCCGCACAAAATGCTCACTCGAAGGGCAGAGATATAACAGAGATTGTACCGTCTGCCTGGTTATCCTCGAGTTTTAAAAATATTTAATTTCAACTTTTCACGAGATATATTCAATTTATTTTTTGAAAACTCTTAAGTATATTTATTTTTAATTTATAATCACATGACTCAAAAAAATATTATTTTCTTTGTCTTCGTAACAAATCAAAATCGGATAAGAGGGAAGGAATATTGTTTAACTAATTTTTAATACGTAAATTGAAAAAAAGATAATGGGTTCAAAAATGATTTCTACATTCTTGACACTAAAGATGCCATAAAGGTACAGTTGTCTATGATCGATTTTCATGTGTTTGAACAAAACTTTGTTAACACATTTCTGAATTTCACTTTCTTGGATAATAAGTAGTCGGCTACTGATTTATTACTTTATGTAACATAATTAGAATTTTAAGAGTTTATTAACTTTTTTTATATGTAGTAGGGGTGTAAAAAATAAATTCAAACATAGGTAACTCGTTCAATCGGTACAAAATTTTAAGGGTTGGGCTCAAGATAATTTGAATTGAATTCAATCTCAACTCATTCAAGCATAATCCATTTGAAGAGAATGCTCGATTGCAGTGGCGGATCTAGGATTTTAAGGTTGTGGGTGCTCTGAAGTGAAAATGTAAAAAATACGTGTTAACAATGAGATTCGAACCTTGGTAACAACACTAAAAGAGTCTTAACTACCCATCCAAGAACCATTGGGCCAACTATATCATTTATTCATTAGGTGCTCTATGTTAATTTTATACAAATATCTATCAATTTCTACATAGATATATATATTTCGTAACGAAGTTAATGGGTGCTCGAGCACCCGGCGGACACCATGTGGGTCCGCCCCTGCTCGATTGAGTCCAATTCAATCTCCAATTCCGACTCCTTTTAAAAAATTTTATTAAGATATGTTCCTATATTTAAAATATGATTATTATCTATTTAACATCTTTTAGAATTTATCTATCCATTTGTTACTTTTTTAACAAAAAATTCTTGAGCTAAAATTCAAATTGTGATTATAAAAGGTAAATATAAATATGTTAAATTATTGAGATTAATCGGGTTAAATTGGACGGGTCAAAATCCAATCCGTTTTTTGCCCATTTGAGTCAAAAATAAAGTTGGGCGGGTTAAGACCAACCCAATTTCTATTTTAACCCATTTTAATATTTTTAATTTCAACCCAATCCGCCCATTTAACACCCCTAATATGTACCATAAGCACAGAGAAACTAATCAAGTAATGGTCGATGTTTAGTATATGTAGTACTATACAAGTTGTTTTGGCTTCTGATTAGTTAAATTAATAATTAATTAATTGGATATGTACGATAAGCACATACAAACTAATCAAGTAATTTTAATGAGATAACACCTCTACTGAGTTGTATACATACATGTATATATACGTATAATAACAAGGCACAACTACAAGTCTACAACTCTAACTACAACATCGATAATGTAGTCTTACTAGTGCGGTCTGGAGAGGATAGGCACGGATAGAAACAAAGATTTTTCACTGAAATTTATACTATAAAACATGTTTACTCTATTCACACAAAACTAGCTCACTGAAAAATCGCAATGATGACAAACAAATACACTGAAGTACTGAGAATAGCTCCTAAACATTCTTCTCTCTCATTAATTTAATAAAAGGATCTATGAAAATCATAATTATGGATTTTAAAGTGAAATATAATGATTTTTAGTAAAATTTCCATAGAAAAGGATATACACAAACATTACCAAATATATACATGCATCTATATGTACATATAATGACAAATTGATTTTTGCTTCATGCATCTTCTTGAATCCTTCACCAAGAACTATACGTGTGTGTATGATGAAAAATTGATTTTTGCTACATGCATGTTCTTGAATCCTTGATCACTAAGAACTATACGTGTTGCCGACTTGCTATATATTAAAAAAAAAAATTAAAGAATTTAATTGAACAATCATCTTAGCATAATGTTTATAATGTCCTCGAATTCAGTAGAGCCTTATTAATATTGTTATTAATTAATTGTATCATCATTTAGTTTCGTTACTTAATTTTTTATTTATTCATAGCTAAATTCAATATACTACTTCATTTGATTCTACTCGAAATGATCACTTAGGGTGCAACAGCAGCTAAAAGAAAATTTCGTCGTTTAATTAGTATTAACTTCTTCTGTTTAATAATATTTGTTTATTATTGATTTTGCACACTCCTAAAAAACTATAAATAGAAAAATAATTTACTATATTACCATTTGAATGTAATAAATACAATGTCTTAAAAATGTAATAGTGAAATAACATGATTAATAACAACAGTCAATTAGAAACTAAGTGTAAACTTGTCCGTTCATTTCATAAAGTGGATAAATATTATTGGACATTCCAAAATAATACTCCCTCAATTCACTTTTACTTGTCACTAATTCCTTAAATAAATTTATATTTTTACTTGTTACTTTTGATATATATAAAAAAAAAAGAACAATAGACATCATTTAATAGGAAATAATTAATATAATACTTATATCATTAATTATTTTCTTAATAATATATCAAATTAAACTATAACAAATAAAAATAAACAAAAAAATTTATATAAGATAATTATAAAGAGAAATAAACAAGATAAATTATATACTCATCTAAGTGTAAAAGTTATTATTTCTTTACGATAGTGCAACGCATGTGAGATGTCCTCGGTTTCATAAATTAATAATAAGCTACTTTAAAGTTTATATTGTGAGAAAATGAAGTCATAAACACAAGTTTACAAATATTCTTAAAAAATATCACAAGTATATGATTATTTCATCCTATTTTTTTTCTTTATAAAACCTCAATTGTCATCATTATGAGTAGAAAATTTTTAACAAACATAATAACAAAAAATAACTAAATAGCGCGTAATAATACTTATACCGAATCAAATCAGGGACGAATTTAAGAGTAAATATTATAAATTTACAGTTCGAATCCTATTATTGTTGAGTTAGATATTAATTATTTTAATTTATTTAAGATTTTTTTGACACATATAAAGTTATATAAGAACCAAAATTATATAAAATTTAAATAAATTCATTAATTATACACAAGATGCTTGCCCTTATAATGGTTGTGGATAAGTGAACGTGGCACTAAAAGGCTCCACAAATGACTATATATAATATACGTATATTAGATAGTCAATTACTTCTTTTGTTATTTACTTACTTCTTTTGTTATTTACCTAAGTCGCTTCTATATTTGTATAACTAGTTCGACTAAATTTAAATCATATTATATAATTAATTTTTAATTTTATAGTAAAATTCAATTAAATTTATATTGTCATATTTCAAAGTCTTTAGGGAAAATACTCCCAACATAATTTTCCTTTTTCAAGATCTCAAATAACTTTTATGAAATGTAAATAAATCTCAACAATCTCATGGTTCACTTCATTCATTGATTCACTTTATTCATACATCATCAGTACATGGTATAGTTGATTATAAAAATTCTAATTAATAGCATAAACTTCCATTAACTTAATTAGTAAGATCAGTTTCATTATGTAGTAAATTATATTACTAATGCAACAAGCAAATGTTCGTGCATAAATGAATGTGGCACTAAAAACTAAAAATACCGTTTGGTTATCGAGAAAATAATACTGGTACTAATTTATACCCTCTTTGGTTGACATCATCATTTCGGGTATATAAAACTACTAATATTTATGATTTTTTATATCGTAATATCGATATAATTTTCTACGGAATCTTTATTGTGTAATAATTTATACAAAGATAAAACACTTGGATTTCGATAGTCTCTGTTTATTACCTTCAAATATAAGATCACAATCCCTAATTCTTACACTATAATTTTTGCCTAATTTGTCTGCGAACCAAACAACTTTTTATGGTTTTACTGAATTTTTATATTATATGCATGTATGAGGAGAGCAGGAACTTATATTATATTTCTTATCATTAAAACGTGCAGAGCAGAACAAATTGTCAAACTCTAATATAAGTGACAGTAAGGCAATTTATGCCCTAGTACCTATATAATTATATGTTATTTTCTAATTTTTAGTGTACTGATTCAAATTTCTTCCTTATCTTTTATCTTATTTTAATGGTAGAAGGGAATTTATATTATCAATACCAAGAATCTCTTAAGCATTGTGCTTTAGTTCTTTTCTCAATCGATCTCTATTTTTTTCTCCTTTATTCGTTGGCTTTTTTAGTTATTGGTAAATTAAGTGTGGGACTAAAATAATTATTAAATGTTTTAAATATGGTATGATATCGTTCTCTTTGAATTAAATTTATATGTTTTTATAATGTTTCACACCATTAAGAGTACTCAATTATTTTATCAGTAATTTTTTTCTTTCTCTACTTTTTACATGAGACTTTATTCACACATACTCAATAATCTCCAAGACTCGTAGATCATGTGCAAAGGCATTAAGCTGAGTCCTACACCATCGATCCCCCATTTACATATTTGTTGTCGAATTATTGACTTTGATATCAATTGTTTGGCTAATACAACCAAAGATACTCTTAAAGGCAAATTACACATTTGGCCAATCAGCAAAATCAATCACCTCATTTATTTTCATTAAGATTAAGACGACGAAAGTTGAATGTATGCCTAAAGGATTAAGATGTTGACTCTAGATGTGAACACTGAATGATTAAGATTATTTTTTAATATCTGAATGTATATAATTCGTCATTATATAAGCATAATAAATATATAATTCATTGCCCGCTTGAAAGAGACAAAACAAACTCTGATAATAGAGAGAGATGGGGAGTGAGGGCCAAGAGTATATAGAAAGAGAAAAGTGATGATGTTTAAGCTTTACGAAGAAATATATTAGCGTTATAAAAAGGGCAATTTTCACATATAACAAATAAAAAATTCATATTTATATGCTATAGCAAAGTTTGCATAATTGCGCTCCATAGCAAACATAAAAACTGTATAATTCGCTATACATATACAGTTGAAGCGAATTGTATAAAACGAATTGTATAAAACGAGAAAGAGAAAGACACTTGGACAGAGACTTGTATAAAAACGAAGTGTATAAAACGAATTATATGATTATAAGTGTATAGAACGATTATATACAATTTGAATTTGTATAAAATGAGAAAGAGAGAAAGACAAAAGAGACTTGGCAGAGAATATACAATTGAATCCAATTGTATAAAACGAGAAAGAGAGAAATTAGATACAATTTGAAATTTGTATAAAACGAGAAAGAGAGAAAGGCAAAAGAAATCGGGCAGGGGAGTATTTTTATTGTATAATTATAAGTGTATAGGACGAAAATATATGTACTTGCATGTGTATATACAATTTTCTCACGCTTTATACAAACAGAAACGCAATTTATACATTTCGTTTCTGTTTGTATAAGTGAGAAAGGCTGTGTCGAGCGAGATTTGGGAGTGTGGCGAGCGAGATCTGGAAGAGGGGAGAGAGGGGAACAAAAATATATGTATTTATACAATTTTCTCTGCTTTATACAATTCGAAATAATTTTTATACACTTGTGTTTGTATAAAAAGTGAGGAAGCGAGGGAGAGATTGGAGGAGAGTGGCGAGCGAGATATTGGGAGAGAGGCGCCTGGCAATTTTTTGCAAAAGTTTGCTATGGAGCACAATTAAATCAAAACCTAGCTACTCCATTTATTTTAGGTTATTAGTTTGTTATTATATATAATTATCCCTTATAAAAAGTGTCCAGATAGAAATAAGATTCACTCATTATCTGACTAAACAAAGTACAAATTAGAGTTATATGGTGATTAATCAAGTATAATTCTGTATTTATTCTTTACGCTATAATTTACTAATTTACTGATCAAATTTGATCATATGAAGTCTAGGACACTTAACGTGTTGAATAATTATGTTAATATAAGATCTGACAATCGACCAAGTTTTCCAAATGACTATTTTATGTATCCAATCATCACGATTGAGTCGGAAAATATATAAAACAACAAAATTAATTTTCTACTCCTGTCACTACAAATAACATTTAATATATTATAGTGTGAAAATGCTTCATATATGAACACTACATATATTTAAAGATTTGCAAAATTTTGCATTAGATTGGTTTTGACTTTTGACTTAGTATAATGTAAGACAAGATTGGGAGGAAAATAACCATAACACAATGACCACATATTACCCACAATACCGGAATTCTAATAAAATTCTACAATGATCATATATCTTATGTTGATAACAGAATCTTATTATAGTCTCGTATTGATGGCAGATTAAGGGTTTGGATGATTTCTCTTAAAGTTATTCTCAATTTTATTTAATTTGTGAGATTATTTAATTGGGTCAAGATCGATATTTTCAGGGTCACATCTTGTCTTGATTCAAAGAAGATTGATTGAGATGGAGAGTTCTGGCCTTCAAGAATTCGCGCAATGATTATTATAATATCTCAAAAGGACAATAAGTGAACATTAATTAACTTCTATCTCCAAAGTAATTATTTTATCTAATTAAACATTCAAATTACACTTGATACCTATTTGTATTTATACTCAACGAATTAAAGATTTCAAAACTAGCACCCAACTAGTCAAAAGTCAAACCACGAGAACTATGTGAGCAAATTTTAATTACGATTTATTTGTATGGTATACCATTTCCAAGATTACCCATGGGATCCACAGGCAATTTTTTTACTTTTTTGCTTCCATAATTGTGGATCAAAATGCATAGAGCTTGATGCACAATTGCACATGTTCATAGTTCTATTATTTCCAGGAAAAATGCAACATAGTTGAATTATGGTCTCTTTTAAACGGCATTCCTTTTCAAGACAACCTAACCTAATAAATGGGATAAAATTTACAAATAATCACTTTTTTTAGCTTTCATATTGTAATTGCAAAATAGACATGATTATGAAATTTTAATTTCGATAAGTGAAACTTTAATATAGTTACAGAGTGTCACTTGTGGAAGTAAAAATTACTTCAGGATAATAACTATTTTTCAAAGATAGGACAAAAAGTGAGCAATTGACCGCTATTTTGACAATTTAATAGTACTGATTATGTAACCTCTTCAGATCGCGGATGAAAAATGTTAAAGAATGACAAAAGTCTCACATCGGTGATTAATGAGATGGGTGGACTCCTTATAAGGCTTGGGCAATCCTCCTCCCTTTGAGCTAGCTTTTGGGGTGTGAGTTAAGCCTAAGACCTAATTTTCACATGGTATCAGAGCAGGGCCCGTCTCACCCGATGTTGGGGCCCCCCGAAATCAAAATTGACTACGCACCAGATGCTAAGCACTGGTCGTGAGGTGGAGTGTTAAAGAATGACAAAAGTCCACATCGGTGGTTAATGAGATGGACTCCTTATAAGGCTTGGGCAATTCTCCTCCCTTTGAGCTAGCTTTTGGGGTGTAAGTTAGGCCTAAGACCTAATTTTCACACAAAATAAATTTCTTATTTTGTTCAATTTGCTTTCGCTTAGATTGGAACCTGATCTTAGCTAGGCTCTAGCTAAGTAAATTTTTCCTTTTTTGGTCAACGTAGGTACAGAGATTCAGCAACCAATTTGACTGCTTTTTAACACCTGAGAGTAGTTGCATCATGCATGATTTCAGTAGTAATGTAGTTGAATAATTAGATTAGTATATTTTAAGTTTTGTACCCTAGTAGCGTAAACACTTTCACACCGTTCTGTTAAGTGGAACTACAAAAATAGGTAACGCCGTATAATATGCATGATGTAGTAATCTGAAAAATTAGATTTATATAACAATCTGATATATATAATCGAGTTAATTAATTAAATTGACTATATAACTTTTTCTTAATAAAGCCATACCATATAGTTTAAATCTGATACACACACATAAAGCTTATACACCGAGTAAATTCATCAGAAAGTTTTAGATTTTAGCTCTATGTGAATGGAGCAACTGTTTTGGGTAAGGAATGGTTTATCCGATTAATATATCGGCCCCGCGGATATTAAACATTTGATGAAAAACTTAAAAAACAAACAATATTCATGACAACTAAATGCACAAACATTCTGTATTCATGTACGATCACAGAAAGCGTTGCATTTTTATGGATATAAAATTTTAAATTTTGAATTCGACCATGAATGAGCAGGTGAAAGCAGCTAGGACTCATAAATTGTGAAGTTGAATTAGGAAGAGAGGAACTAGTTTAAAGGCAGTTGACCAGGATTATTGTCCTGAGTTTCATTCAAAAAATACTTTCCCCATGCGCACGGCACAGACAAATGGTACAACTTTTTCCTCAATCGTCTCCTTCTCCTGCTAATATAATTTTATTATTTTCTTCCATATACTCTCTATATATTTACATAAATTGCAAGCAAAGATATGCATTATATAGTATATAGTATATAGTATATACATACATACTTTATACTTATTAATAGTGTGAGCATATTACAGGTGGTAGTTGAGTGCTTCCAAATTCCAAAGCATGTGCTCTTTACCCACACTGACGTGCTCAGGCTAGTTTCCAGAAGGGCCATGTCTTGCTCACTATTTTTTTGCATTATTATTTGGGTGTCTATTTACTTCAGGCTCTGCTTTGTACTGTTATATTGATGATGAATATTGTTGTTATAGGCAAAAGAATTATACTATTAATATACAGACAGGTAAAATATATTATTAAAAGATTGGTTTTAAGGAAAACTTGTTTCTTATAACAAAATGTACTTATAGACGATAGTAATCGGTGTTATATAAAGAGATATGATGACTGTATCTTACATATGTATAATTTTGAATATCCATAATTGAATTCTACACTCGTCAGTGTATCCGGCTATGGATTTTTTTTAATTATTATTTTAAAGAATAATGTACAATGTACTAGTTCACAGTGGATTTCAATCTTCACACATGCATACACTAATGATTTCCCCTTTTTATCATTTTATTATTTTTAAGGAATTTATTTTTTAAAGAAAATATTTTTCAAAATATTTTAAGCAATCAAATATGAGAAAATTAGATAACATTTGCTAGAAAATATTTTTCCCTACCACACACACTCATCATAAGGTCAAATCCCTCCGTCAAAAGAATTCTCTATCCTTATATTAATCGCTGTTCTGTCGAACGGCAAATTTGGCTATAAGAATGTATTCAACAAAATATACACAATTAGCACAATTCTAACACTACCACAAATAAGGGTTATCTCTACTACACATCATATAGCTAGGCTCCCTCTCTTATTTTCCCCTTTAACCTACAGCATCATAGATTCATAGGATCGAAATCACACGATGTCATGTTGTTGAAACTAACAATTATAAACCATAAAGGCTTAAACGATGACAAATCATACAACAAATAAATATTTTAATAGGGTTTGACCAAATTAGCTTATACTATATGAGAGAACTAATATAAAAACTATCAAGAAAATAATCTCACACATAAGTGGGTTTACATTATATCATATAATTAACTTGATATAGTCATAAAATTCATGAACTCCAAATTTTGAATTCGTTTCTGATTAGAATTTAGAATGACCCCAAGTTAGGAAGGAGGAGGTTCAGTGCGAATCAAGTATTGTACTTGGACGATGTTTTCTTAATACTTACATGAGTTGGTTTGTTTGGTGGACACTAAGCCCATCGAGTGATCGAAAAGACAAATAAACAAGGGACGTTCTACATATAGGGAGACCAATACTGTGTATGAAAAAGTGTTTAATAACTCCAGAAGTTGTAGTAACTTCTAAGCACCATGCCTTACAAGTTTAGGGGTTAAAAAAATACTTAAAATACACCAAAAAGAGACAAATAAATTATCTGACCAAACACTATTTCACAACTTTGACCGTTGCGGTATAAAGTTTAAAAGTCAAATGCTACTCTTAGGTGCATTTGTTATAGAGGAAAATATTTTTAAACTTTTCGTATGTTTGTTGATTTCAAAATATCTTGTTAAGGAAGCCATGTTTCTTAAAAATAATCAGACGACTTTCCTAATGAAAAGAAAATAAGTTCTATAACTTACATTTTAAGCTCATTATTTTATCTTTTACCCCTTGACCATCTCACATCCACAAATTCTCAATTCCCGCTACATATTCAATTTCATTGTCATAATATTTTGTTAGGTCATATATAAATATATTTGAAAAGATATTCTTTTGCTTCTCTCAGACAATAGAACTGAGTTATAATATTCTTATATGTTTTTGAATAATCATATCATCGTGAGTTAATTTTTAAAATTGAGTTAAATTTAAAAATCATATCTTCATGCCCCTTATTGAATCTACTCAGAATTATTCTAATTAGTGAGCACTGAGCCATATACTCCCTCCATTCAATAATAATTGTCTACTATATTATTTTGAGATGTTTAACACTATTTGTCCACTTATAAAATTAATGGATAATTTTATATTTGGTTCTTAATTTACTCTTATCATTAATTATAGTTATTTCTATATAACATTTTTCAAATATTATATTTATTATATTCAAAAGATAATATAATAAAATTAAAATTACCATTATACTTATAAATTCTTAGAAGTGTGCATAATCAATAATGAACAAATATTATTAGATAGAGAGTAATACCAAATAACTATACCAACAAAAATAAAATCAAACCATTTACTCTTGATTTCTTGGTTAAAACTAAAGAAACATTTTTTTTTACGGGAATTGCATTTTACTAAAAAAAAATAAAAAATGACACCAGGTGGAGAGATTTTGGCTTTTAAATAGGTGGGTCCCCTGTACAGATCTGTGCTTTACACCATCAAGACAAGTAGGACCTTTTTGTGTCGGTTCTTAGAAGCCCCAAAAGGATGAGAAAACGAAAAAGGTAAAAAAAATACTTAGAAGAAAAAGTCGTTTACTCTTAAGCTATTATTAAAAAAATAAGTACTTAACAAGGTCCAGAGAATTTGACTTCATTAAGCACTTCATTATCTCTCTTAATCTATAGAGTTGGTACTAATTTTTTATTTTTTATTTTAATATAAAGTTCAAACTAAGAGTCAAATTGAGCTGTCATTATTCTGCACCTCCACATAAGCTTAAGGCTAAAAGGCAGTTGAGCCATCTGTGTCATCCTCTTAAGTAATCCATTCAGAATTTGGTCTTTTTCTCTGTATTCACTTAAACTTTTCCACTAAAACAAATCACCGATAAATTGGTACAATGGTACAGCACCAGTGACATACCATTCCAGCAATAACTAGGATTTTTCCTAAAGAAATTTCTCTGTAATAGTGACAAAAAAGGAAACTTTTGAAAAATGAAAAGTTAGCACAAAATGGACCCCCCTTTTGACCCAAACAGTTCAGTCTGCACACGAGTTGAGTTTATTTTAGTCATAAAAATCCCAAGAACCAGACAAAAATTTTGATTCCCGCGCTTGGTTTAGTTTAAGAGTTAAACAGTTTGATAAACTCATTGTCTCCTTTCTGTTTTTGTCTAATACATGAATCTTAAGTAGATTATTATAATACTAAAATACAAAAAAATGCAGGATTAGTATAATGAAGCATGCTAAAATTGTATATAATGGTTGGTCATTATCCACAGTAAACCTACCTTTCTTTCATTATTTAGTGGGATTAAGCCCGCGGCTCGACGGTGGGGGTGGTGCTCTATGTGTTGAAAATGAAAAAGAGTTCACTGTAGAGCAAAAGAATAGTTAAATTTTCCATTTTGTCAGATAAGATAATTTAGAAGAATAGAGGTGCAAAAGGGATTGTTACTTTAAAAGAATAGAGGCAAATAAATGTGTAGATTTTTCCAGCAAATGAAGGTTACGAACATGAAGAAGTTCTACTAGTTTAGGAACAAGTGATCAAAGGAAATGAAGTTTTTACTTCTGGCTAATATAAACAACGTAGCTTATGAACAATTTTAGTATTTTCCAACGACATATTCAATGTAGTCTTACTAAATAAGATCTCGAAAGGATAGAATGTATACATATCTTATTTCTGAGATAGAGGTAAAAAGACTGTTTCGATGGGATATTTGGTATTTTCTAATGTTACAAAAAGGACAAGATAAGATAATTTAGTATAGAACCTGATACAGTTGTTGCCTCAATATCTAGGATACTTCAATTAGAATCACTGCTTATGTAATTTAAGATTCAGACTTTGACATGGTATAACCAACTACAGCTGAAGAATAAGATCTAAGATGATATCTAAATATTGAAAAAACTAAATTGAATCTTAATTCTTTACATTAAGTTTGTTTGAAAGACAGTATTTAACTTAGATATTGGGAAGATTTTTGATGTGGCTGATGCAACCATTAGATTTTGTAGTTGTTGTAATCCATCTTGATGATTGATTTCATATTTCTAAATTATGCAAGCAAGAGATGACTTTAAATCCAATTTTCACTCAATTAAATTTGTGAATTAAGGGAATATTTATTTATTTTCCTAATAAAGCTCCTAAAGATATGCAGGTACTCCCTCAGTTTTGTGTGTTTTAAGACCTTTCAAAGATTATCTACACAGAGAGAGAAATAATTAGAGGAAGGATCGTGTAAGCTTCATCGTTATGTTAGGCTTTTTCTTTAACAATTTTTTAAATATGGCCGTTGACAAAAGAATGAGGGTATTCTCAACGCAAAATAATTCTGGCTATACTATTCTTATCTCCAACTACTAGTACAGCTTTTTCTGAGCAACCAACTTGAAAAAAAAATAAAAAATATTATTCTAATTAGTTGTAATTCTAGCCTGCCTATTTAAGAACTACTCCTCGTGGATATGGAGTACATGACAGCAGTTTCTTCTCATTCTACAAGTCTTTTTCTCTCAACATCTCCTACCATTACTCTTCCACTTCTTCCTTTTGATAATAAAAACAATACATTTCTTTTTCCTTGAACAATTTCTCAGTCTCTTATCAAGCTATTGTATACCTGCCTGCAACATACATTTCCACTTATATAGGGGCACCTAATACATATTACTACTAAGATGATATCAGTTGGTATGTGCATTGGGGCTTTTCTGATTTTGATCATTATACATTGGGTTTACAATTGGAGGAATCCCAGATGCAATGGAAAACTCCCACCAGGTTCAATGGGCTGGCCATTACTCGGCGAGACCATTCAGTTCTTTACCCCAAATACAACATCAGATATTGCTCCCTTTGTGAAGGAGAGGATGAAAAGGTGGTTACTGCAATCCACTCTTTTGGATTTTATATATTTTAGTAGTAATACTACAAATTGACATTTTACCATCCTAGTAAATTAGTTTTTGGCAATTTATTTCAGGTATGGGCCGATTTTCCGTACTAGTGTGGTGGGACGTCCTGTTATAGTATCTACAGACCCGGACCTTAATTACTTCATCTTTCAGCAAGAGGGACAGTCGTTTCAGAGCTGGTATCCAGATACATTCACTGAGATATTCGGAAGGCAAAATGTAGGTTCCTTGCATGGTTTCATGTACAAGTACTTGAAGAACATGGTACTAAACCTTTTTGGTTCTGAAAGTCTAAAAAAGATGCTGCCTGAGGTTGAAGAGGTCGCGAAAAATAAATTGAAGAGGTGGTCAGGTCAGACAAGTGTAGAGATGAAGGAAGCAACTGCCAATGTAAGTTAGCCAAAATTTCCCCTTCAATAATAAAGGGGAGCCCGGTGCACTAAACTCCCACTATGCGCGAGATACAGGAAAGGACCAGACCATATTGGGTCATTTGTATGCAGCCTAACCTTGCTTTCTGCAAGAGGCTATTTCCGCAGCTTGAATCTGTGACCTCCTGTCACATGGCAGGAACTTTATTAGTTGCACCAAGGCTCCCCTTCAAAATTTCCCTTTAGTACTATATCATAAAGTTCTCAATTTTAATCAGTTTATCTCCTGGTGTTTCTGCAGATGATATTTGATCTAACTGCCAAAAAGCTAATCAGCTATGATTCTGAGACCTCATCAGAAAATCTGCGGGAAAGTTTCGTAGCTTTTATACAGGGGTTGATTTCCTTTCCTATAGACATTCCCGGAACAGCCTATCACAAGTGCTTACAGGTACTAATACCAATATTTAAACTTAGCCATCTGGTACAAGAATGCAGTTCTACGAAATTCAGTTAAACAGTGTGCCCATATACTTGTTAAAGTGATGAACTGACTCTAGAGGTGATCATCAGGGAAGAAAGAAAGCAATGAAGATGCTAAAGACAATGCTAGAGGAAAGAAGAGCAAATCCTAGGAAGGAAGGAACTGATTTCTTTGATTATGTCCTAGAAGAACTTCAAAAGAATGACACAATCCTCACAGAGGCAATAGCTTTGGATTTGATGTTTGTACTGCTCTTTGCCAGCTTCGAGACCACCTCTCTGGCTATAACTTTAGCCACTAAATTTCTTCACGATCATCCTTTGGCTTTAAAAGAATTAACAGTAAGTGTGACTAATCTTCTCCCAACTTATCAACCTCATTACATGCCAGAATTAACGGGTACATAATGCCTTTCAGGAGGAACATGAGGCAATAATTAGAAGCAGGGAAAATCCAGCTTCTGGACTTACATGGAAAGAATATAAATCAATGAAATTTACATTCCAGGTATTTCAGTTAAAACTGATTTTCCATTTTCAGTATTCTTAGTAACCAGCTCTAAGAACATTCTTCATTAATACTGGATGTGTAGGTTATTAATGAAACAGTCAGACTGGCAAATATTGTTCCTGCTATTTTCCGGAAAACACTAAGAGATATCAACTTCAAAGGTATATGATTAAAAATCTTTACCACCATCTTCTTGTGAATAAGGCTTCAGATTTACTCATAGAAACATACCTTAATATAATACTTACTTATCTGATGCAGGGTATACCATTCCAGCTGGTTGGGCGGTTATGGTTTGTCCTCCAGCTGTACACTTAAACCCTGCCAAATATCAAGATCCCCTTGACTTTAATCCATGGAGATGGGAGGTGAGCCTTTCATAATTTATTCATTGTTACTATTTTTGCACTACACTAAAGGTTAGAGAAAATGAAAGTGGTTCTGTGTTATCATAGAGTGATTTTTCTCAACTCTACTATGAAATATTCATGGAATACAGGGAGTAGAAATAAATGGAGCAACTCGAAATTTCATGGCTTTTGGTGGTGGTATGAGATTTTGCGTTGGTACAGATTTCACTAAAGTGCAGATGGCTGTCTTTCTCCACTCTCTCGTGACCAAATACAGGTAGGAACATAACTTGCATTAATATCTTTGAGAAAGGAAGAGAGGAAGTTAAATCAGTTATAACTTATAACTGGTAATAACTGTCAGGTGGCAAACAATTGGAGGAGGAAACACAGTGCGGACTCCTGGTTTACAGTTCCCCAACGGTTACCACGTTAGGATCTCGGAAAAAGATGAGAAGATTCTATAGCCAACACATGATAGATGGGATAGTCAGAAAAAGAGGCTGAAGGCAATACCAGGAATTCAAACTTACCCGGATATTCTCAAAGCAGCAGAAGATATTGCCGCTGAAAGAATGCTGGGACAAAGAAAGAAAAAACTCAGCAAATTAGTCTGGGGAAATTTTGCTAAAATTTACTGATATGACGCCTATACATATATATTTTTTTCTTTTATTTTCTTATTTTATGATTTAAATACAAAGTGTAGTTGTTATTGAAGAAGGAAAAAAACAAAAAGTGTGTAAATTCAATACATGGTACAGTTTTGAATGAAGAAGTCCTACTAGAATCAGAGAGTTCATTTTCTCCAGCTCCTCCATATTTCAGAACACCCTGCTCTGCCCTGCAAAATATCCCTGGAACATTTAGTTTGTAAGTTAAGAGAGGTCAAAAGCACATTATGAAGAAGAAAAAACAAATTTAACATCTTCTGTACATGAGATAGCTGCAAGGCTCTGACAATCACTGTCAACCAGCTTTAGTCATTCTTTCCACTTGCTTCGCCTCTTATGATGTGGGTCATTTAAGATGGGATGTTTGTGCCTTAGATATTCCTCTTGATTTTCATCACCTCTCTTCTTGTTTTTGATAGGTCCTCCCAAGGTTTCTCTCTCATTTATTCGTCTGTGATGTCTCATGTGGTCGTCCTCCCCCTTCTTTGAATGAAGTGGCTTTGTGATACCTGAGCTCTTGGTTTTTCCATGTTTATGCTTATCCTTGTGCACATGATGAAGGTAGTAATGATAATCAGCTTCTCCCAATAGATTCTCGCGTGGGTCATTGTGAAACCTTGTGTGCCTTCTATGATGCTTATGATGCCTTGGCTCATTCTTATGACTCCTTCTCTTATGATGATTTCCTAATGGGTCAGCATCGTAACTGTGCTTCCTACGACTCATATGTTTATCTTCAGTAATTGAAAAATGATCCTCCCACCAGTCATACAGAGGATCAAAAAGACCTTTCTGGTGAAGAAGCCAGAGTAGTACAATCACTGCAAGTTATAATAGTAACATACCATCAAATATTTTTCTTCTTTCAACTTCTAAAAGATCACTACAAACGTTATGTAAGTAAGAAACCTGTTGGAATAATTGCCAAGAACAGGCAAAACATCACCACCCAACTGATGCAGATGTTCTGTATATGGCAGCTGAAGTCGAAGAATCCATAGCACTTCATTCTATCCACAGAAAGATTCAGAGTTGCATAAGCCAATTGAAAACAAATTAGACCTAATGTAACATCTATATCAGACATCAGCAAACTAAAATAAATACTAACAAATTAATGTAAAAACTCATGCAAGTATATCTCCTCCTTCACTCAACATGAGATTATAATTATCAGCATTCTGTTACATACGACAAATAATATCCTTAGGATGATAGAAAAAATCTTGATGATATATTTCAAGCATTCGACGTGATAGAAACAGCCAATTTCCTAATCAGAATGGGACCAATTTGCAAGAGAGAATTCAAAGTTAGAAAAAGAGATACATCAATTTCTCAAATAGAACTTCAACTGGTACCTCTATGCTTGACACATTTCCTCAGGAATAAATCAAAAATTATTTCACGTTTGATCCAGAAAGCAGAGGCAAAAATCTGAAGCACATGCCGCATCATAATGTAGAAAGAACTGATAACTGAACCTAAGTAGCTATTTCAGTTCAGTTTGAAAAAAAAAATATTGTCGGTCTCCTATATTCAAATTTACACACTATCACCAATCTTTATAGTTAATATATGTAAAAGATTAACATTCTTTAGTTAACAAATAATTGTTGAAATCAGAAAATTATTTGTCAAAAGAAAACGATTTCGACAGTTAACACGAAAATTGAATTTATTTGATAGGAATGCTTAAATAACAACAACGAATCCAGTGTAATACCACAAGTGGGTCTAGGAGAGGGTGGTGTGTAACTGGATCTTACCCCTACCTTCTGAGGTATAGAGATTGTTTCTAAAGAGGTCCTCGATTCAAGTAAAACATATCACAGCAGGTTTGGAAAGGAAATACAGCAGTGAAGAAGTCATTTTGAAAAGGAAAAAAAAAGAAGAAATCAACAATATAAACATAGGAATCCTTAAACATTATTCAAAAACCTTAAGTGATGTGATAAATCTTTGAATTCCCCATAATCATGGTTAAGCAGGGACCAATGTAAGACAGCCAGGAACTTAACATTGAGGGTATATCAATTCAAAGATATCTCGAACTCCTACCTAGAGCACTCAAGTGTACATAACCTTACTGAAACTCAATTAGGAGAATGTAACTAGAGTGAAACTCAACTGAAAACACTGCAATTGACATAAAAGTCTTCCAAGAATCTTATCTATATCTATATCTATATATATTCATTGGTGATCATTTGAGTACCTGCAGCTTTTCCCAGTTAGAAAATCTGTCAAATTCTTCCACGTCTTTTTCCATAGATCCTCAATGCTCCCAAAGAAACCATTGATGTTTGTCTTAGGAGGTTGAAACGGAATCTGCAATAATAAGACGACATGTGATCAGTGATACAAATAATAGTGAGTGCAAGACATTACATATTTTCCCTGACAGCCCTACCAAAGATGTTTCTGAAGAATGGTTGAGAAACTTAGATCCTAGAGATCGCCTAGGATAATCTACTGGCAAAAGGGATGGGTAGGAGGATAAAAGGAAAGCATATTTTCAAAAGCTAGTTTCACTATAGACTAATTGGAATCCAACAAAGCTATTCTTACTGGGAGATAAGACTGAAACTTCACTGGAGCCTGGAAGGTAATACTGATGGGGTAGTAGCAGTTTTTGAAAGTGCAGTTATTTACTTCAATCAGGCAAGAAGAGGAAAAAATAAGATCTATTCCTTTTCATCTACCCTTTTTGCAAACTTAAGTCCGCTTAGTTTCAACTTATGACAAGCAGAAACCAAAACTGTTTCCAGGTTGACAACTACACGGATTACAGAACAATGCAAAGATCATTACAACTGGAGAGGAGTATAACAGGGTGCTAAATAAATGCTTCAAGCTCAACATACATTTGAAATCTTATAGACCTGTAGAAAAGAAGCACATATTGCCACTCTCTTTTATACTAGCATCTGGCCTCTCAACAAACTAGTCATCCAAGGTGCTAAGAGTTTAACACCATCGCTGGCCCAACTCCAAACATGTGCATATAACAACAACTTTGAAAACATAGTACCTTCTCTCTTCAAGACTTCAATCAGACTGGCCCCCATGCCAGACTACTTTCAACTATCTTAGGTCTAAATCTGTAAACAACGCAGGAAGAGAGTAGCTTTCGTGATCTCTCCGCTAGCTTAAGATTTTTGATGAGATGGTCACACATTTCAACATGGTCGTGCGAGAGCAGGTTGAGGTCTTGGCTTTGAGTCTCACCACCACCCATTATTTAAAAGAAAATAAAAAAACTTCCACATGCTTGGCCCATGAAAAAAATACTAGCCGCATGTGAGGGGTTTTGTTGGAAGACAAAATTAAATAAATAAAAGTGTACTCTCTCAAGCTTTTAGATGAGATGATCACATTTTAACACACTCTCCCCATCATGTAGCTCAGTATTCATTGTTATATTTCCTTTTTTTTGTATTGCTAGAAAACACTATGCACACACTGTGTGTAGCAAGATTCCCAGCATAAACTACAGCTGACCTGTGACCCATTATCAAGAACAGTAGCTTTGGTTGTAAATTGACACTCTGCCCGATCAACTTCATTAAAATCAGAGTCCTTCAATATGGCTGCAACAAAGAGTAAACATAGAAAATTTGGCATCTTCGGGATCATCAACTACATTCCATTTCATGCCCTCCACATTAATATATTACCTGAACAGACATACTTTGCAGCTTGATCACTTGCTGGGTACAACTTGAATGCCCGAGTCATGACTTCATTTGGCTTCATTATATAGAACTGTTCCTGCAGCACCATAAGGTTTACTAAAGTTATTTCTTCTTCTGAAAGTATCATGACTTTGTATCATATATCAGGAGTTGAGTAATGCTGACCTCCATTTGGCTGACACCGGCTGAGCAATCGAACTGCATGATAAGAAGGTCAATTACAAGAGTTTCACATATTATTTAAACAGATGAATGAAGTATATTTATGCCTCTACAAAAAAACTGCAAATTGACCGACTAAAATTAGAGTTAAGTCGACAGCCTTGCGATACTTTTATCAAGTTTCTGTATTTCAGACATCTATGTTATTTTCTAGAATAACCAAAAGTTGATATATCAAAGCAAAGATAAATCAAGATAATGCTATAATGATGTAGCATGACTTATTTTGGGGCTCCTTTATGTTTTTTCTTCCTTTTTACTTTTGTGGATTGCAGAGGTGGGGTGATCTATGGAGCAGATCAGAGAGGAAGGGCCCATCCAGAGCCAAAGCATGCTGTAGGCCTCAAAGTTGAACTGAGAGGAGGACTTGTCCAGGGCCAAAGCATCCTGCAGGCCTCAAAGTACTTTAGACGTAAAGGTTATCCACCATAGGGGATGACAAAGACCTTTCAAGATTCAATCCTTACTAACTGAGCCAACTCATTTTGGTTGGTAGCTTAATTCTGGGATGTGAATATGGAAGTTTATCCTTTTAGAAAGCATAGCAAAACATTAAACTGATTAGCTGATAACATACATATTTTAACCGTCTAAGCATAATGTAGTTGTTTACCGTGAGGCTATAGGACGCTTCCACTTCACCTATATTTTTTGTTGTAATTGTTGCTGTTCCAAATTGAGTCAGAGCTTCAAAAGTTGGGATTGTGATGCTGAGAATTTTCCCAGGGCTCCTGCATAAAACCAAATCAATCTTACAAAATTTTCAGTCAATTCTCATAGTCAGTCCAAATTAATCTATACAGATGAAGAAGTTTTTGTTTTGATGTTTTAACGTTTCAGTGTTTTGATATTTTAATTCCATTCACATATTACCCTTCCTATTAGTTGATAATGTTTGCTGGTCATTAAAAGTTTGATACACTATGCTTCTTAAATTATACTCCCTCCGATTCAAAAAGAATGTCCCTATTTCCTTTTTAGTTTGTTTCAAAAAGAATGACCCCTTTTCTTTTTTGGCAACACTTTAACTTTAACTTTCCACGTGGCATGTTTAAGACCACAAAATTAAAGGACATTTTGGTACATTTGACATAACTTTAATTTAGAACCACAAGATTAAAAAGTCTCTTTCTTTTCTTAAACTCCGTTCCAAATCAAACTAGGCCATCCTTTTTGAAACGGAGGGAGTAATATAATTTGGTACGTAGTTGGCATTTCTTAATAAAGGAAACATTGTTTTATTTAAGCAACATAAATATAGGAACAAAGGTAGAGAGACAAAAAGTCATATACAAAAAAGTACAACAAAACTGAATAATCTCCGTAATATGATTTTAAAAATTCTAAAGTTTCCAAATAATAATAAATGCAGAGACAAAAATCTTGAAATTAAAAAACAACGTAACTTACTCAAAAGAGAAACTTATCCTTCTCCTGAAAATCAAGTTAGAACTCTAAAGCATCAAATATGCTCTCAAATGGTTGATTATCAAATCCTTCCTATATTTATTTGACAGGAAAAGTATCAAAAGTTAAATTTTAAGATTACTTTTTCTGGACTATATAACACTTAAACCAGTTTAAAAGTTGATGAAGAAGCACTAAGGAATTGGTCTTGAATCAACTTAGGACGGTAAAGGGCATTCATATGTTGGTCTTTGTTATTTCAAGGTCAATCTGGAGGTGATATAAATCAACCGTCAAATTTGCTCACATTCTTCAGATAAAGGGGAACATGGACGAAAAACAATGCCAAGAAGAATCACAAGGACAATTTACTAATACCAAATAAGGTGACTGACCTTTGATACACATATTCTATATCATCTGCATTCAGTTCTATCAACAGATTTGTGTTCAGGACTTCTGTAATTCCAATAGAGAATGCGTGACTTCCTGCATTCTGCAGATACTTGTAAATTACAAGCACAAGCAAAAGACATCTGTGCAGACACAAAATATAAACCTGAAACATAACTGGATGCTGGTTGATTCTTTCAAACCTTCCTTGCACGCAATATAGCGGCACCTGATTTCGACTGATTCTATTCTGGTCAGCCTGCAAGATAAATTACTCAATGTCAAGTCCGAAACATTATAAAATTGCTTCTAAGGTCTATTTGAACTTCAGCGCAGCCAAACCACAGGTTCCCCCATGTTATGTATATCCATGTTTTTAGTAAAAAATATTGAAGAAACAGCCACATAAACACTTGACACGCTTTACCTTTAGTTGCTGATTCTCAATTGGTATTTGTAATTAAGAAAGATAATCTATACGAGCCAATGGAATTGTAGAAAAACAGAAGACATGGGCAGTACAAGCCCCCAAAGATATATGAACAGATGACAAGCCATTACAGAAGTCTGAAAACGAGATGTCTCTTTAGACAATTTAGACAGATTTATGAGAAACAGAAAAGACCATCATTCTAGAACAAATGTTGTAGCGGTAAGAAAATATGGAACAGAAATTACTTAAAAAGGAAACAAAGATGAACCAGTGTTGGTGAATTACAAGACATGTAAGATCTTATAACAGAAAAAGAACATAGTTTAAGTATTAGGTGTTAAATATTTACTGACATCCCAAAAATTCCATAGTTGGTTGTGCAGGCAACTCCAAAATGGTGCAGAGCAAAAATCTGGCTGTGCATTGAAAGCATCGTAACCCACACCAATTTTGTTACATTCAACACCGTCTAATGTAAACCTCACTCTCTCGAGTAGCATCCACATGGAAAAATTGCTCCCCAGATTTTGTGGTTGACCTGGGCCACCCTTCAGCAAAAGGGATACAAAACATCTTAGTATCACAAATGACTAGACTACAGAAGAATGACAAACAAAAGTTCCATCAGAAATAAAAAAACTGATTCGGGTGAGTACATGGAAATGCTTGCATAATCAAATGAAAGACACATGGACAAAAGTTCCACATAAGCAATTGCATCTATGATAAAACAATAAGCATATTCTTTGCTGTTCTTTTTAATTTTAATATGCAGTTTGCAGTATTCCTTTGTCCTTAAGAATCAAATTTGCACAATGCATCAATTCAAGGAGTGGTTTCCAGCATAGCATATCATCAGTGATTACTATCAGGTAATATAGCTACCAGAATAAAGGGAGAATTAAGAATGAAACTCTACAGTCTATGCCGATAACTCTAACAATAAATTTTGTTCACCATCACTAGCTACTTCTTTGCTGTAAAACAATTCAAAAAAGTGCATATCAATTTTGTATCTACATGAGATCTATACAAAATCTCAAGGCTGTTGAAGAGTTCCAGTGTGAAATGAGTGACAAGAGCTACCTGTCTAGGTATGACAAGGTAGAGGTCATCAAAAGACGGAATATCAGTGTATCCAACATAATCTCCAATTAGATTCACCCGCAGAAACTTATCACTGGATGTAGCAGTTCTATTGTTCGGACCAACAATCACTTCCTGCCACAAAATATTAGCAAGGAAACTATGACACTTATACCCTTCATGCAAAAATGAATGGAATATCATCATTCAACAAAAAATTAAGGCACTGTTGATTTTAATCTAGGTTCTGCTTTATTCAGCCTTGCAATCATAATCAGTCATCATGAACATCACCAAAGTAGTTGGCTTGACAGCATATTCTCATTCATATTATTCTAGCTTTGTATTCATAATTTTGTAAGAAGCTAGAATAAAACAACTTTCCATACCAAAAACTATAAAGTGTCACACAAATGAGACATGGGGGGTTATGAAATAGTAGACATTAACATGGAGAAGAAATGGTGAAAGGTGATCTTAAGAAAAATTCCATGTCTCTAGCTGATTTTTTGGAGCTAAAACCTTGAAATATAGAGGAATAACTAAGCAGCTGTACAAGAAGATGTGTAGAGGGGATAAAACGCAGTGGTGAAGACTAGTAAAGGAACACTGATTTGTGACGATGGTCTTTATCCAATTCATGCTGCTGACTTCCTTGTCTAAAATAGTTATTATGCATAAATCAACAAATTAGGCCTCACTACCGAACTATGTTGGGGCGTTTACTAATCAAATTCTAAAGATGCGATCCAGCATACAAGACACCACCACACATTAGACAAAATAGACAAACTAAAAAGGAAATGAGTGTTGTATGCTGAGAAATTATATCTGAATCAGGCACCAAGTATGCACCAAGGAACAAAAATACAATAAATACCGGAAAATATTCAAGATAAAATACCGAATTCTGAGATTGTTTCTTAACATCAATTCGAATGCTAAATCCAACTGAGCGCTGCCCAATGCCAAATACATGGAACCTAAATGTAGAGAGAACTGTTGCAGCATTAACTAATCCATCAATATATGATTGCATAAAGGTAGTAGCAATAAAATTGAATTGATGGTAGAGAAGAAAAAGGTATGGGAACTGAAATATTAGAAAAGCCATGTCAAAACAGCATTTTGTGGAAACAATTTTTATCCAAAAAAACATAACCTTCAAAAGTAATTTATCTCAAATCTTAAAACAGGAATTTCAGTACAGATTTCATTGACACAAACGACAGAAAATTATAAAGGCCTTACCAGTCATCTGGAAACCGTAGACAGTGAGCCGTGTTTTTCTTCCCTTTCGTCATCTTGTCAACTAAATCAAGAAACTACACGAGTTAGGAAGCAATTTTTTGGTAACTCTGTAAACTGCAATGAAGAAAAATATTCTCTGAGAACTGACGGGTAAACTTACAAAAGTTTCCACATGATGAAGGAACTCTTCGCTGATCCCCACACGGACAACAGGTAGGCTGAGAAGAAAAAATAGAAGAAGGATTATATCCAGTACTTGGACAAATCAGGAAAGGAAAATCTTCAATATGAGAAAATACTCTGAAGAGAAGACGACCTGCAGGTTATTAGCAAATAATGGTTTTCATTAACAAAACAAAACTTCATTTGCCTCTTCATAATACTCACTAAATATAGTTTTAAATGGAAGGCTATAACTTACCTTTAAAAATTCAATTTGAAAGACAGCACCTAGGTATCATGATTGGCAACAAATTTCTTTAGAGATATAGTTATAGCAGTCACTAAGAAATTGTATATATCTCGCCCAGCCTAGATATCAGATAAGCTTGTCTTAGATATGACAAGTTGATGAACTTGTCATCACCAAACAGTAACAATTATTATACATCCTACTAGGATGGAAAACAATTAAGAATCTCAAAGGTTACCTGAGTATTCTCAATAATGTGTCCATTCTCGTCCCTCAGCCTATGGAAACGGATCAAAAATTTACTCAGCTGACGCAAAAAATACTTCAAAACAAAGTTGAGATATTACAATATATATATATATATATATATATATATATATATATATATATATATATATATATAAAGACAGGAAACAACGGGAATATTTAATCTAAACTTAGTATCTTAGCACCACACAAACCGGAGGCAAATTAAAACTCAGGCCAGTAATCATTTCAAGACCTGCATGATTGGTGGAAATTCAAAAAAAAAAAGTACGGAGATACATAGATGACAGTATTCTCTTTTTCCATCTGTATGAGTCTTTCTGGAACCTAATAACAATAAATATATAGTGTTACAGACATGACAGTGGTAAGTCTGATCATATTAAATGGAAAAGGTATGTATCTGGAACACCATAGGGCATCCTTTGCAGCTTCAATAATCTCCTTTTGCATTCAAATTTTCCATCAAATGAAGGTGTACATTAGGGAGAAGACAGGGTCCTCTAAGTCTGAAAAACACATCCTCGATACTTAAAGCTACTTAACTTGTCATCCTATCTGTCTTCTGAATCTTGATTATTGATCATGTTACTGATATGATGGGAAGTCTATAAGTATGAAAACTCCTGCATTCTAAATTATGTGCTGTATTTTTTTTTTTTGAATTATCTATACATAGAACATAAAAGTAATAAGATTTATGACAAACATCAATTCACAATCATCAAATGATGTTAATCATCCATCTGGTTTTGGGGAACTCATTATATTTTTTATTTTTAAATCAGGTGTACCAATTCCATTTTCTTTATACAAATATATCCAAGAGGGAAGCTAAAAGGATCAGTTGGATTGGAGACAAGTTTGCATTTTTTTCTACATAACACATATGAATAAGGGCAGCTAAGAATAATGTTTTGAGGCAGTCATGGAGTAAGTCCTCACTCTCTCTTAAACAAGGAAAGGGCATTCTAGCATTAGCTTTAATTGAACAAGTTTAACTATAACAAAAAAAGATTATGGGCAGCTAAGAATAGGGTTAGGCAGTCATGGACTAAATCCTCGCTTTCTCTTGAACAAGGGAAGGACAACATAGCATTAGCTTAACTTGACAAATACGTGGTTCGCCGAAGTTTCTGTTCGTATTTTTAATGGAGTGACAAACTAGATCGAAATTTATGTATGTTTAACGCAGTGAAGTTTCAAGGAGCAGTATCCTCCTACATACCGTAGTTATTAATTTTTTTCTTTTGGTTGTCTCTTTCATATTGCCGCAAGATTTTTTACGAAGCCAGAAAATGAAACCAAATTAGATCAAGTCAAAGCTGATATTTTATGAAACTCAATAGCAGAATTACCCGGATACTAGTGACTTAACCAAATTCAACTATCATAACAACAGAAACAAAGATTGTTTATGAAAAAGAAAAATTCCCTCGAGTAAGTCCAATTTGGAGAACACTATTAAATGAATTACCTCTCACAAATCTGCACAACATCTACCCCTGCATCCGGTTGACACTTGCGTGTATTGACATAGAATTCTTGCGGTTTATAAGCAACATCCTACACGACAAATGTCAATTGAACAGAGGGAAAACAATACCATGGACTTAATTCAAGTAAGGACAGACATGTTATCTTTTCTATTGCTTTGCTTATAGACCTGTCTACTATCTAGTGGACTAAACAAGTTATTATACGAGACAAGAGTATAATCTTTAAGACGAAGTGTTATATAACAGTGACTCCAATGTCCATCTACAAGCATTGTTCCACCATTCTAAGAAAATCAGACGAGCTGATTATTTTCCATAAGAGAAATGGAAGTGTACGTGATAATACACGCAGCAGTAGAGAAGCTTTCTCAGGAACAAGTGCCACCAGAAAAGATGTGGCATGCATTTGGAGGAATTACAGGGATCACATAGATGGAAAGATTGATTGGAAATAGACATTGCTAAACAAAATCTACACAATGGATTGTAATATACATACTACAATCAGGTTTGCTTAAGATGTAATCTAAGGGCCTCTGGCTTCAAGCATATAACTTAGTATAAGCTAAATAAATTATTCCAAAAACTCCAGCAAGTTCTCAGAAAAACTAAATACTTCTCAGATGCAATTCAGCAGCATTACTGAATGAAACAAACTTCCACTCACTTCTCCAAATAGCAACATAAATATTCCATCGGATCCAATTTATATGAAAATATTTTGTTTTGAAATGCTGCAAACTATTTGCCAAAAAATTACGAACAACATAAAAACGTGATTGTTTTACAGCTAAATTCAATTCATTTAAATACTCAAATCTAAACTTTGATGCAACGTTTTCTCAATCAAGCTTAACATTACACCAATGACTTCAATATTTTGTTCCATAATCACCAAAAGTATACTAAGATCAAACTAATATATTCCGATGGCGAATCAAAAAGAGATTTTTAGACGTACTCGTATATATGTCAATTCATACAAAGCATATGCTGCTGATTTGTTAATCGTAATCACCGGGGGAACTCGAAGTGTTCGCATGTTACTGCTTGAGTTATCTTCCACTTCAACTATCTCTGCTACCAATGAAGCCTCATTTCCACTCTACGTCACCGGAAAAACAAGGAACTCAAACATCAAACTCACATAAACATGCAATTCGTTCATTACACCAGTCGATTGATAAATCAGAAGTTACTAGAAGAAGTTAGAGAGATCGATTACCGAGTCACTGGGAACAGCCAAGTCGATGATGATCTTGTTCGTGCAATTTAGGCTATTCGAATCGGAAACTTTCTCGCATTTTTGAAGCTTCGATTTGGAGAGGATTTGTATTGCGGAAGCGTATTGGAGAAGAATGAACAGAGTGAAGAAGAGGAGGAGAACGAGCGGTTTCATTGTGGAATTTTGAAAAAAATTAGTGTGTGAATTGGTAATTTCAGTGAATTATATAGGGTAGCGGGCACGATTTTGGCGCGCCAATAACTGCACCTAAACGGTTGTGTTTTGCAGTTAAGTCCTCTAAGATTTCAGTAATTCTAAAGGTACCGTGAAAAGGTTTTTTTGTAAAATTCTAAATTAGTCTTCCTTAGAATTAGCCATTTTTAATAGGAAACTTACATAAATTCTATTAGTTTAGAATTAGTTACTTAGACACACTCTAGTTTATAATATCACGTATTATACTTTCAAATACGTTTAAATATATGTATCTCAAAATATATGGAATCAGAATTAGGTGTAATTTATTTAAGACACATTGCATCCAAGTGGATCCGCATGTATTTGAGATACATATCAAATTTTACTCGCCTCCCTCGCTTCTTCCCTTCTCACTGGTATACATGTATGTAGTGTGATTTACATGTATATTGGATACATAATAAATATCCATCGTCTCCCTCCCCCATCTCGCTCTCCTCTCTTCCTATTTAGTGTATCCGATAGCAAAAAATACATGTATTTAAGTGTATCTTCCTTAATATATGATAGGAAACAGTTAATTTATAATATGATACGTAATATTTTGAAAATATAGATAATAATTATATATAATAGTGAAGTATATCTGATTATGTATTTTTTTCCTTTTTAATCATTGTGACAAGTAAACCAAGCGAGTATATGACAAAAAAAAAAAAAAATAGTTAAATAATTTCTTCAACATAAAAAAAATCTTACCATTTAGTTGGACTATTTCGGTACCTATAGGCTATAATTATATGTAAAAAATTTACATAAATCTCATATTGGTAAGAGTTGATTACATCATATTTCTATTTTTTTTCAAATTATAAATATCCTTTAAATTTATAGAATCTCGAATATATCAGAAACTTACGGCTACATAACTCATATAGAAGAAATATATCCAAGAGGAGATAGAATGTATCAAAGCGGAAAAGGGTTTTGAAAAAAATTACCTACTCTATAAATGTGAAGAGACATTATTTTTAATATGATAAACAAGAATCAATATTAAATTATTGCTTATCAAAGAATTTAAATAAATGAAATGGAACGGAAGGAGGAAGGAGGAAGCATAAGAAGGACGGGGCTGTGAATTGTAGGAGGAATGGAATGAACTTGGACAAAGCGGGGGCCCAAACAATGGTCGTAACTTTTTTTTGGGAACTTACATAATATATTATAATAAAAAAATATATCATTTATAACAATAATATTTTTTTTATTTAATTATTTTTAATTCATTTATAATACAAATTTAATACATATTACAAAGAATAATATATTATTCACATATAATACAAGTTTTAATGATGGATAACACATTTATTACATATTTTAATACACTTATAATACAATGTGTCAAATTTTTACCAAACAAACATAATATATTTCAAAAAGCAATTATAATTCATATATACTGTATACATAACTCAATTTTAATACATATTGAAGATTTAACATAGTATTGATATAAATGATAATAAATAAAAAATATCGCTAAAATCAGTAATTATTTATTAAAATGTATCAATTTATGTAATTTTTCCAACTTTTATTTCAGGAACAAGAAAAAAAAGTACTTGGAAAAATTATTTGATGTAGTGATTTTGGTCCCCTCACTACACAAATGATACTTCTAAAAGTTACTAAATATAGTGATATTATGAATTTTATATTGTTATAGTAGATATACAAGATACATACATGTATAATCTAAAATTCTTAGCAGTAAGCACTTCTCAATAGAGACGATATTTTTTATTATTATTATTTTTTATTATTTATAAAAGTTTTTTTTAGGGGATTTTCTTTTCTTTTGGACGAACCGACGAAGTGGACACGAATAGAAAAAAAATAGAGTTCAAGAAGATATAATATTTACATATACATAGTATATATTTTTAAGTGTTGTCTCCTTCATACGTACAACAAGAGAATCAATTTCTATTTGACTTGTTTGCGCTTATTTTTTTTATCTAATCACTGAATTTATTAGGGCAGTTTGGTGCACTAAAGTTTCCGCTATGCTCAAGGTCACGCAAAATTTTGATTTAATATTTGTATATATAAAACTTGGACTCTCTGAAATAACTAAGTGAGACGCAGTGGAGTTGGAAATAGCTGGCGCATCCCTACACTTTGCCGGGTTTGATTCCCGCATGGTATTTTATTTTTTTAAAATTATTTTTGACTTCTTGAATTTACTTAATTAAAAAGAGATGCGTAGTTTTAGCATAAACATTTAGTAGCGTGTTGGTCAACTGTGTCATGAATCCCTCCAGAGACCCAAGGTCAAATCCCCTCTAACACTAAGGGGTCGTTTGGTTACGGTATAAGAGACATTTTATTCATGTATAAAACAATGTATTAAGTTATGCTATGTTTGGTAGAAATTTTTGTTTAGGTAGAAAAGTCAACATAACTTATACATTTTTTGTTGTGTTTTTTGTAATCTTATATAATTAATACCAACATAACTTATGAGGAATCTATGTATAAAGTTATGCAGGATAGAAGGTGAAATAAGTTATGTGGGTATTAGTTATACATGTATTAAAGTGATAAATTACATATTTACCCTATTAATTTATTTTATTATTTTTAATTGAAAACTTTATTGTTTTTCTATATATAAGTTTGTTGTTTTTATTTCTTTTTAATATTTAGACCATTTTTATTTCTTTTGATTTTTTTTAATTGGAAACTTATTGTTTTCTGTCAACATGTGTTGTTTTTATTTCTTATTATATATAGATTATTTTTATTTCTTTTTATATACTTACCGTTTTGATTAATTTATGCAAATATAAATATTTTTTTAATATTAAAAATTGATTGTATATTTTTAACGGTACATATGCTAATCAAATATCAGCATTATACATTATTCAATATATTTCACATTTTATTAGCATGTATTATTATTTTGTAAATAATATATGTTAATAATTTACAATAAGTTTAATATTCAATAGTTGATAATTCATGTATTGTAATCTCTAAATCCTCCATAACTAATACCTACATAACTAAATCCTGCATAGCTAATACCTGCATAGCTAATACCTGCATAACTAAACCCTGCATAACTAATACCTGCATAACTAATATTGCATAATTAAACCCTGCATAGCTAATACCTGCATAACTCTAACCAGTAATCAAACAACCCCTAATTATTTTTTTCCAATTAAAATTGAATTGTTTCCTTAAATTTAATATCTTTTCACTATGGAATAAGATTTCCTAAAATTTAATATTTTTTCCTTGTATCTTTTTTTTTCCAATTAAAATTGAATTATTTCCTTAAATTTTAATACATTTTAATAAGGTTTTCTTTCTCTATAAACAGGAAATGCAATACCCAAACTATATCACATATTATTAAGAATAGAATCTCAATAATTCTCTTTTTTTTTTTCTTCTCGTTCTTTTATTTTATAACAATATAACCAGCTTAATATTTTAGTTTCAAGTTTCAATGGACATGAGAAATTATTATAATAGAGCACCAAAAAAAAAGTTCGACTTCTCTAAGTCAACCAAATAAAGAAACAACGACAGATCAACTAGAGATGTTGTCATATTCTTCTAAAAACAAAGCATTGATTTAAATATTATAGAAATTGATCCAGCAAAAAGAACTTTAATTTTAAATCATGATCCAAATCTTCGTGATAAAATAATAAGGACATACCTTATTTTTGAATTATATTTTCAATAGTAATTTATTTTCTTTATGTTAGTTTTAAATTATACACTTGTAATTCTATTAAAAATATTCTTATATTTAATTAAATATTGCTTAACTTAATTATTTATTTTGGTAGCTTAAATTATTATTTTATTTTAAAAAATACTATTAAAAATTTGAACACCCTTAATGAAATTTATGACTATATCATTAAAAAAGAATCCAATCACAAATACCTATTGTACATAATTTTACCTTGTATTTCTTTCAAACTATTTCTAAGGCTTGAACCCCATAGGCTATAATCATTTGAATTTGTAAATCGTGCACTATTATTGTGCGCCGGACTTTTCACATTTTGCCTAGTCTTGTACTTGTTTTGTTTTTTCTTAGCGGTATACTTTATCATATGATATATATTATATTACAACTTTAAAAAAACAACGATAAAATTAAATCCTCATGAATTTTGCCAATTATTTTTATTGAAATTATAATAAATTTTCATAATTTACACTGAAAATATTATATTTAATCAAATTCATAAATAAATAAGACCTCCATCTGACTCAAATTTGACTAGTTCCAAAGAATAACTTTTATTTTGTTTTTTTCAATGAATCATACCTTTTTGCCTGTAAGTAAATCATGACGATGTTGAATTCCACATAAATGGACTATAAAATAATAAGAAGTGCATGAAAATGAGGCATCCATGATGCAATAAGAAAAAGTTGAAGAAATAATCACAAGTGCATGAAAAGGTTGTTAGACTTATAACCCCAAAATGCTCCCACGTTAGCTTAGTGTTTTTCATTTTTGTGGTTGCCACAGATACACATCCTTCATATTTGTTGTAAAATGATATGCAAAGAAATAAATTTCTTTTTGAACCTAACATCTCCATTTGAAATATTTTCTTACTAACCAACTATATATCTAATTTCTTAATCATGTTATCCTATAAAATATTATTAAAATAGTATTGAATATAATGTATTAGTAATAATGAAATTAATTATATTGAATTATTTCTTATCCATTATTTAATTTAGTATATTAAGAATCGTTTCGTTTTTTATCATATTCATCCACATATTAGAAACGTAAATATAGCTCTAGACTCTAGTAGAGTATTAGTTATCCACCTTAAAATACTGAATAGGATATACGGAAATCAAAATTCTATCGATTAACAAAATGAATAATATTATATAGTTAACATATATATACATATATTTTAATACAACCTACCAAACAATTTCGCGATTAATAATTCCACAGAGTAACATTTTTGGTCCTTTCTTTCATTCAGTGAAGGGTCACATAATGTGATCTTAGAATCAAGGCGGAGCCATAATTTTTAATAAGGGGGTTCAAAATCTGTAGAAATAGATAGCCGAAGGGGGTTCGACATCTACTATATATACATATAAACTTATTTTAATCATATATAAATAATATAATTTTTCGTCGAAAGGAATACGGGTGAACCCTTGAAGGTAGTTCCGCCCCTTAGAACCATGTTTTTGTTTTATTTCAACAGTGATCTTGGAAATAGTAAATAAATAATGCGACCAAATATAAGTATACGACGTTCCAGCCGGAAAACAAATTACGATATTCCAATTAATCAATTAATAAGTTTCTGTTTGATTATGGATAGTTTTAATTTACTTTTTTTTGGAATTTTATTTCAAAAAATGGAAACTCGATTAACGATATTGAATTTTAACTTTTTCTAAGTAAAATATGTAAGCAATGATGCAATATTGTACTTTCTTTTAAAAAAATAATATAAAATAATAATAAGTTAATATTATTCACGCATCGCACTGATACGTATACTGAACAAGAGGGCAGAGGCGGACCCACCCGCAACCAGGAGTGTCAAGCGACATCTCCTCGTCAAATATATATATATATATATATATATATATATATATATATATATATATATATATATAAAAGTATTGATACCTCTTAACACAAGCTAAAAGTAATTTAGTTTTAGTGGTTAAAGCGTTATGAAAATTTCTTGTAGTCGTGTGTTATAATTTTACTAGCCTATTATTATATTTTTACAACATTAACACCCTTTAATAACAATTATAGAAGGAGAAAAATAAGTTATTATATGACTTTTCAAAAGTTACTTGTAAATTGTCTACTTGCTCTATTTAAGCTATTTGAAAACTTGATTGAAAACCTCATATAAATGATGGTGCAAAAGCTAATTGCAAATTATTTTCTTAAGCTACTTATAAATTATTACCTGAGTGCCAACTTTTTCAAAAAAATTATACTATATTAGAAGTATTCAAACATACCTTCACAAAACAGTATACATTATAGAGCTGAAACTTATAAATCCTTAAACTTTGTGATTTTTTCATGTGTTATCCTTTTCTAAATAACTTTTTTTAATAATTTACTTAATGATTATATATATAATTACAGTTTTAAGGTACTTCAAATATTTTGATTAAAAAAAGTGTTTAATAACACTTATTCGCCAAACTCATCAATAATTTTTTTCAACTACAACACTTTTATTCAAATACATAACTATTTATTTTTAAAATATATTTCAGTATTTTAAAAAGATAATTTTGTTTAAATCAATCCAAACAAAGAGTAAGTATTTCGATTAAAAAGAGTTGTCGACATCATCTATTTAGAACGGGGCCAAAATCAGCCTCGATATTGTGACTAAACTTAACATTATGTCCAGCCCAAGCCCAATTTCAGGAGTGTAGTTCCTTTGAATTCACAAATGCCACGTGGCAAAAGTTTTAGTCTCATGAATCACTATAAATTGGAGCCGTCAATATAGGCTAGCATGTTAGGTCGGTCTGATCTAACTCGGATTTAATAAGACTTGACTATGATTATTGGAATCCATTTGAGAAAAGCGCTTTTTAGATTGACCTGAATAAGACTGCTGATTTGTGTGACTTGAGAAATATCGATAGAGTCGGCCCGTGGGTTAATAAAAATTAATTAAAAAATATAATATAATATTAAAATTTGAAATTAAATAGAGTCCAAACTCAAAATAATTAAGTTAATATTTCTGTTTAGAAATTTATACTTTACTTGGAAAAAAAACTTAATAAATATTATAAAAATATTTTATTTGTGGATTTGATTAAAAAGTAGTACCATTAACATTATGTAATATTGTTTTGTCGATATTTATGATAATATTTTTATATTTTAATTTTTAATTTAATAATTCTAAAAATAATATAATTTTTTAAAAATTGAGCTGACCCGACCCGACAAGCCTGTAGCCCACGTACTTATGGGTTGGGCTGACCATTTTCTGGCCCATACCAAAAATAGTTTAGCCGACCTGACCCGTAAAATTTTGAACCCTGTATGAATTAGCCCGGATGGGGTGGGCTTGCCAATATTGAGAGCTAGCTCTAGTATAAATACTTCAATATTTAAAATTTTAAAGTAAAAAAAAAACAGTACAACTACAAAAAGCCTTTAGCTACCTATGTCGCCACCACTACCACTTTGCTATTCCGCCGTCATGAGTAGTTCCGGTGCCGGTGCCGGTTCCGACGGGTCACAATCGACTCGGTCCCGAGTTCTGGTGGAACGATTGCGATCATTGGAAGCGAGTTATGTGAAACTTAGGGAACAATTTAACTTGCTTTTGGAAGAAAAGAGTACTAGTAAGGATTCAGACGATGATGCTCGTGATACGGGGTCGTATTGCGGTCCCGGAGTGTTCTATTCCGGGTATCCGTACAGAAATGTGTTGGAAGATATGGGTCATGCACTTTACGTTACCAAAATTGGTACAGGGGAGATCATTTACTGGTAAGTATTAGGAATCATTTTCATTCGTTTCAATTTGTTTATCTTACTCTGTTTTAAAAAGTTTTTTTTTACTATTCACGTGACATGGATTACAAAATTAAATTGGAAAATTTACATAAATATACTATAATAAAAAAATATTTATCATTTATAACAATAATATTTCTTTTCCAATTGATCACTTTTAATTAAATTATAATACAAGTTTAGTTCATATTGTAAAAAATAATTTTTTATTCACATATAATACAATTTTAATGACAGATAATTCATTTATCACACATTTTAATACATTTATAATACAATGTGTCAAATTTTTACCAAATAAACATAATATATTTTAAAAAACAATTATAATTCATATATATTGCATACATAATTCACTTTTAATACATATTGCAGATTTAACATAGTATTGCTATAAATGGTAATAAATAAAAAGTATTGCTAAAATCAGTAATTATTTATTAAAATGTAACAATTCATGTAATTTTTTCAAATTAAACATATTTTGGTATGTTTTATACCGTATATGTTTAGTTTAACATTGATTTAAAAATATCTTTTATTTTATTGAACTTTATGTATCAAGTCAAACTACACAAACAAATTAAAATTGAGGAAATACTGATTTAAATTTCTACGAGGAGCTTTGGCCTTTGGCGCAATGGTAAATTAAAGAGTATCCTTTCTAAATTTAGTATGTATAACATATATAGAACCCAATCCTTTTTGCCCCAATTCCATTTTTTTTCCGGATGTTTGATTCCAACTTTGGCACATCTCGACTAATTACACGAGATACCTATCACCTCACATAGCAAAAGGTACCAACACTACATGAAAAATAATCATTAATTTTAATTGTCACTATATATGTATTTTTAGCGGCAATTAACACTCTTTGTATAAGTCTCTAAATCCTTTAGCGACATTGGTTCTAATGACACTTAATGCCGGTAAAAGCTTTAGCACTCTTTGTTAATGTCAATATTTATTGCCGCTAAAAGTTATTTATTGTAGTGCAAGTAATTAACTCTGTCCACCAACGCTAAGACAAATGGAAAGAATTACCTAAGTATTTTGTGTATGTTAGAATTTGAACCTAAGACCTTATGAGTCTCGACTACTTTATTTACCACTAAGTCACACCCTCAAATGCTCAAATTACGTGTATATATATTAAGATATCTAGTAAACATCTATAAATTGTATACTACTAATTCAGTTATTACTATATATTAACTCGAGTTTGTTGTAGGAACCAAGCTGCTGAGAAACTTTATGGATATAAAGACCATGAAGTAGTCGGACAGAGGTGTACTGAACTGCTTATTTGTGAAGAATATCACGAGTTAGCTATGCATTCTGTGAAAAGATTGAGCTGTGGACAATCATGGACGGATCAGTTTCCTTTTAAGAAGAGAAGTGGTGAGATCTTTATGGCTATAGTGTCGAAAAGCCTAATGTACGAGGATGGTGAACTTTTTGGTGTTGTCACTGTCTCAAGTGATGCAGCTTTTTTAAATAAGATAAACTCGGAAAAATCAAGAACCTCTCAGTCGTCTAACGGACTACCAGGAAGGCGGGGAATAAATTTTAAAAGTACCCGGTGGCATCCACAGAATCAAACTGCATCATTTGTTCCCAGACTGGTGGTTTGCTATTGCTTTGATTACTCATTGTGCTTTATTAGTAACATTTTTGAGTTAGTTACTAATTTGCCCTATGGTGTTCTATATTTTCAGGCCTCAAAAGTCTTCTCGTTTAATCGTGGAGAGGATGCACACAGAGATCGAGAGGAGGTTGAAGTAGACACAATAGGAGGGCAATCACAAAAGCCACCTAGAGCACCCGTAAGTGTTTAGGTACTTAGGTTCTTTACCTTTTGTTTACCATCAACAAGATGTATGAGCAAGGGCGGAGGTAGAAGCTCATAATTAGATTCATCAGAACTCAGTATCTTTTGCTCATATTACGAGAAACTCATTAAATATGTACATATTTAGAACTTTGTTATTAGCATTCAAGTCGACATTCTAAATTCCAGAACCTATAAAGTTGAAATCCTGGTTCCGCCTCTATATAAGATAAAGTTATCATTTCAGGCTGCACGACTGAGTTTCAGTTTGCTTGGTAGGAAGAGCAGAACTAATGCAGAAATCTCAGAAATGGACGAGTCTCCGTTTGACATTGTGCAACCTTCTAAACTAGTATTGTTCTTGCTTCCTTTCGTGCATAGGAAATTTTCTTGCTAGCTATGTCATGTCCCTCATTCTACTTTACGGACCGTTGTTATTCTAGTCTTACCTGTTTTATGAAAATCGTAGGTGGCGAAGGTCATGTCAAAGCTGAACATTACAGGATTTGGAAACATTGGAGGAGAAAAGTGTGGAAATGTTCAACAGAATCGGCATGATGAAACTTTTGCTAATGTGAATGTCACGGAACCTAATTTACCTCCGTCTTCCGAGGGAAAATATACTCATGTTCTTGATGCCTATCATGATTCCCAGAATATACTGAAAGGGTCATGTTTTACTCGACAAAGAACGATTGCTCCTGAAAATGCACAAATAACATCCTCTGATGTCATAGAGGGTTCTATAGCTACCTGCTCCAGAAAGTTCGACGACCAAATTAATGATAACAATCGTAAGACACAAATAGGAAACTCAAAACTTCCAGCGATAGAAGATTCATCAGAACAGCAGTTAGAAAACCAACAGTCCCGGAAGTCAGGGGAGAACACTAAAAGCCGCCACGGAAGCTCATCAAACAAAAATGAGAATGAGTTGAGCTTGGTAGTACATTGTGAAATACGTTGGGAAGACATCAGCCTAAGCGAAGATATTGGAAAAGGTAAATCATGAGAATATCGTACCAATGTTATTGACATAGTCCAATTTGGCTATTGCACATATGTGATGTTGGCCAAAGTTAGTTGAGAAGAAATAACCAAGTTGTTAGAGATATATTTGTAAACACATTGCCTCAATCGCTATAATATTTCATTTTTCAGGTGCATTCGGCGTTGTGTATCATGGAATTTGGAAAGGATCGGTAGTTTCCTAGTTCACAATATTCTTTTCAGATTATGAGGACAGTGAGAAAATATCTCATTTGTTATGGTATTTGTGTCTTTTCTCCTTTTTGATCCTTCAGGATGTTGCTGTTAAGGTTTTATTTGGGAACCAATGCGGCGATACAGCTTTGCTTGACTACAAAAAGGAGGTATGTTATGCCATCAAATAGTCATTGAATTAACCATATTAACAGATTTTTAATTGAGATTCAATATGTCTGCAGATTGACATAATGAAAAGACTTAGACATCCGAACGTGCTATTATTTATGGGAGCAGTACGTTCACAGGAAAAGCTTGCCATTATCACCGAGTATATGCCCAGGTTATAAAGCACATCAATGTCATCTTAGCATGGTCTTGGATATGACATAAAACTATACAGATAATAATAGCTCGTACGTTCATCGTGTGTTTCAGGGGAAGTCTTTTTAAAGCACTTCACAGGAATAATCCGCCACTAGACCTCAAAAGGCGTCTTAGGATGGCCCTTGATGTGGTTTGTTTCACTGCTTGGACTCATGAATTTGAGTAAATAAGAATTCATCGTTTTTTTCACTCTTTCTTTTGTTTGATTTAGGCTAGGGGTATGTGTTACTTGCATCGACGGAATCCTCCTATAGTACATAGAGACCTTAAATCTTCAAACCTGCTTGTGGATAAAAGCTGGACTGTCAAGGTCTTCATTTCTCTGTTGAACTTCTAAACTTATTCATGGTGAATCCATTATACAAATTACGGAATTCTATATAAGATTATTGGTGTCTCTTTCCTTAGGTTGGAGATTTTGGCCTTTCGAAATTGAAACATGGTACCTTCTTAACAGCAAATTCTGGACGAGGGACAGTATGCATCTCAGCCTTTTACTTTACGCTTTATTGTGGTGACATCGGATGGGATAATGCTGTTACCTGTCCCTCATAAAATTTTACTCTGCTGTTATCATTGCAGCCGCAGTGGATGGCTCCTGAAGTACTTAGAAATGAACCTTCAACAGAGAAGTAAGTTTTACAAGCTTTACTTTCTGTTTTATTTCGCTTATGTTAGTTAACTTTTATGATGTTATGCAAAACCAATTGTCAAACTTGAGCCATTGGTGGGGCTCTTTTTTCGTGGACAAATTGTGTTGGATTACAATCAGTGACCATAATCACTGGATTGTTTTGTTTTTTTGGCCGATTTTGCATAGTTTATCCTATTTATTGGTTTCGATAAAGGTTTTTAGGCATGTTGTTGCATGCTGCTTCACATTCTACATAATTAAAATCACTTGCAATCTCTATCTTGATGTAGTCCTTCCGCTGTTGTGCAGATCTGATGTCTTCAGTTTCGGTGTGATCTTATGGGAACTAATGACTGAATCTGTTCCGTGGAAGGACCTTAATCCTTTACAGGTACCTCGATATTTCTTTCACTATGTTCGGTGTTAATATGCCAGTAAATGATGATAGTGTGTTAGTATCCCACATTGTTGGTGAATGTGACAATTTGTTTTCTTAAATATCTTTGGACAATCGTCACCTGATGAGCTAGTTTTTGAGATTGAATTAAGTTCAACGTTCATTTTCTTATCATAGCAAGCTGGTTTGTACTGGTATCGAAGTAGTTTATTTATTTGAAGGTTGTCGGAGTTGTTGGCTTCATGGATGGTAGGCTGGATATTCCGCAAAAACTTGAGCCTCGCGTTTCAGCTATTATCCTTGATTGTTGGCAAAGGTGCTTTCCCCTGCTTTCTATTGATATTGTAAACTATGTTTGCTCGGACTTTACAAAAATGTTGTTGCATTCATATCAAGTCATCCAATAAAGGCATAAAGCACTACTTTTGGAGGATTTGGCGTGCAGTAGATGTTTTTGAAGAGTCCAAGCAACATAGATCGATTGTGAATGAACTAGACTTAAGAGTTTGTTATGAAACAGCAAACCAGAACTTCGTCCATCATTCGAAGACATTAGCCGAAGAATGACAGATATAATTCTCTCATTTGGTGGATTGACATCTAGGAAGAACTCAGGCGGAATGGTATCAAACACAGATTGAAAAGCTACTCAAGATAAAACAACCTCTACAAAAACATGAAGTCAATAAAGTGATCGAATCGACAATGGACAACAATGTTCTTTCTCAATGTAATGTAAAATTTTCTGTTCTGCATAAAATAGGAGTGTATTATTATTGTAAGACTGTATAATATTTTGCTTCCCTTGCTTCTGTACTTCTAGAATTTTTTTTTCTTATAAAATAGTTTTTTAGTGACTTGTATAAAAAAATTTGTAATAACTCAATAATAAAGTATGAGCTGTGGATTTTAGTATTCCCAAAATATGTAGTGGGTAACTTTGATGTCTTACATTTGTGTTGAACATCTAAAACTAAGTTGTTGGAACTTTCTAGAAATGTTGTCGAACCCATATTGATCTGCATTACTTTTGAAGGACCTAATACAAATTTGATTTGATGAGTCCGAGCACCATAATCTAAATGCATAATACATAAGCATGATCCTTAACTTGCTTTCAGCTGACAACTATGTCCTTCAACTTTGAATGTGTACAAGTAGACAATTAAACTTGTATAAAATTGAACAAGTAGACACAAGTGTTCTACATGACACAATTGTTGGGTTATCCCACATCGGAAGTGGAAGGGGTTGGTGGTCAATTTATAAGTGTGAGGGAAAACCTCAACCTTTGAGCTAGCTTTTGGGTTGAGAAGGCCCAAGACCACCCAACAACAATACACGTAGGACGTCATGTAGGACCCAAAATTGTTATGTAGGGTGTCATGTAGGATGAATGTGTCCAGTTACTCAATTTTATACAAGTTTAAGTGCTCATTTATGCACACCCAATATTAAAGATTATAATTGTCAACTGATATTAAGTTAAAGATCATATTTATAAGTTATGGCTAGTCTAAAACATAAATCAAATGATATTACGTAAAGAGCAAGAGCTAGCTAGGTAGCACGTGAATACTGAATCAGTCGTTTTGTCAAATAAAAATATAGAGACAGATTTATTATGTTTAGTCATTTCATCAGAATCTTATATATATTGAGACACTGCCTAATTTGCCGTCTAAGACAAGTTATTAACAACTCATTTCATCAGTTCTGACAGTATGTAAATGTAATAAATTATACTTCCTTAAAAAAGATTAATTTAGTTTAATTTGAAACGAAGTTTAAGAAAAGAAAGAAGAATTTTTAATCTTGTGGTTCTAATTTAAAGTTATGTCAAATGTACCAAAATACCTTTAATCTTGTGGTCTTAAACATGCCACGTGAAAAGTTAAAGCTAAAGTGTTGCCAAAAAAGGAAAGGGATCATTCTTTTTTAAACAGATTAAAAAGAAAATATAATCATTCTTTTTTAAACGGAGAGAGTATTAATATTCTTTTCTTCTCGTTTCATATTAAAATTAAAATAAAATTATTTCAATTTTCTTGTCTTAATATACACAAAATCAAGACGAAGAGAGTAATAATACTGCTGATGATTAATTAATTAATTAATTGCAAAAGGCAAAAAGAAGAAAAATGAATGTTTCTTTAATTAAACAAGAGGAAGTTGTACTTTTCAGATTTTATATACTCTATTATTAACCCAATAATAATATATTATAGAGTACATTTCATCATTTTGACTATTTCTTTCTATGGACATTAAAGTCCTCAGTACAAATTTCATGGTCAATAGACAGTCCAACACTTTTTTCACAGCAGAAAAACAGCTCATCAGTATATAACGTTTATACTAAATATACAAAAATAATCAAATCAAATTAATTTCAATTTGATACTCATATTATAATAATCAAAGATATATTGCTATAGTTGACTAGAGTCAATTCATGGTGAATGCATTTATAAGTAATGGTGGATGTGATATCAAATATCATATCAAAATTGAAATTTTAAACGCTGTATAATGATTTTGATATACATTTTAAAAAAATTTCAATTATACTTTATATTGAATATTTTCCTATAAGATATTGATCTGACATACTTGAGACGTTTTTTAAAAATCTAAAATATAATTTTTATTATACAGATATAGGTAGATTGAAATTAATCAAATTATGATGACTAATTTATTATATCGTAAAATATCAAAATTAAAGTTTAAATTGAAATTTTCAATACGTTAACAGTAATTGGACGGCCCATCTTCATTGACCAAGTTCTTACATGTGTGACTCGTGTCCTTCACCTTTAACATGTTCTCCAATTTTACTTCCAATTGTTAATTCTTTTATTTATTTTAACGTTTGACTATAGTTAAAATATAAGAAAATTATATTTAATTATAATATTTAAAAATTAAAATTATGTATAAATACATATTTTATTTATTAAAAGAATTTCCCCCCAAAAAGATAAATATTACTTTCTTCGTTTAAAAAAGAGTGACTTTTTTTTTTTAGTCTGTTTTAAAAAGAATAATTTTTTTCTTTTTTGGTAACAACTTTTTCAGGTGACATGTTTAAGGCCATAAGATTAAATGACAATTGTATATTTGTCATAACTTTAATTTAGAACCACATGATCAACTTATTTATTTTCTTAAATTTCATGTTAAATCAAACTAGATTATTCTTTATGAAATAAAGAAAATACTATCATATTTAAAGTTGGTGAATAATAAATAAAGAAATATTAAAAAGACTATACTATAAATTTGTCTTGTAATGAGCTACATTATGAGATATAGTAGGGGGGGAATTATGGGAATATTTATGTCAGTAGTAGTCTATAGAAATTACAAAACTGAGATTTTTAATAGATTGCAAGATTTATATGTATATCAGTTTTGCCAGGAATCTATGCTCACGAGCCCACTGCCCACAGCCGAAAGTTATACTCCTTCTTCCACTAAAATATAAATAAATTATTTCGTTTCGTTTTTCGATAATCAATTGAATAAATAAATACATTTTTCAGTATGTTCATGATAAAATGGTTGATACATAAATAATATTTTTAATGATGAATTTGGTAATGTGGTACGATAGATAACAATCGTCCAAAGTTTGGTAATTTTGTGGACATATTTATTTAGGTTTTTAGACAATCTTCCCTAATTTTTGGTTTCAAAAAGAATAAATGCATAATCTTTTAAATTTTAATACATCTTACTTTATAATTTATCAAATCAACTATAGTTTATAAATGGCATTCTATCTAAAATAGATAGGCTATGAAAATATTCCTTCAACCCTAATTTGGGATTAAAATGATTTTTTTTGGGTCCTAAATTATCTGTCATATTTTTAAAAATAGTTAACTAGCTTTGACTATCTTATTTTTATTTATACAGTAAAATATAATCAATTTTCTCTTTAAATATTTATTATATTTATCTATCATAATCCAATAATTGCAGTATTTATAGTTTTCAGAAATATTACTACTAAAGATTTAAAAAATTGTTTTATTCTATATTTTTTAATATAAGAAATGATTCAAAATATTTCTTTTAAAAATCATAACATAATAATAATAAATTAATAAGGAGGGGGTAAACTTTAACTACAAATTTATAGGAATGTCATTTTGAGTAGAGTGCAGGGCAAATTTTTACCTTTTTAACCTTCAAGTATTGGTAATTAGTAACTTAAAGAATATTCCTTTTTTGATATTTAGTTTAATAGCAACTAGAATTTGGATTGTGTCCTAATATTAAAATGTGTTTTTTTATTACTCCCTCCGTTTAAACAAGAATGTTCTTATTTTCTTTTTAGTTTGTTTCAAAAAGAAAGATCCCTTTCCTTTTTCGGCAACAAATTTACTTTAACTTTCCACGTGACATGTTTAAGACCACAAGATTAAAAGGCATTTTGATACATTTAACATAACTTTAATTTAGAACCACAAGATTAAAAAGTCTTCTTTATTTTCTTAAACTCCGTTCCAAGTCAAACTAGATAATCTTTTTGAAACGGAGAGAATAATAATTAAAAGAATTTTACTTGAGTAACGTGCAGAGTAATTTACCCTTTTAACCTTCAAGACTTAGCAATGGTAACTTAAAAGAATATTGCTTTTGAATTACTATGGAAAACGTGATAGGTGAAAGTGTTTGATTTGATATTAAAATTTAAAGAAAAGAGGGAAGGCGTTATCCTTGAGACTTAAAGTAAATCATATATTTTTTTCTAGTAGGTATAAATCATCTTATATTAAAATAAAATGAAAGATTTAAAATATAGTTATTAAAAAATTGTTCTTTTTAGATTGATTCAAGTAAAGAGCGTTATACTATATGTTTGGCCGAATAATATCACACAAATTGAATAGAGCAAGTGTGTATATATCATATATGGTTGATTTAGTGAGGTGATTTTAAATATGTACAAAAATATTTAATATTTAAATATTATTTAGCCGTTAATATTAAATGTATGTAATTTTTTTTGATGATTCAATTTATCAAAATGAAAAATATATACGTTAACCTTTTTGACCCAAAAAGTAGAAAGAATATTAATGTGAAAAAAGATAAATATCAATAGTTGAATTTATAATCATAATTGATTGCACCATTTAACTATGTAAAAAAATATTCACATTCAAAATTTACGTGCATGACATTAATGATACTTATAATAAACATTATATTTTTATATTTTTCACACAACATTTAATACAATTGTTGTAAAATATAACATAAAATATGACATTTGGGAGAAAATCAAATTGTTATAAGAAGGAATGAATGTTATAATAAGAGATTATTTGGGTTGAACTAAAAGTTGGTTAAATCTATTTTTAACTTTTGAAAGTGTTTGACAAAGTTAAAAATAATTTAAATAAATTAAAAATGACTTTCAAGATGTTAAAAATCATAAATTGATCTTCTCCTATTTTTTATTTTTTAACTTAAAAATTTCATAAATCTAATATTTTAAACATAAAAATTATTTTTTAAGTTAATTCAAGCGGGATCTAAAATTAAATTGTATTTTATGAGAAGGCAAACATAATTTAGAGGAAAGATCCTTTATCAAAGGACCAATGAAGTACAACTAATTTGTCAACCTAAGTTAAGATAAGATTACCTAACACAAATTTATTTTCAAGAGGCAATTATATCAATCACTCCGTAACTTTGTTAAAAGATTATCACTAATCACCATTTGACTGAGGAAAATTATATTATTGCTTCGTAGTTCTCTCTAGTCCTTATATACGGAAAATAAAGTTTTCCAAATATAGTAAACAAATACTTCGTCCGTCCATAATTAATTATCATGTTTTTTTTTTTTAAAATTTATATTATAATTTTTTTGACTAACATTATAACATATATATATTCATCATACTAATATGCAAAAAATTGTAATTTATACTATTTTTTGTATAATTTTTGAATCTGTATATTTAAAAAAAAAAATATCAAATTAATGTAATCTAATTTAATTTTAAAAATTAATTAAATTAACATTCAAAAAACGCACGAATAAAAGTGGAGAAAAGAATTACTAATAGAAAAGACAAAAATAGTTTCTTTTGTTGGTCACTTAAAGTTTTGGAATGAAAATTAATTTTTATAGTAATGTTCTTGGTTCTAATTTTTATTATTCAAAAGTTGTTTTTCATATTTTAAAAATATAAATAATAATTTTTACCATTGATTTATTTTTAAGATTAATAAGCTAGCGTTTTAACCATAAATTTTCAAATATTTTTAACAAGTTATTTTTGCGTGAAGTTTCGCCCTTCATTTAGTCACAGATTTTGGAGAATTATTTAAATTTTTTTTTAAAAAAATGTATACCCAAAAGTTTTAAAAATTATTACAATATTCATAAGTTTGTGTTATCATTTTATAATGCAATATTTAGATAATAATATGAATTTGAAAAAAAAAACATAAAAGAAAAATAAATTCATAGAAAGTGTATTGACTAAACTTTTTTTTTTTTTTTTTAAAGTTGAAAATAAAAAAGGAAAGTGGACTTTAGTCTTCTTTTTTTCTTTTATCATTTTGATTTATTCTTTTTATATTGGTCTAGTTTGTCAAGGGCAATTTGGTCAATTCCTTTTAATATAATTCCCAGCATTGGAGTAAATATTACTTCCCACTGTTCACAATAAATTTAACACAGATTTGATAATCCCAAGTAGTATTAGTATTTTAGAACAAGAAGAAGCACATTATTTTTGACTTCTCTTTCATTTCACACTAATCTCTCTTCTTCTTCATCTTCTTCTTCTCTCACTCACTCTTTCACTTCCATTTCTCTGCAAAAAAACAGAACAAAAAAAAAATGTTTTTTTCAATCCAATTTCTATATTTTGAATAAATGGGCAAAGCATCGAAATGGTTTAGAGGTCTTCTTGGCCTAAAAAAACAGGACCCATCATCTTCCTCTAACCAAAATCCAAAACCCACAAAGAAAAAATGGAGCTTTGTTAAATCTTACAGAGAAAAAGACTCTAACTTTGTTAAGGGAACTGATAAAGAATCATCAAACTATGGTCGGGTTGTGTCTAATTCTCTTCAAAACGGTGCTGTTGGGTGTAGTGTTGATTCGTCAAAGCGAGCGATTGCGGTGGCGGAAGCAACCGCCGTTGTAGCAGAAGCTGCTATCGCCGCCGCTCAAGCCGCCGCGGCGGTGGTGAAGCTTACTAATAGTGGTAGAGCTACTACTACAACTAATGGTGGTGCCGCCGCTGCTGTTACGACGTGGAACGGCGTTTCTCTCAGCTCCTCTGCGGTGGGTGGTAAAAGAAAGGGAGTCGCCGCCGGCAACCGTGAAAATTGGGCCGCCGTTGTTATTCAATCACATTTCCGAGCTTATTTGGTTAGTTGTTAGTTTAAATAATTTGATGATTTTAACTTATTTATAGTAATTATATGATAAAATTTTAATCTTTAATATGTAGTTACAGCTAATCTGCATTATTAGTTTATTGCAAACAGTTAGTTTTTATGTGAATTATCGCAACAAAAGCTTTTCGATTATATTTATGTGAATAAATAGAGAAATAATTCTTCTTTGTTCACATTGATTGAAAGTTGTTTTTTCCAATGTCCTTTATTGCTGTGTTTTTTTCCATCATAAACAAACTAACGTAGCTTATTGTGTACCTATTATGTTATCCTTTTTTCAAGAAAAAAATGATCTTTTTTTGTTTTGTGGGGTAGGGGGTTGAAGGGGGTGGGTGGTTACTGGTTAAGAGTTGGAACATTGGTGAAGGGGAGTGTAGAAGAGGAGATATGGGGCAATATAGGAACCGTGTGGACCTGAAAATCTAAAAATAGAAAATATTATGGGTTAGGTTGAAGTTTTCAAGATTCATTAAATTTTTTTATAGAAATGGGCTAAAGTGTACATTTTTATTAAAAAAAAATTAAGAGCTGTGCTAAAGTAAATTCCAAGATGGGTAGTTTCCTATTATGTGTTTCTATTGTTTTATATGTTTTACTTTGATTAGGACTTAGTAGTATGTTTTTTGTACATTGCTGCAACTGTAGTGTTACTGTATCAGCCAGCAAGCAAGGTCACAAGCACTGTTTGATGATGTTAAAGTTGCATGTAGTTTGTTTTGTGGTACTCTTTTGTTTTTTCATATGATGTAAAACTTGACCAAAACTAAGGTAAATTTTTTTGTTTCTATATTTTGGGTATTTTATGCATCATCGATAATGACTGGAACCTGATAAGCACTTTAATTTGGTTAGGCATTGAGGAATTTCATATTAATGTTTCTTAGTTAATATGGCTAGTTGTTAGGTAACTTAGTCCAGTATGTGCAAACATCATAAATTCTTTGCCCTGAGGGCAAAGGTTTATATGTTCAGATGTTCTTTTGGACCACTTGGTGTGAATTAGTTGATTATCGATATGTATTGAGTTTTTTTGACTATCGGTAAGTTTTAGTCTTGTATTTCAGTTCTTGATAGTATTGTGGCTCTATCTGTGTTGTTCGGACTCTAAAAATGTCGCGGCACTACTTTTGGATGATTAGACACGACACAACATAGTCCCAATTTTGTTCCCTTCATTTCCAAGAGGATTATTGATGAAAAGGAGATGAGAACTTTTTTGTGTAGTACAATTGCTTTGTCTTTAGAGAGTTGGCAGTCAGAAGCTTTTATGGTACTACTTTTGATTTCTTTATTAGAAGGTTGGTTGAATTGTCATATGTCATAATCTTCTGAAAATGTCAGACTTCACTTTAGAAGAAGACTTCAGAGGTGTGAAAATGAAGTTTTAAGGCGCCAACACCTTTGAAAATTTTCATGCTTTTCTGTGCTATGGCATCATCACAAACTAATTACTGTTACACTAATTGTTTTGCCAATTAATTACATTTTATGGTCTTAATCTGTAATCTGAAGTCGAGGAGAGCTTTACGAGCGTTAAAGGGACTTGTGAAGCTTCAAGCACTGGTGAGAGGTCACATTATTAGGCGACAGACTGCTGATTATCTACGGCAAATGCAAGCAATATCCAGAGCTCAGTCGAGGGCTCGTGCTGGACGATCTCAGGTCTCAGGATCCCCTCATTCAAGCACTAAGTCTGTTCAATTTGTTCATGTAAGCAAAAATAATCTTCCTTCCCTCCAATTGTACAAATTTGAAGAGAACTCGTATTTTCTTAAAGACTACTGTACTAAAGTTGTCATCTTTAATAGAAATTCCTACTTTGATAAAGATTATTCTTCTAGAATAAGATCCTCTTTAAACATTCACTTCAGTCCCCCACACCTTTTTCCCATCTACTGTAAAGATGCCACTCTTTTTCTCCTCTTATAATAGTCACTATTCTGAAAGTGGTTAAACATGTAATGTGATCGACTCTAAAGTTCTTTTACATGTCACGCGGGGTTCTTTTTTGATTGAGTTACTTATGAAATATATGTGATTAACAAATGTAATTTTTTATTAGCCGAAAATCTTGTCCCCTGTACTGTGTTAGTTAGCTCTTAGTTGCCTATGGTCGATCAAATGTGTTCTTTACTTGTAGGATCCTACAACTCCAGAGAAATTCGAGCATGTTATCCGTGCAAGGAGCTTGAAGCATGATGAAACATCTGTGCTCAAGGTATTTTATGCTTGTTTAGTGCATCAACTATTTTAATTGTTAATGACTAACTTGGAGTGTTAATAATGCAGAGGAATACTTCGAAATCAAATTGGAAGGCAATTGATTCAGAAAAGGCACGAATAAGACCTCAAGGATCTTCTGCAAGAACTAGTTCTATTGATGACGAAAAGAGTGACAAGATCCTTGAGATAGATACCGGGAAACCATATGTTACGCCTAAACAAAGGAACCTCTTTCACTCTTCACATCTTAGCTTGAACTCTGACCAATACAGCTATAGCTTAACAACGTCAAAAGAATCAACAGCTCATCAAACGGTTCCCAGTCCATCGTCCTGTGGAAATCAACCCCTTAGTCCCCTGAAGTTCAATGAAGATCTTGATGAAGCTTGCTTCTGCACTGCTGACAATAGCCCTCAGTTTTACTCAGCTTCATCAAAGGGCGGTAGTTCAAAGAGAGGACCTTTTACACCAACCAAGAGCGACGGTTCAAGAAGCTATATGAGTGGTTACTCTGATCATCCCAACTACATGTCCTACACAGAGTCCTCCAAGGCCAAGGTACGATCAATGAGCGCACCTAAACAAAGGCCTCACTACGAGAGATCAAGTTCAACAAAAAGGTACTCGATTCATGGCTGCAGTGAGTCAAGAAACAACTCACAAAAGGGTTCTTTTTATGCCAACTTCACTGGTAAAGCTTATCCTGGTTCTGGTCGATTGGACCGGCTTGGAATGCCTGTTATCAGGGCAGATCCATCTGGATTCAGTGGTGGTCTTCGACACAGATATTAAGCTAGATATTGTAGTTGAAAACTAACCAGATGTAGCTAATTATGAATATCTAATGTCTTGTGTTAAGGCCATGGTGCTAATGTGATGCATTTTATGTCTAGTTGGTAAAAGAATGCAATCTCTTGGTTATGAAAAGTATCTGATTCGAGTTCCTTTAGGTATTGAGCTGTCTTTGTTAAAGAGCGTTATACCCCTAATGTGGGATTCTGGCTAATTCGAATTTAGTCAGGCTCAATTGTGTATACCAAATAAGGTTTAGTAAAGCCCCTTTATTTTCCAATTTCCAAATATATTTACATTTCAACTTTTTTATTGTTTTAAAATGATTCAACCCTCCAACATGAATGAATTCAGTACTGATTAAAACAAAACAAAAAAAAGCTGTCTGGCACCACCTATTTAAGCATATCTTACAATTTCCCATGAGGATCTTTGTCATTATAATTTTATACATGAGATTTATGGGTCCACAATAATAACAGTATGAATAGATAAGGTATGGCTTTTGGGACCATCATGGTAGTATTTTTTGGGGTAAACTTGTTCCAAATATTGATCAAGACTTCCCATTTATTCACTTTATACAGGTCTGTAGATTTTGAAGTAATATATAGTAACATAAAGTAAGTAGTAGTTGGATGTGTTAAAAGTAGAAAAAGATAGGAAGTATCATCATGAGATTTTTTTGAAAGAATCTCTTTTCAGTTTTGGCTAAGTAACTTTTCGATCTAACTCAATCTCAAAAACTAGCACCACTGTTAAAATCATACATGAATATAATAACTCATTCCATCAGTTAATATAGGGACTTAAACACTAGTACACCAACACTTAGTTGAAGAGTAGATTACGAGTATGGGTGACAAATAAGCGGTTCTATCTAAATTTAAATGGATCAAAATGAGTTGAAATTTACAACTTTGCTAAAAGATAGTTAATTGATAGAGAAAAAAAAAATGAACCGTACAACAACAATATATCTAGTGTATTCTACAAGTCAAATCAGGGGAGGTAGGAGTGTATGCGGTCGTATCTCTAATTTGTGCAGGTAGATAAATTGTTTTCAATACATCCTCGTCTCAAGTAGAACATATAAAAAGTGAATAAAAGTTTTCATTTTTACAATATCATCATAATAATATAAAAGTAAGTTATTTTATTTCTCGTGAATCAAATTATCCTAAATCGGTCCAATTTGGACGGATCACAACAAATATAACTGAAATATTATATTTTCATGAGCTAATTTTACCGCTCCGAGGCACAAACATTGAGAAGCACAGACAGGGGTCGATGATTCTAAGTTCTAACTAATAGTGGGGCAGACTTAATGGTCATTTCATTTGCCGGTCTGGCTACGCACCTTTGCTCTCTATTTTCAGCCTATCTTAACTACATACAACTAAATGTACCCCTTCAATATTTCAACCAACTACTGTAAAATTTCAAACTTTTGAATTTTATGTACTACATGCATTAGATAAGATAGTCTAGACTTTGACTCTTAAGATATCGTCCGGCTGTGAATAAGTTATTACGCAATAAATTATATTATCATGTATATGAGATAACTTATTTCATCACTAACGAATAAATGGTAGGATAAATAATCAAGAACCGTCTAGTACCTCCAACGATATACATGATAAAATAGTCCTGCACTTTATACTTGGATTATTATATCTTATACGTCACACCAAACGACTCTTGTAATTGTGGTCATTGCTTGCCATAGAAAAAGAGAAACATGGGTAGTTAGGGAACAAAATCTTGACATATTTTATAAGTAGTTAAGTAGTGATTTTGTATTTTATTGGAGACAAACATGTCCATTTGACGTTTAAAAATTTCAAAAACATATATAAAAATGGTGAAAATAGTAGAATGGACAACACTAAAATAATGCAGTGGTTGTGCATGGCAGCTAAAAAGTCATAATCACCACTTAAATTTATATTTATTTCTTTATTACTAATGTTTTTGAATTATATTTGTTTCTTGTGTAGCTTTAAGTCCACTATAGTTGTATTTATCAAGAATTACATAAGGTGTCCAAGAATTATTGTATAAATATATAATTCACAATTGATGGAACAACAAGGTGTCGTGGTGTAGTTGGTTATCACGTCAGTCTAACACACTGAAGGTCTCCGGTTCGAACCCGGGCGACGCCATATATTTGCATTTCTTTTTATTTTCATCCAAATACATACTTAGTTGCTTATTTATAAAAAATAATAATGATAAAAAGCACTTAAAAGAGTGTTTTCAACATTTTCATCCAAATACATATATAGTTGCTTATTTATAAAACAAAAAAAAAAACAATGATAAAAGCACTTAAAGGAGTGTTTTTCAAAGCTTAATGTTTATCAGCTATTTATGATCAATTAATCCAAGCGAGTTCTAATTATCTATATATGAATGTATTCAAGGGTGTGATTTAGTGGTCAATAAGGTGGAATTTCAGTTCAAAACTCAAGCATTGATAGACAGAGTCAGAGGCGAAGCCAGAATTTTCAATAAAGGGGTTCAAAATCTGTAGAAATAAATAGTCAAAGAGGGTTCGACATCTACTATATATACATATAAACTTATTTTAACCATATATAAATAATATAATTTTCTACCAAAGGAATTTATGAATGTATAAATAATATAATTTTAATCATATATAAACCCTCTTCTATAAAGGTAGCTCCGCCTCTAGAAAGAGTTACTATATGTTATTGATAGAAGGTGATACATATCTCATGGAATTAATCAATAGAAGAAAAAAACATACAAGGAAATGTGATAAAGAGATCACATCTAAAGTTTGACACTAAATTTCACTCTTTAACACCTAATAAAAATAAAAGTCCATAACATTGCCTCAAAATACTTAGGAAAAAGCCAATTCATAATAACTTCCAAATTTCACTTACTATACAAACAAAATTGGTCACATTAGCTTTTTGCTTGTAAGAATACTATGGAGTCTCATCAACAAAAATGTTAACGTGGAAGCAAAAAAATAACACATACTCAACATGCAAAAAATAGACCATCCACATGCCAAAACAAATAAAATTTCGTTAGCCACGTATTTAACATGCAACCCCTTTCAACCCCTTATAAAATTCACACTATCTCAATAACATCTTGTATTAAAAATCAAATAAAATATTATCGATCTGTTTAATTTTGAATATGTGTAAAGTAATAATATATGGAGCAACATGTTTAGCCATACTTTTTATGGCAGTTACTACAGCTAGTAGCTATCGTACTACAATTACTATAGCTGAAAATCCATGGGAACAAATGTCTCAACGTTGCCAAATGGAAATGCAAAGGGCACAGAATTTACGTGCTTGTGAAGAGTATTTAAGACAAAGTACAAAATTTACTGAAGAGGGAAGATATATGGATCAACAAAGTGGAGACTGGCGCCAATCATTCCCAAGGTATATATATATACATTCTTCCTATTTTTTAATTAATCGCGCTTCTTTCGTTCAACGATAAGTTGTTCATTATATTAAAAATATTTGTCCAAGGATATTTGTCTAATTTCAAAATTTAGAGATAATTTTATCTTTTGTGTCTATTTTATACTTGCTAATAAATACTTCTTCCGTTTCATTTTATGTGACACTTTTCGGAATTTTGAGATTCAAACAAATCTAATTCTGATCATAATTTTTTTTCATAGATCTTTTAAACATTTTGAAATTATCAATTGTTGTAACTTGTAGTACTTTTTATATGTTATATTTCAATTTAAAAAGATGTGAAGATTTCATGCGCAAATTTCTGATCAAACTTAAATTTTTTGACTCTCGAAAAATGAAAAAGTGTCACATAAATAAATTGGGACAAAAAGAGAGTATTATTTTCATCTAACACAGAGAATTATCAGTTATTGTTTCTTAAGAGGTGTGTCAAGTTAACAGCGGACAACTGTTGTTGAACAGAGGGAGTAGGTGTTTTTATCTTCCGTCCAACAATAATTGTCCATTATACTAAATATAGTTATTTAACAATACTTGTCCGATTTAAAAAATTAACAGATAATTTACCTTTTGTGTCTTGTCTAATTTATCCTTGCTAGCTATCAAATACATACTATTTTTCAAAACATAAAATTTAATAAAATCAATGAATAAAATAGTAATATTACTCATATTATGCCAAGTCAATAGTGAACAGATATTGTTGAACCGAGGGAATATTATCTTTCTCGATACAAGATACAGTTATTCTTATACATTACTCAATGTCTCGATACATTATGTCACTGTAATTCGATGAAAAATGTACAGGTGCTGCGAGCAAATGGAAGAGATGCAAGACGAGCAATGTCGGTGCGAGGGAATAAAACAAGTGATGCAGCAAGAGCAACAAAGAGGAGAATTGCAGGGTAGAGAAATGCGTGAGGCTTGTAAAACTGCACAGAGCCTTCCTGGTTTATGCCGTATGAGTCCTCAACAATGCCATAATATTCAAACTCCAACTTTCTATTAAGTTATTAATTATGAAAAATAGCAAAGCTTTAGTTAGCTTGCTTTTTTTATTTTGTAATAAAAATAAAATGAGCAGTAAAAGTACCTACTGCTAGCTAGCCTAGTAATAATGAATAATTAATCACCTTATTATGGTGCCTGTGTTGTGTTTACCAGGCAGCTTAATTTGGTGTGTTTGTAATGTTTTTTGTTTAATTAATAATAAACTATCGTTTGTTTATTTCATATTAATTGAATTTTTGAGATTTTTTTTCGTTTCTTTTATTTAAGATAGATGTTTGAATTTTTTAGGTGATATCATAAACGGTAATAGTGAAAATTATAATTTAAACTATATTCTTAGTATTTGTGTATTATTTTATAAATTCAGTTAAGTATGAAATAGAGGGATTTATGATTTCATAAAATTATGAATTGGATATTTTTTTAAAATATTTATGTATCATTTCAGAAATTTAGTTAAATATGTAATAGAGGGAAGTGTGTTTTGAGGGGATTTAGGCATTATTTGTTTTTATTATGATCAATAAGATGATGTCTGAATAGTATGTGTGCATGCATTAAGATTTAGGTATTTTAAATCTTAATTTGATATTAAGATATTTATGAAAATTTAAATGCTAGATGATTATGATATTTATATTTAATATTTAAATAGATAAAAAATGTCTTTTGTCTAAAAATTGGTTAATATAAATTTAATAATTACTAAATTAGTTTAATACTATTAATGTATCAGCAAAACATTTTTAAAAATTATATGATAGTTGATCGAGGCGTATTGGCAAAGTGATGGTTATGAGTCTGGATTAGGGATACTAATAGTATGTAATATGTTGGTAATTATAGTGGTTAGCGATGCGAATGATAATGATGATTAACAATAGTGAATGATAAATATAATGATGAACACCTATTTGTCGCAATTTATTAGTGATTGTCATAGTAATGGTGAATTGGTGATGAATTATAATATAGTGAATGTCAACAAAAATTAATATATATGGTTATAAAGATTTTTTCAAATGTTTGACACACTTTAGTATATATGACTCTTGTCACCAAGTAATGATAATTGATGATAAATGTTTATGATGATGATTGTAAAATGTGTCTAATTGGGTGATGATTATAGTAGTGATTAATTGATAAAATGGACTACTAATGAAGTGATGATGACTAATTATAGTGATTATAGTTGACTAGTTGGTTATTATAGATGGTTGTAATCAATAATTGCGATTTGAGGGTACTAGCAATAGTGAATGGATGAAGTGTCCAAAATGAGTTAGTGGGACACTGATGGTACAATTTCACTCTTAATCAGAGTACTTAAGTTGACGTTCTGAATATAAAGAAAAACTTAAATAAACATATCAAAAACAACTTCACTCTTGACCAAAGATCTCGAGTTCGAGTCTTGAATATAAAGAAAAACTTAAATAAACATATCAAAGACAGCTTCACCCTTGACCTGAGATCTCGAGTTCGAGTCCTGAATATAAAGAAAAACTTAAATAAACATATCAAACACAGCTTCATCCTTGACTAGAGATCTCGAGTTTGAGTCCTTAATATAAAGAAAAACTTAAATAAACATATCAAACATATCTTGTAAATTACTATCAAGACTTTCTAGTACACATACAAAGTTTACAAAAAAGTTATTGAATTTGTTCGAACTTCTAAACCACCCAATTTCGCTTCTGGTCAAGAGGGTCCAACATCTACTCTTTCTCTTTATATATAAACAAGAAAAATGCACAAGTACCCCCTCAACCTATGTCCTAAATCTTAGAGACACACTTACACTATACTAAGGTCCTATTACCCCGTGAACATATTTTATTAATAATTTTCTACCCCTTTTCGGCCTACGTGGCACTATCTTGTGGGCCCAATGTTGATTGACTTTTTCTTTCAAGCTAGTGGCACGTAGGACGAAAAGGGGTAGAAAATTACTTATAAATTAAGTTCAGGAGAGTAATAGGACCTTAGTATAGTATAAGTGTGTCTCTGAAATTACAGGCATAGATTGAGGGGATACTTGTGCATTTTCCCTATAAACGATGTAAATCTTTTAACATAAAAGATCGAATAAACCCTTCAATCTTATGTGACTCTACCCTCCTTACGTGTAAGCAAGGAAGATAAAAACATAACAACATGCAAAAGAAGACACCATATATCCACCTGCCAAAACCTATAAATTTTCCTAAGCCACGTACTTAACATGCAACCCCTTTGTTCCCCTATAAATTCAGTTCATTTTCATAGAACAAACATCTCACATCTTTTCATTAATCATCATCATAATAACAAAAAAGAGAAGTATTTAATATAAAATCATGGGTAAAAGTATGATAGTTGGAGCCATTTCTTTAGCCATCCTTTTTATGGCAGCCACAGTTTGTAGCTCACGTATCATGACCATCACCATTGCTGAAGATGCTCTGAACCCTCAAACTCAAAGCTGCCAGCAGCAATTTCAACAGGTTCTCTTTCATTTTATCTAATTTCATCCCCTTTTTAACTCTTTTCTATTTATGTGACATTTTTTATTTTTTTTTATTTTTCTAAATTAATTTTTTTGAATTTTAAAATTCAAACAAGTCTACTTTTTAAATATTTTAAAGACATAATAAATAAACATGATCCTTAATTTGATTTCAACAGACAATTACGCCCTTTAACTTGGAGCGCGCACAAGTAAACATTTAATTTTTTATAAAATAAACAAGTAGACACACATGTTCTTCATAATACAGGTAGGACGTCATGTAAGACACAAAATTATCATGTAGGACGAATGTGTTTATTTTTTAATTTTATACAAGTTTAAGTACCTAAATTGTGCACATCTAAAGTTAAAGGTCATAATTGTCAAACTGACCTCAAATTAAAGTCATGCATGTTTATGTATTATGCTTATTTCATTTCACAAAATTTGAAGATTCGTGTTTAAATCATGATCAATTTAAACAATTTGATTTTCGAAAAATGGAAAAGTATCACATAAATTGGGATTACGGTATCGTATTCCATGTCCTTCACATAAGGAATATTGATTTGTGTTTTTGCTTATATAACAAAATACAGGCACAGCAGCTACGTTCATGCCAGCAGTTTCTAAGGCAGAGGACTCAGCAGTATGAGGACCAACAGATTCCTCGTGAAGCTCAACAATGTTGCAATCAGCTTGAACAGATACAAGATCCACAGTGCCGTTGCGAGGGACTAATGAGAGTGGTTCAACAAGAGGAACAAACAGGGCAAGTTCAAGGAAGACAGAGGCAGCAAATGCTTCAAACTGCACAGAATTTGCCTGGTTTATGTAGGATTAGCCCACAGCGATGTGAGATCCAAACTGTTCGCAGCAACTTTTAATTTGCAAAAATATGCAAATTATGTACTAGTTTTCGCATATAAATAAATGATCTAGTTGTTGTAAAACTTGATCGTAGTAATAAAATAAAATCACACCTTGTGGTGTGATTTTTATCACATTGCACCGTTGCTTATACCAGTGAATAAGTGAATAAGATCGTCTGCTAACTTTGGGCATCTGAGGGTAATATTTTTTTCGTTTTACGAAGAATGATTTAGTTTGACTTGACACGGAATTTAAAATAATAAATAAGATTTTAAATCTTGTGGTCCTAAAATAAAATTATGTCACATGTACAAAATTATTTTTTAATCTTATAATTTTAAATATGTCACGTGGAAAATTGAAATTAAAATGTTATACAAAAACGAAAAGATATCATTTTTTTTTAAACATTTTTTTTGAAACATACTTAAAAAGAATGTACTCCCTCCGTTTTCTTTAAAAAAAGATGACCTACTTTGATTTGAAACGGAATTTAAGAAAAGAAAGAAGACTTTTTAATCTTGTGGTTCTAAATTAAAGTTATGTCAAATGTATCAAAATGTCCTTTAATCTTGTGGTTTTAAATATGTCATGTGGAAAGTTAAAATTTAAGTGTTGACAAAAAAGGAAAAAAATCTTTTTTTTTTTAAATAAACTAAAAAGAAAATAGAGTCATTCTTTTTTAAACGAAGAGATTATTATATATATTATATATAGTTGGGATGATTGTAGTTTATAACAGTGGATTAGTGGTAGTAGTTACAGCAGTTAATGAATGAATCGAACTGTTATTCAGATTTTATTAAGTGATTATAATATAATAAACAAAATAAATATGGACAACTTTCACATATAACAAATATAAAATTTATATTTGTATATTATAGCAAAGTTTATATAGTTGCGCTCCATAGCAAACATATATATGTATAATTCACTATACATATACTATTGAAGTGAATTGTATAAAACGAACTGTATAAAACGAGAAAGAGAAAAGAGACTTGGCCAGAGATTGTATAATTATAAATGTATAGGACGATTATATACAATTTGAATTTGTATAAAACGAGAAAGGGAGAAAGGCAAAAGAGACTTGGGCAGGGAATATACAATTGAATCGAATCATATAAAACGAGAAAGAGAGAAATTATATACAATTTGAATTTGTATAAAACGAAAAAGATAGAAAGATAAAAGAGACATGGGCAGAGAAGTACTTTTATTGTATAATTATAAGTGTATAAGACGGAGATATATGTATTGCATGTGTATATACAATTTTCTCTCGTTTTATAGAAACACAATTTATACAATTCTATTGTATAAGCGAGAGAGGCGAGCGAAAAAGGGAGAGTGGCGAGCGAAAATATGAGGGAGAGAGGGACTGGCAAACAGTTTGCTATGGAACAAAAATAAATCAAACGATAGCTACTATATTTATTTTATATTATTAATTTGTTACTCTATACAATTATCCCAATAAATATACCTAACAGTTAAAATTCAAATCTAAAGAAAATGCTCAATAATTAAACTAAGAGTGAAAGGGGATCAAGGCAATGCTCCTCCATTGTTCCTAGTGTTCAATGGAAAAAACTAAAGGTTTAATCAGTTAGTGATATTGTTTGTTTTGAAGTTCAGTTTAATGAGAAAATTTGTAATGGTTCAATCCGTCAGTGATATTATATACTTTGATTCTAAATTGACAATTTTAAAAAGTGTCACTAATAAATAATGTCTGCTTATTTATATATACAATATCTCTTTTGTATTTTTAATGTTAAACTTAGTATTTTAAGTTGGGTGTACAAAACCATCGTAAGCAAATAAATATGGGGACACTTACATAAATATACGATAAATAAAAATTATCTATGATTTATAGTAATAACAATTTTTTTTACTTGATCACTTTTAATACATATTTCAAAGAACAATTTATTATTCACATATAATACAAATTTTATTGATGGATAATACAATTATCACACATTTTAATATATGTATAATACAATGTGTCAACTTCTTACCAAACAAGCATAATACATGTTTAAAAACAGTTATAATACATATATATTGCATATTTAATTCACTTTTAATGCATTTTGTAAATTTAACATAATTTTATTATAAATGATAATAAATAAAAAGTATCGCTAAAGTCAGTAATTATTTATTAAAAGACGCTCATCCAAGTAATTTTTCCTATATACCTCCAAAACCAAGTGATATATATATATATATATAAGTAAAATGTTATATGAAACTTATTTTTTGGACATTTTTAACAAAACAAGGTATTGCAACACATTGATATTAGACACCTTGAGGCTTGAAAGAGCAAGTGCTTAGGGTGCATGGTTGAAAATTTTGATTGTGCCACTGAAATGTTCACTTTTCTTTGATATTTTTACGAAATTTTTGGCTCCACCGCTGAAAACAAAAAGGAAGATAAAAACATAACAACATGCAGAAGAAGACACTATATATCCACCTGCCAAAATCTATAAAAAAATTTCCCCCATCCACGTACTTAACATGCAACCCCTTTAATCCCCTATATAAATTCAGTTCATTTCCATAAAACAAACATCTCACATCTTTTGATTAATCATCATAATAATAATAAAAAAAGAGAAGTATTTAATATAAAATCATGGGTAAAATTATGATATTTGGAGCCATTTCTTTAGCCATCCTTTTTATGGCAGCCACAGTCTGTAGCTCACGGTATCATGACCATCACTATTGCTGAAGATGCTCTTAACCCCCACACTCAAAGCTGCCAGCAGCAATTAAAACAGGTTCTCTTTCATTTTAGTGAAAGTGGATAATCTATGTCCAAAATTTCAGAGACACGTTTAAACTATATTAAGGTCCTATTATCTCTGAAGTTATTTTATAAATGATTTTCTATCCCTTTTGGACATACGTGGCACTGGTTTGAAAAAAATGTCAATACCCGTTGGACCCAGAAGATAGTGCCACGTAGGCTGAGAAATGATAGAAAATTATTTATAAAATAAGTTCAAAACTAATAGTACCTTAGTATAGTGTAAGTGTGTCTCTGAGATTTCTCAGAGCACAAATTGAGCTACTTGTACATTTTCCCTTAATTTTATCTGATTTCCTCGTCTTTGTTATTTTTCGAGAATCACTTTTTTTAATTTCGTCTATTTTTACCATAAATATTTAACATATTTTAAATTGGTTGACTTATGCTACCTTTTTTGAAGATTCCATGCGCAAATCATGATTAATTTAAACTGCTTGATTCTCGAAAAATGAGTATCAAATTCCATGATTTTCACATATATTGAAACGGAAGGAATATAATACTGATTTGTGTTCTTTTTTTTGCTTATATAACAAAAAATACAGGCAAAGGAGCTAGGTTGGTGCCAGTGGTTTCTATTGCAGAGTAGCCAGCAGTATAAAAATAATCACACCTTCTGGTGTGATATATCACTACATTTTCTTTCGTTCATATATTTTTGTTACCTTTATAAACAAAAAGAATATAGATCGAATGCAAATAGTATAGAGATTTACAATATATATAATCCATAACACAAATTACAAAACCAACAATCACTATACATATAAAAGTAATATACTTAATAGCATATGAAGAATATGTTTTTTTTTTTTGGTCTATGCAAAAAAGGAGGACAGAATTACATAAAGCTCTTCAGTTAATTTTCACAGTTCCATCTTGATGTACGCAAACAGCTTAAATAACGACACCAATCGCAATGCTCATTTGCCTTCACACCTCTAAATAACATCACCAATCCCACTGTGAATCTGTAGAATTTTTACAACGAAATTATTAGCTCGGAATATACACTGACGATGTATGACCTTATTAGAAATCGCACTCTATCATTAGTCATGTCACCTCTGAACTGTCAGTGTATATGACTTAAATCCTTCTAACATATATATATATATATATATACACAAGATTAATATAGCGTGATCTCAACTAGTTGATAGTGAGTCAACACTTATTGTTGCGAAGGAGTTGTGGGTGACATGTTCTTAGCACTAATTGACTTAGAATTCTAAATCCGTCTCTGTATGCAGAGAGCATAGTTAGTGTACTCAACGTCTGATCCTGATTGATGAATAATTTAATCTGAGCTAAAAAAGGAAAAATTTACCAACCGTTCTAACTTATTTTTAGACGCTGCTGTAAGGCATATGTAGGATTGGGTGTAGCAGAGAGAGAGCTTACCCGACAATCAACAAAATCGAAGCAATCAGCAGGAGGACGTATTGGTAAGCTTGGAACTTGGACTTGAGGCGACCTTCAGCTGGAAGATGTTGCCTTTCAAGCCAACCAAACTGAGGTCGTAGTAGCAGAACAAAGCCAAGAAGAAAACCACTCATGAAACCTCCAATATGGGCATAGTTATCGACGTGAGGAAGAAGACCAACAGCTAAGTTAATCGCGATGATGATAATGAGAGTGATAAGAGCTGCAGCCTGTACAAATGAGATTCATTAGTACCGAAAATCAGAACTTACAACGTGTTATAGAATAAAATAAATAACCTCCTCAACAGGGGAAATAACACAAATATTAATAATAATTAGAAAAAACAGTAGAATAGCAGGGTTTATACCTTATTGGTATATATACTCCAGTTAGTAAGAAGCTCCGATAACATTGCTCCGAGAAGTCCAAATAGAGCACCAGAAGCTCCAACAGAGATGCTTCGTTGAATGAAAAGGCAAGAAAGAACACTCCCACCAATTCCTGACAAAAGGTAGATAATCCCTACCCGGACTGCACGTAACATTAGAGACATAAATATAAGAACAAAAAGTGAATTAAGACACTAGTCAGCTCAAGGTTAAGAAAATTGAAGGCGGGGTTATATTTTAGAAAGAAGTGACTGAAATTGTTGATGTTAAAGAGATTGCAAGTAAAAACAGTACTTCTATGTCAGCAGGTGAGTGCAACGACAAACGAAGCAGAGGAAGCTAGACACAGGCACAATTTAGAGGAAAGTAGAATGGTTTGCTTAGGCATAAAAAACATTATTGTGTAATAGTTATACAAAAGAACATGAAGAAAGATTTGAGGGCACAGGGAGGAGAACTGTACCAAATCCAAATTGCTGCTCGAGGCGAATTCCGATGAATACCAAACTCAACATGTTGGCAAGCAGATGAACAACACCAGCATGTAACCAGATACAAGTGAAAAGCCTCCAGCCCTGATGTCCGTGCACTACTTTATCCCATTCTAGAGCTCCCAAATTTTGTAGTCTGCACAAGAACAAGGAAGAATGAATATATAGCGGTTCATATATCTGTCTTCCATTTGGTTTCTATTTCATTTTATTTTATCTTTCCAGTATGAGTGACATCAGTGTGTGGCATAGCGGTAAGTAGGACATTAGCAATAGCACATTTACCCATTTAACTCCAGAAGACTTGATACTCAATGGAACCAATATAGCAACAACTATTGCATCACAACCGCTATCCCAAGGGATCTACTTATCTCCAAAATGCCCAGAAGAAAAAAGGCTATCCAATTCCCTCCATGAACACAAACACTCTTAAGATGGCGGAAGGGAATTCTCCTTAGAGATTGCTGTTAAGTTTCCGCCAAAAGCACTCTCCTAAATGTGCCTAATTTTGTAAAATTTTACCAAGGGGTTCATAAATGTTCGTCCATCTAACTGTCAGCTAGTTCACATCTCTAAAAATGGAAGAAGGTTTGATTTGCAGGTGAAGGGAAAGAGAGGAAGTGTTCCATAATTTAGTAGCAAACAAGCAAATTCTCAACTATTTCGTTTGTCTGATGTTTGGAAGAACTAGCCATTGCCCAAATGCAAATCCCATTTGAATGTATTATTCAAAATAGTTTTTTTTTTGTGTATATATAGATGCCTCACTTTCATTGAAGAACTTACAGCAATATACAGCTTACAGCCCATTCTTGTGATACTATCATGTTTATTGCCATCAGCTTTTGACTACATCTATTACCTAATACCTCTGGCATATCTTGCCTGGGTTTCCATACAAGTGTGGGTTCATTATATCAGCAGAAGTCCAAACAGCATAACAATAATGAGGATTCATTAATCGAAGAAATTTTCAAGGCATTACAGCCAGTATATGCAACTTGACATGATCGAACAAGCATTAGCATTAAGAGGTTAAAAGAAATATTGCTGATCTAGCAACAGCATCATTGCAACATTACAAAGGAAACCATTCCAGAATAACACTAAAAGGATCCAAATAAGCTCAATTAGGAGTTAGAAAGCAAATTTTAGATGTCAAAAAGCATGTTTGAGGCAAGAGTTCTAAACATTAGCAGAATTGATTAGCAAGTAAAGCAGGCAATATTGCACTCTTCAAACTATGTTTGGCCTCCTAAGAGCCCCAATTTTAAAACCTTATATAACAATATCAGATGAATGAAGGGGCGAAGAGAAATATTAGAAACTCTCATCAGGCGAGCGAATGTATAATAGGCGTTATGGTTTGTCCGAATCCAGCAAGTTTAGCTCAGACCACATACGTGTTCTAAAAAGCCACCAAATAAGTTCGTGTAATAGATTTCATACCCTATAAATCAAATGGGTTGTGATATACTTTCATACTCTAATCATAAAATTCACATCCCAAATCCACTTCTGCCAGCGGAAATGTCTTTGTTTAAACAAGACAAGAAACACAACAAGTAATTGAAATCACGAATTAGCCACAAATTAATCCAAGATAGTTAGTGTCTTACTAAAAACAAACAATATTTCCTTCTATAAATTAATGTAATCAACTTAAAAGCATCTCTACACCATAAAGGTGTTTCCTTTCATTGGAAACAGCCTCTATACCCCCACAAAGGTATTTCCTTTTAGCGGAAACAACCTCTCTATCCCACAAAGGTATTTCCTTTTAGCGGAAACAACCTCTCTACCCCACAAAGGTATTTCCTTTTATTGGAAACAACCTCTCCACCCTGCAAAGGTATTTTCTTTTATCGGATACAACCTCTCTACCCCCACAAAGGAATTTCCTTTTATTGTAAACAACCTCTCTATCCCACAAAGGTAGTGATGAGGTCTGCATACATCTATGATCTAATCATCCCACACCCCACTTGTTAAAAATTCAATCTTTGTCCTTTTCTTGAGAGGATTAGCTGACAGACAAAACCATAGAAATCAAGAATCCATATCACCACACTAAACCTACATCAAATAAACAACAACCTTCATCCTCCATAAGTTATACAACACAACAATTAAACACAATCAAATCAAACAGGCCAATAAACATGAAAAACCATAAACAAAGAACAATCATTACAAAAACTAGATCAAAAAGTTTTGAACTTTACGTGGATGAAGAGGGTCCAAAAAGTGGATTATCTTGAAGAGGTTGAAAAGAAAGCCTCCCAAGAAACCTGGCAACACACTGTCGGCGTCCACCTCTGCCAAAATTATTGATATTACTTGGGCAATTGTTAACAAACATGATGACAATAAACATAGCTACATTGGCTACAACAATCATAGGGACTAGCCAAGAAGTCCACTGTGATTCAGAATTTTCCATATAGTAAGGTGCTGCTGTTGTTGGGGGTGGTTGATAACTCCCATTTCTTGGCTTTGTTCCACCTCCCCTCTCCAGATCTCTATTACCCATCATTCTTGATTTCAGAAAAACTGAACAAATTCAACAATTTCTTCAAAGTTTATTTATATTGTGGGGGTGGGTGGGGTGAAGTAGCTTTGAAGCAGAGATGAAGAAAGCTTTAAAACTGAATTTTCAAGAATTGGGGAAGAATTAAAACTGAAAAAAGAGAGGATTTTTAGGGGTTGTGAGGTGTTTTTTTAACAGCTAAGGAAGTATCTATCAGATAGGAAAAAACGCGGTGAGCACATTTTCTTTTGTTGTTTGAAGGATTTGTTTGCTTTTTCTGTGTGTAAAGTTTGGTGGAACAAGGAGAGACTTATGTGGATTAGATTATTCGCATTTGTCAATAGTTCATACTAGAGTCTCAATTATATATAAATTATACATTATAAAATTTATTTATAATTAACGGTTTTAATAAAAAAAAAATTATATATAAAGCTCAAATTCGAGATTTCTTAATCTCCATTAAGAAAAATAATAATTTAATAGGTCTAAATTAAAGTTATAGCAAATGTATCAAAATGTCACGTAAAAAATTAAAGTTTGTTACTAAAAAATAAAAATAATCATTATTTTTTATACAGATTAAAAAAAATTGAATCATTCTTTTTTATTAAACGGATGAAATATTTAAAATGGATATGGATATATCTATATACCCAAAAAGGTAAATGAATTTATACATTTTTTTCTTTCACTTTTTCCTTTTCAACAACCAAAAAAATTGTAGGGTCTTTTATGTAGGCATTTTGTTCATAGATTGAATTGAAAATTTGAGATTTTTGTTATGAATAATGTTTTGAAAATAATTTTGAAAAAGAAAGGCAAAGGAAACAGTTCTGTGTCCAAACGGCTCTTAAGAAAAAAAATTCTTTGTCTCATAAGAAAATTAATTTATCTAATTAATTCTTAGTGTAATTTAATACATCAATTTATTAAATTATTTGAGATAAATTTTACATATTTGGAGATACATAAAAGGGTATAGCAAAATGTAAATCAGTATAATTCTTTTAAAAGTTTTATAAAATATTTATAATGAATATAGGAGCTTTTCCTTTTCTGGGAAATTTTTTATTTTTGGGGATGAACAACAAAAATATGATAATATAGCTTATTATATAAAAAATAATGCTATTTTTAGAAGGTTGTTTTTCTTGTTAATATTGATATTGTCTTTTTTCACAGTTACAGTAAATATTTATTTTCAGAAATATTTTACTTAAATGTTATTATACCTTTTTATCAGCATCTTTCTGTAAACAACAATTTCATATACGAATTTCTTTGTTCTTTAACTAAAATTTTTAAAATTATCATATAAATAAATTGATTGTGTCTCACTATAATATATGAGAAATTTAATCATCAAACCTAAGAATTATAATCATGATCAAAGTTCAAGTTAGTTGGAACATTAAAATAAAAGTTTTACTTAAAAAATGACAAAGTATAGTTGTACTTTTGCCGTATGAAAATACAATATTCTTGACTTTAATCTCTCAATTTTCGCATTCCAAAATAATAGTATTCTGCATTTATTGGAAATCCATTTGCCTTGTTTTTTTATATATACAATACAAACAAACACAAAAAATGTATTTTGTTTGTAAATGTGAATACAAAGACAAATAACTAAATAAAGATACATATATTGACAATTTAAAGATTTGGCCAAGTTTTTGATAGCTAAGTTTTACCTAAGATAGTTGATATTTTGTTTTCACCACATATGTCTAGTGTCATGTCACAACATAATGTCTTATTTTAATATATGAACACATTTTATCAATGTTCTTACTTCGAATTATAATGAGAATGAATAATTATTAACGTAGTTCAGATTAAGTAATTTTTTTTTCAGAACTAAACATATTATTAGAATATGAAAAACATTTTTATTAATCAAAATATTTTTTTTAAAAAAGAAATATGATTTTTCAATCTGTATACATTGTATGTATTCAGAATTCTCTAGTGTGAAGCAAATATAATTTAGACCAACATTATCTTTTTCTTATTAAGCTATCCTTTCCAAAAAGGGAAATATGATTACCAATATATGGTTGATTAATTGTTGAACTACTGCCATTCTAAACAATAAGAGAGAGAATTTAAAACGTGCACTCTGAACATGGCATGAATTATTAATTTCATTTTTGAATTATTGACAGCCTTAAAAGTATATTTTTACTATATAATCCTGATCTTGCCTCAGGAGTGAAATACGCATCTAAATACTTGCCAAGTTTAGGTATTTTATCGCTTCTTTCAACTTTTTATTAAGAGTTTCAAGCTCCTACGAGAGTTTGAGACCACTAGTTATATCATGTGATAGATCTGATTATTTAAGCTGAGTTAGTCAAGTAAAGTAATTTTTTTAAACTATCAATAATTTAATAATGAAACTAATAATTCACACCAAATTTAAAAATATTTTCAATATTTCTCTTTAACAATGATAAGAAAAAGTAAAATGACAAAAGAGGAAATCGTATTCATTTTCTTTTCTTCTACTAATAACTAACTAATAAAAAGTCAGAATCATTGAATGTTGCATGTGTTATCGCTAGAGTTTTTTTCTAAAATAGTTGTTTAGCTAATACGACGAGTTTTAATAGTTAATTTAGTATAATATTTAATTTCTTATTCTTTTAGTAATAGTTTAAAAATATTTTAGCTTTATATATGTGCTACATATATGAAGTTATGTAGACTTATGATTGATAAACCTACTCCGTCTGTTTTATATTCATTTAATATTTTTTAGCTCAAAGGGAGGATAATTTTTTAACCCTTATAAACAGTTCACCCATCGCATTAACCACCGATGTGGAACTTTTGTCATTCTTTAACACCCCACCTCACGCCCAATGTTTAGCATCTAGTGCGTGGACAATTTTGCGTGGACAATTTTGATTTCGGGGGTCCAACATCAGGTGAGACGGGCACTGCTCTGATACCATGAGAAATTAGGTCTTAGGCCTAACTCACACCCCAAAAACTAGCTCAAAGGGAGGAGGATTGTCCAACCCTTATAAGGACTCCACCCATCTCATTAACCACCGATGTAGAACCCTTGTCATTCTTTAACATAACGTATCAAATCATCCATAACCTACCCATTTATTTCTCATATATTTTTTTTGATCGAAGAATTATAAATTAAAAGGGTGGGATTAATTAGGTGATCAAGGATGTAACAGCATAAATTTATTAACAATAATTTTAAATTATATTTAAACAGAAAGCAAACTGAATTCGAGGAAATAACATAATTTCTATATTTATTCTAAGTCAACTATAGAAATGTGTAACAATGTACGGAAAAAAACGTAACCATTTGACTCTTCATACTCAAAGCACTCCAATTTATTTATCCGATTTTAATTTAATATAAAGTTTTATTTTTTTTTATGATCTTTAATTAAAAAGGTATATAGAATATATTAAAATATCTTTTAATCTCATTATCTTAAACATGTTATACATGAAAAATTAATATTAAAAAATTAACAACTAAAAAACAAGAGGAATAAATTAAACCACTCGATTATAAATTTATTTATGAATATATTTTATTAAAACACATTATGAAAGGCACCACTTGTAATTTGTAAAAGCAACAATTATTGTCATGATGATATTTCCCCATTGGGAGTACACGTACTAGACACGGAGCAACGCAACTTAGGTAATTGAAATATGACACGACAAAAATAATTAAATTAATGGACCTACCAAATCTTTTTAAGCATATTTTTCAAATTTATGCTAAAAAAATTCACACCTAATAAGTATTTGCACCACACTAAATGACAAAAGTAGAAGAACTTGTATTGTAGGTCACAAATTCAAACCCCACATCAAGCAATATGGATTATGTTTGTGACTAGACTCAAAGTTGTGAGCCTATAATATGCATCAAACTCACACATCACATGTCGACTCGTATCATTAGAACAGACTTTTTTCTTAATCCGCTTATACCAATCAGAAAAAAAGAAGAAAGATATAGTCCTTCTCTAACATGTTCATTCATAGAGTAGAGTTAAAATGCTGCCTTTACACATTTGTAGAATTGAAATGCATAATGGTTCAACAATCATTTTCCTCATTGCAGTAACACCTTTGCAATTCGACAGGCTAACACTTGGCATAAACTGCTAGCTATTTTCAAGAGAAGCTAGGAAAACGCGATAAAATGGAAGACAATCGAGGACTCATCTCAATTGACCATAAACTTCAATGCCTGTCTCATCATGCAACCTTAGCTCTTTCTCGAACCAATGACAGTTTAGCCAGCAGACCACACATTTGGAGGTATGAACCGACCCCATCGCAGATCCTCATGTGGGCAAAACCAGTTTCCTGTTATAACAGCAGAAATATATAAATGGTGCTAAACAAAAGATTGCTTATAAAGATGAAAGTTTTCAGAATTAGAAGAGGTAAGTAAACCTTTAAGAATTCCAGCTTTACATATTCTGCCATATCATAGTTCTTTATAATTCGGAAGAGGGTAGTGATAATGTCAGTGGGGGAATATCCCAGGTCATACAGTGCCTTTAGACCGGCACATGCATCATCAAATTTTCCTTCGAGGACATTCCGCACCATATTCTTCACATGCAACGGATGAGGTTGGTCACAAACCTAGCATTCAACAAGAGAGAAAGGAATCATCAGGGGAGACTCTGTCAAACGATGAATTACTATATCAGAGAGATATGATAGCCTTGTAACCTTGAAAACATTCTCTTGGTTGACAAAACCAAATCCACTGTGTGTTGCTTGTAAGTTATTTAAGCCCTGTCTCATGTCTCCATCAGCAGTAAATATAATAGCTTCAAGGCCTTCAGGTACATAAGCAACCTGCAAGAGGTAAATCTCCGTAGCATGAATCTCTTCCCTCCCTTCCACCAATATGTTTCCGCACACAATTTGGTAAAAACACAGATGATGCATATTGAAGTGATTAGAGTAAGTGATGAAACTTCCCCAATGCTGGTGAGGCTGAAGGGATATAGAAAAGTCCTACCTTGTGCTCATAATTTGGTTAGACATTTTTTAAAGACACAACATAAATACCAGGATACTCCTTAACCAAACTAATTAGCAAACAAAGGCATGAAATTTTGCAGAACAGCTGGGAGGAGGTTCATTGTGCTGCAACAGATTAAGGTTTAATAACATGGTACCTGCCTCATTGTGCAGACAAAAATTGTTGATTAAACACAAGGATCAAAAGAAACCACTAAGAAGCAGCAAGAAGAACACTAAAAAAAATAGCATGTATGTCGAGGATTAAGATTGCTAGTACCTTTTCTGCTGCAACTACAGCCATAAGGCGTCCAAGGATCTCTTGGTCAGATAATCTTGCAAATCGAACCAGGGCACATCTACTTTGAATAGGCTCGATAATCTTAGAAGAAGTATTGCAGGCAAGAGCAAAGCGAGTGGAGTTCGAATATATTTCCATTGTCCTCCTCAGTGCTTGCTGAGCTCCAGATGTCATGCTAAAAATTCAATAAACATGGCAATAAATTCCCAAACCCAACAGTGAAAACTAAAATGATTGAGCTACTGCAGAAAATGCAGGTTAATAGATAGTTTACTATTCCTGAGAATCAATCAAATTGATAGCAATAGTGCGGAAGAGATAGAAATATGAACAGTTTTTTTTTTTCCATGACTTCAACCTCTCGGCAAACAAATGATTTCTAAAATTTACAGGAGAACATTTCGAACCTGTCAGCCTCGTCCAAAATAATTATTTTGTGCCGACCAGGGGGTAGAGTAACTTTCTTCTGAGCAAACATCTTGATTTTGTTTCTAACAACATCGATGCCTCTGCACAAGAAACATTAAAGCTTCTAAGCATTTTATAGAAGCAAGAACTAACCATGTGAAACAAAGAGTTTTTTATATCTAATCAAGCACTCAATATACCTATCATCTGATGCATTTAGCTCCAACACAGCCTCCTTATAGTTTGGTCCCAAAAGCTCATGAGCAAGAGCCAATATACTAGTGGTTTTGCCAGTACCCGGAGGACCCTGTAGGAGTTTTATATAGAATTGAATATCCAGCATGAAGAAACCATGCGCAAAATCTTTTAGAGATGTATCTTTTCTCTCTTTCATGGATTGGACTGGATAAACATGTGAAAAGTAACATTTGTTTGACATGATTTTCAAGAACTTTCCAGTGAACGACATCCTGTGAAGTCTTGTCCACCTTTATGTTTATCCTAATATACTTACTCGAACCAAGTTTTTAATTGAGCTCCACTGCTGCTATGAGCAAATGCTTTTGCCAAGTTAATGTAACAACAAATGGACAAACATTTTGGTGGCGGAAAGTCCTAAATTAGATGTGCATTCGAGTAAAAATGATCAACTTCCAGGAAAAATAGCAATAACTACTTTGTTTTTACACATTCTCATCAATTAACACACTGAAACTAACCAATCAATATTACTCAAGGATCCAATTCAAGATTTATCAATAACAAGATTGTATTTGAAACTGGAAGTCTATTATCCCACAAAATAGAGCATGAACAAGAGGTAATAGAATCCACATCCAACATCTGGCATAAGCTCACCTCACACGAGTACATACTTTTTGCAGATATATATACATGCAACCGTAGAAGTCTGGTAACTGAGCAAGGACTATTAAGATTTTCATGACAAAAGGAATAAAAAGGGGTTCATATTCAGGACTTATTGACCGCAAGGGAATAAAACTGATATGGTAGTAGTAAATCTACAATCTAACAAAAGTAAGAACATTGTATGGAGCTTTTTGAGCCCTGATAAGCTTCCATGGCCACTTCTGAAGCACTGAACTTTCTCGAACAATTTTTGATAGCATGACTTGCTGAAAAAAAAATCATTTCCCACTAGGCCCCCAAGAAAATATACTCCTCCCTCTCAGATTGAGTATCTCCATAACCATTTCATAATTAAACTTTGACTATGGAGCTCATATTTAAATAAATTATTACCCTCAACCCATAAAATAAAGTTCTATAACATACAATGAAGCAAAAATTAGAACTTCTCTTCATTTGACATAATCTTGATATATTAATAGCTTATGACGTATTTCAAGTTTGTGAATAACCCTGCAAGCAATTATTAGCAATATGTTTCTCTTTTACTATTTGACAACCCAAATCTAGAACCCATTATAGAAGAGGTCTGTCACTCTACTACTCTCTGCAGTAAACCACAAACCTCACAATAGATTATTCATTAACCATACATGGAACAAGAAGTTAGTTATTTTTTCCTTCACTTGGCATAAAGTCACATATAGTAATAGCATCTAACATAGTTCAAGCTTGTTAGGATCACCACATGAAAGCTCTTAACACTTTTTTCAATTTCTTTTCCATAACCGGCGAAATCAATGAACATTACAAGCTGGATATCTCTCAACAGTAAACTCAAACCCAGAAAATAAAGTTTCTTACTCATCCACAAAAAGATAGTCTTTTTTTGTCACAGAAATACTCAACAATGCTATATCTGCAAAATACCTCAACCTCAACAGTCAAAGTTTCTTATTTTTCACAAATGGGGCAACAAAACAAGAAAAACAGTAGCAAATTGAGAAGCACAATTAAAATTTGGAAAGCTGGGTGTACAAATCTCAACACTAAACCTCAAACCCAGAAAGTAAAGTTTCTTATTACCCATAAATTGAGCAAAAAATCAGTCCTTTTTGTAACAGAAATACTTAACAATACACAGTAGCTGGGTTCACTAGTCTCAACACTAAACCTCAAACCTAGAAAAAAAAAAAAGTTTCCCATCATCCACAAAATTGCACAAAAAGTTAGTCTTTTTATGTAACAGAAATACTATATATGAAAAATACCTCAACCCCAGAAGCTAAATTCTTATTTTTTACAAATGGGGCAACAAATAATGAAAAAGTAGCAAAATTGGGGAAATTTCTTACGGCTAATATAAGATTGGGCATGTTTCCATCACGAGCAATAACTTGAAGCCTGGCAACCGCATCTTCATTGCCGACGATGTCGGATACTTTGGTGGGTCGGAACTTCTCAACCCAAGGGATTTCTGGTCCAGATGATGTCGAAGAAGACGATGCCATTTCTCAACTACAAGAGAAAACAAAGCCCTTGCTAAAACCCTTCTATTGCAACTTCAAATTGGAGGGAAATAGGCCAATTGCAAAATGGTAAATACTTGGAACTATTTGTCCTATTTAATTACTATGAGATCATAAATTTTAAATATCAAAACATATAAAATTATATTTTTTTGTAAAAAAGAGAGAAATAATTTTTTTTTCCTATCAAAATCGTAATTTAGATAATATTAATGTAAAACGATTTTTAAACTTTGAAAAATATGTCAATATTAGTCAAATGAGATGTTGAATATGGTTTATCTAAGGCATTATTAGTTATTTCTTATGTTTTTAATTACTTTTTTTTTGTTATTTTTAATTATTTGTCCATTTTAACAAATTAGAAAACGATTAAATTTTTTTCCTTATTATTACATCATATGTAGCATAACGTTTTCCCCTATTGACTCTATTTAATGGTTAGCAACTTGAATTAACGGAAGCTTGTTTGCAATTATATCAAAAATTAAAATAAATAAAGTATAAAAATGGTCAATGAAGGCAAAAATACAAGTTATTGTAGGCATGGACTTTCTCTTTACCTTTGTGTTTGTCTTTGTTTGGAGTGGAATACTATGTAAACTTATTTATAAGTTATTAAATCAATTCATCAAAATAGAAAATTAGGTCGGTTCAAAATTAAACAAAAATTGATAATTCGAATCGAAAAAATATTATTAGTTTATTACTATTTAGTTATTGATTTTGCGGTTTTGATTTTTTTATTATCGGATTATTGGTTTTTATCGGTTTGAGATTTTAATATTGAAGGGTTAACCGATAACCCAAAATATCTATACTATTTTGTATATAAAGTCCTTGACTTAGAGTTCGATTTCCTACTTCTATTTCTGGTTGTCTCAAGCACTTGGTTATTCTACATTTAAAAGTGTTTGTTTTTTAGCAAGATGTAACTTATGAACTCGTATGCATGGTTAATTTGGTTTGTCACCTTGTATCTAATTGATTTTCATTTTTTGTTAAATCTTAACGCTTAAATCGATAACGATAAAAACTTGACAAACCAATAACCAATAAGTCAATATCTTAATGATTTTATAACGATTTAACATCGCTACAAACCGATAACCAATAAGCTAAATTGATAAACTTTAAAATCGAACTGAATCGATCACACGCAGACACTTATTGTCATAACTAATTAAGAATAAATAGTTTTAACATATTGGTTATCTTAAAAAATCAAAATATAATTGTTAATTTCCAATAAATCAAGGACTAATGTGTTATTATCTCTTTTTTTTCCTTTTAAATAAAAATAACAAACTTTGACCAGGTAAACTTAAAAAAAAAAAACAATAAAGAAAAAAAGAGACGACATAAACTGATCAACAAAAGCGGAAACAAAAAAAAACAGACGACTACTTTTTCCAGCTTTGTGCCATTTCTTTCGCCTCTTTTTCACCACCTTTCACCTTCTCGCCGGAAAACGCCGTACGCGGTGGCTATTTTCACCGGCCGGAATCGGAAGATATTCCGATTATTCGAATGCTCAAAGGGCTTTTTGTCTTCTAATTCACCGGCTCATTTTTTCCCGGCGGCGGGAAATTCGTTTAATTTTAACGGTGATAAATGGAGACAAATTCTCTTCTACAACGGTATCGTAACGATCGTCGGAATCTTCTAGAGTTTCTTTTATCATGTGGGTTAATTAAAGAAATTCGAACTCCTTCTGGTCCAACTTTATCCCTATCTAACATCAATCTCGATGTTATTAGTGCTGATTATGTTCTAGAATGTGTACAATCTGGTAAGTTTTTCTGCATTTTGAAAAGTATGTAACAATAAATCATAAATATATTTCATTAGGAATGTTTAAATTAGTATTCTTGTATTAGTTTTGGTATTGATTTCTTAGCTTTATTGAAGAAGAATTACATGAAAGTACTAAAAATCGAAACTTTATTCTATATATAAAAATAATTCTTGAATGAAAATGATAATGGGTGTTGGTCAATGAAGTGGTTGAGTTCATGATGTCTTATGTTCGAATACCAACAGAGACAGAGTTATGTGGTACGTGTTGCTGGTGTGAGGGGAAAGGTATTCCGTGAAACTAATTGAGGTGCATGCAAGCTGACAAAGAAAAGAATAGTTTGTGCTATTTTCCTTTTTAGTTCATTTTGAAAAGAATATCTCTTTCCTTTTTTTGTGAACTCTTTAATTGTTAAGGGCATGCTCGTGCATTCTACCTATCTATCTTTAGTCTTATTTAATTTCTAAAATTCCGTGTCAAGTCAGAACCAGACAAACAAAGTTGAAATAGAGGGAGTAGCTAAGGAGGAGTGGTAATTTAACTTGTACTGCAATGTTTTTTTGTATGGTTTTCTGTGTTACTTCTTTATGGAATGGTGTTGCTGCATGTTCCTGTTGTTTGTTTACATTCAAAGGCTGAAGCTTTTGGTTTCATTGTCATTTTTTTGTATGATTAGGTGGGGTGCTGGATGTTTCTTTAGCAGCTAAGAAGTATCACGATGAACGTGGACATCCAAAAACAGTAAGGAATTTAACCTTTAATAATATTAATAAAAAATTCTTTGTTGTCTTCAATTGATCACAGCTATAGTGGGGTGAGGAAGTTATAATCCACTAGTGTGCTTATCCATGGACGAGATTATGTTGTGTGATTTCCCTTCATTTTGTAGAGGGAAGTAAACCAAAGTATTAGCAACAGTAACTGTTGCTTCTTTTTTCATGAAATTACCTAGTAGAAGTTGAAAAGTTTATCCTGCATCAATATTGGAGATGCAACTACCTCCTGCTTTAGAAATTTGAATTATGCATCTAAGAAAGAATAAGAATTTGATTAGCTACATGTTCTATATACAGCCATTTTATATATTTTGGATCCCTCAACTCTTTTTTTTTTGTTTTCCTTTGTTCTTTTTCCATTTAGTATACCTGTCACTCTAGGCAAATTTATGGAGATCAGATATGTAAGCTTATTTTGACTTGTGAATGAACCACATTCATCTGTGAAAATTGAAATAGCCATGCACAAATGATCAAATTATTGCACACCAACTGCAATACTCTTTCTTAGTCTAAGTTTGCATGACCAACCTTCTTCTCTTTTTATTTGTTGGATTTTGATAGAAATTGTGTATTAGGATATGAACCTTAGCAGAATATATTGAAACTTGATCTAGTAATAGTGTTGCTTTTCCATTTTTTTTTTCCTTTTTGAATCTTTTCCGGATTGAACGCCCAAGTACCCTAACTCTAAGAAACTTCCCCTAACTCTGATATGTGTTCTATGTGTTAATTCTAGATGTATAATAATATATTTCATTTGTCTTTCAATCTTTTAAATTGAAGAATGAATCATTGTTTGTGAAAGGAACTGCAAAATGATTTGCCACATCTCATGGAGGAGTAGCATTTTGATGTTTCTACTTTTGGAACGGAATAAATGTTATTCTTGTAATGCTCTTTGCAGATGCAGTTGCACACAGGCGATGCATATTTTCTTGTTACAGATCCAGAATCAGCTGGCTCCCACCCAGAGCGTGTGCCACCTTCTATTATGAAGAATCACTCCAATAATAATGGATCATGCCATTCTGATTTGACAGATTTCTCTCCTTACGGTGATGATTATGGGGTTAACAGTAAAACCGCAGGAACTTCAGGGTCATTAACCATTAAGCAAACTGATCTTCCATCAATAGGAATACCTGCACTGAAAACAGGTAGTGTATGCTTATTATCATGATACGAAAAAGAAGAATGACATATGAAACTGTTTAGGTCCTGTAGCGGGTGGAAGAATTATTGGTCTGTATCTTTACTTTATATGTTCACCTTTGGAGTAAACTGATACAAAGTTTTAGGTCTCCTGAAGGACTACTGGACGATGATTTGCGTGAATCTGCCTATGAAGTATTCCTTGCTTGCATGGTCTGCTCTGGGTAAAACTTCTTAACTATGATTCTCACCATGTATTTGTAGTTGAGCGTCAATTTATGATTATTTGAAGGAACTAAAGAAAATGCACTAATTACATATTTTGCGTTCTGGTGGCCATTCATTTTCTTTCAGTTCTTAGCACTACATTCTCTTTCACTCTTTTAAAACTTAAATTCTTACATTTAGGCTTGAGGTTCGCTTGGCTGAGTGTAAAAAGAAAGAGAAGAGTCCTAGATTTCTTTCTGGGCTGAAGAGAAGAGAGAAAAGACATTCACGGTCCCTATCTGGGTCCGTGCCTTTCGATAGAAATGCGGAGCTCATTGAAACTTTCAGGACACAAATGCAGGCAAGATATCATTGTCTTTGTTCTTAAATTTTACATTTGCTGCTGACCTACCATTGCAATTTGAAGCCAGTTAAATACTCTTATTTTGGGTGATTCTTTCAGTGAGAATTTTCTAACACACCCAATTGCTTATTGTGCGTTGCATGCATGTGTGGAGAACTGTAAACAAAATGCTCAATTGCATTTAATAGAGCAATCTTGCAGTTTGTTCAACCACTATGTGTCGTTGCTTTTGTCCCCAACTATTCTAGACCTTTTTTACTACTCTCCGTAACTGTATATGAATATGCTAGAGGTATGGCATGCTTCATTTTTAAGAGACGTCAATAATTCCTGAAGTCAAGTAGTTTAGCTTTTTCTCCTCTTAGAGCTGAAATCAAGTGGTTTGACTGTGGGCGTCTCGGGGAAAGTGAGGTCTTTGCTAGTCTGCATTGATGAGTTTGAGGTAATGAGATGGGATGGTGGTATTAACCTGTTAATCAAAGTTTAATTAACGAGATCTAGGTGATCACCATTGAAATCAAGTCCAGAAAATCTATAAATTCTCAAAAGGCTGTAATTAATCTAAATTAGGAATGACAATTTTCATTCAACTCACGAATATCCATATCTGCATTTCTTTCGAAAAGAGCAATGGCTGAGGAGAGAAGTATGATTGACATTTTGTCCATTCTAAATTGATCTAGAATGGATTATTATATTACGTCTTAGACAAAAAATTGAAAAAAGCTTGAAATGAGAAAATTTCCTCAGATGGTTGAAAACACGTCACATTGTTTTGAGATAATAATATTTTTTTTTGATTACTTCGGACTTTAAACAATCATTAGTACTCCCTCCGTCTCAATTTATGTGTAGGTGTATGATCGCGTTCAAAGTTCAAGAATGAAAGGAAGACTTTTGATTGTTACCTTTATCTGAAAAAAAGAGAGTTTTGAAACTCGTGCTCTAAAATAAGGAGTCAATATTTGTGTGTTCATAAATCATCTCATTAAGAGTAAAATAAGAAGTTTAAAGTTAAATTGTTACTGAATATAGAAACTGTCATTCTTTTTGGGGCTGACTAAAAGGAAAGAGTGTCACTTAAAAAGTGGAGGGAATATTATTTTGAGTTGTTGGAGGCTTAGAGAGCAAAAGTTTAGCATTTTCAGATAAGTCAACATTTAGGAAAGATAAAATTAGAAAGTACGTCATATACTATAAGACCGCTGAATTATCGCTTTTACTTATATTTATGTAGTCTTTGTAGCAGGTATGGAATTTTCATGCTGCAGCGCGGCATGGAATTGATTTGAAAAATAGCAGTGGAAGGGGAAAGCAAGGCATTAAATCTTGCTTCCGGCCACAGATAAACTTGTAATACCTGCCGTGTCGGTGGACTATGGGTTGAAGAGTATATGGCTTTCAGTAGTGGGTGGGTAGGGCACAGAGAATTTTAAAAAACAATCATATTAAAAGGTCACAAATTAAGCCTTAGACCAACAACGGGGAGATTACTGAATCTGATGGGTGATAGCTTAAATCTATCCTATATTTGTGCAAATAGACTTATCTACCTTTTGGAATCTGTTTTGTCAACACCCTCCAGTTAATTCTTTCCTGTGAGGTAAGTCACCTCACTACACCTATTTGTAAGTTGGTCTAAATAGACTTATATGTGAAATCTCTTCTGATTGATTAACTATACACTTTTCCCCTTTATTTTTTGCTCTGTTTGCTCTCTACTATGTCTTTAACTTCTTGCTCCTCTAAATTGTTTCATGACTAACATATACTATTCACTAGATCTCAGAAACAATGGATGCTCTCACTCGGCGAAAGTTGGTGCGTTTAGCTTCTGAGAAATCATTTGGACAAATCGATGTTCCTCAAATCACACTAGCGCTTTTGAATGGCACAACAAAGACTGAATTTCTGAATGAGAAGTCATATATCCAATGGAAGAACAGACAAGTAATAGTCACTTTTGGCTTTTGTTTCATTGCATTTTCTTCCACTTAAAAGTTTCATTTTTAAAAGATTTGAAGTGTCATGTTTTAGCTTCAGTGGAAGTCGTCTTTCTATATTCTTTTTAGACACATTTGGTTTAATTTGGGTCCATAATGTGTTGGTTATCGGATTGACATGTTCCATAACACTACAAATTGTCGCATATTTAGTGAATTTCACACAAATTTATGCTCCACACCGTAAGTATTGGGTTCAATTTGAACCATTAATGATGAACTGCATATGCCTCTGCCACAAGGTACGTATTGCACGTGACTGATTACTTAATGTGGCCTGGTCATTGCAATCTTCAAATCACAAGCTTTTTTGAAATAATTTAGGTGTAACTTGTTTTTTTGATTGAAATATTGCCGAGACAAACAAGTACATTTGTTTGGGTGGAACTCAAAAATATGAGAAAAAATGTCCGAGCAAAATCATATTAATAAGCTGAACAAACAGTGGTTGTTGGGGATGCATCTGTTTTATACAGAACTTAAATCTGAAGTGAGTTTTTCTAGGATTCATAAATCTGATTACTGAGATATTTGTTGCTTATAATCCTGTTGAACTTCCAATTAATGTAAGTAACTTTCTCTGCCTCTTAGTTATTCTAACTTCTAGATGATTGTCTTGTAGGCTAATATTCTTGAAGAACTATTATCTTCTGAGCAATCAGTTGGAGTTTTTCTTGCAAAAATTAGGAATTTTCAGGTATGCCTGTCTGCAGCTCACCTTCCTGTCGCTTATCAAATCTGTTCTTCAGTTGCAGATTGAGAAGATATTTGATTCTTCTGTAGGAATGGGACATCAAGATGTCTCCCTCCAAATGCAGAGAGGTGCTATATTCCATTAGAAATATTGCTTCGACATTGTCATCTATGCCTGGAAATTGTGGCATACAAGGCGAGACATATTACTGGAGTGCTGGTTATCCCTTTAACATGAGGCTGTATGAGAAGCTACTCCTTGGTTTATTTGACATTCTGGAAGATGGCAAGCTCATAGAGGTTTACGTTATATCTTTTAACCTTTTGTATTGGTTATTCTAAATGTAGTGTACTTAATGCTCTCGTCATCAGGAAGCTGATGAAATCCTTAAGCTCATCAAATCAACATGGCCTTTGTTGGGAATTACCCAGAAGTTACATGATGTATTATATGGTTGGGTGCTTTTTCAGCAGGTAACTGAGCTTGACCATGTTATTGAAGCAACCTTCTACCATCTCCGTCCTCCCCCCTCTCTCCCTGTTTTTGATGCTTTTATTAGACACAGAATGTATGAACGTATGCGTACCTAGGAAATGAAGCTGTTATTTTCCATCCGCATAACTCATGGGCCCAGACATACTGATTTCTATCAATGCATAATTTTAGCCTAGATTCTCCAATTGCATCTATTGTTTGCACAAAATAGAACACCTAGAGTTGCACCCATTTTGCCACTCACTTTGAAGTCTGCTTGTTATGTGTAAAAAGTTACTGTGAAAGATGGAGAGTTAGATGCTTTACTGAAATGTGAAGTAAGCTGGCTAGTGTGTGTTTAATCTTCCTTTAATAACTTTTTTTGTTTCCTTGTTCCCCTGTTTGTGATGCACTAGGATTCAGGTTCTCAAATTATGACACGTGTATCTTTTGTTATGGCTTGTACCTTGCTGCTTGGGTGCCCACCTCCCATATGACTATTTTTTCTTGGAGTATATGGATTGTGAGGAACAACACATTGATGAATCTTTATAACTGGATCAACTATTCCCCTGTAAATGATTGATTTACCTTGTAGACTTCATTAGCTTCCTCTCATTATTAGCTTAACAACTTTGAGTTTTTGCTATAGGTTTTAACTCCCAGATCTCATTTTTTTTTTTTTTTGCAATTGTGGAATTTTCACCAATTTTCTTTGTAAAAATCTTGCATCTCCTTGATGCCTTTTAATACAACCTCTTACTTCATAAAAAATGATTTTTCTTTTGACAATCTGACCCAGGTTCTGATTGAAAAGTAACAATTTATATCATGATAGGGACTCTTTTAATTCTCTTTTTTTTTCTCTTTTCAAGTTATAACTTGCCATCTACCATCTGACTTGAAGTTGCTAAGCTATACATCTTATTGATGCTTCAGTGAAGTTTGGAGACTATAACACATAAGACCTTTCATGATAGAATAACGAAATTTCGCCAGATGTGAAGTTGAGGATTACTTATTCTGGCATGGTTGCACCTGTTTTATAAAACAACTGACTTTAAAAAATCTTTCTTTAACGATGATTAGAAATTAACCAGTTGCCGTTTTTGAATATTGAGAGAGTTTCTAGGGGAGTTAAATATTTTTAAAAAGAAAAGAAGAAGAAGAGAGATAGAGATAGGTCTGAGAGAAGCTCTCCTTCAAGCCTTTACTTTTTCTTTGAGGAACTGGTCTGAGCATTGATACTTATATCTGTCCACATTAATGAGGAGAGGGAACACCTATCATAAACCTGCTGGAGCTGAGCTTGTCTTAAAGCCGCGAATCAACCAAGTCAATGATAGGGAGCCTACTCTGGCTATAGGATAAATGCTTCTTCATTTAAAATTGTATTGTTGCTAACTTTCTTGCACTTCTAATTTTGTCTTCTCAAAACATCTGAATATTAGCCTTCTTATTTGCACAGTTAAATCTAGCATTGCTCCTCACTTTGTGATAATTCAGTTGCTTGCAGTTTGCTAACAAGGAGTTACAATTTCTGTGCTTTGGTAGATATTTTGATGCATTTAGCATTTAAATAGTGTGAGATTAATTTCCTTGTAAAGTCATTGCTATTATTTGTAGTCTTGATAAAATTTCTGATGTATTTTCTTCTAAATTGAAGTTTGTTGGGACAGAGGAGGCAATGCTTTTGGAGTATGCAGTTCGTAAAATGCGGAATATTCCGTCATCTGACGATGTCGTACAGAATGAAAAGAAGTATTTGGAGAGTCTAGTTTGTGTAAATCACTGCAGTGGCTCTGAGATTAGGCTAAATTTGGTGCAGTCTATCCTTTGGTCAATTGGTTTATGGTGTGACAATAAGTTGCATGATTATCATTGGCATTTTTTTAAGGTTGTTTTCTGTACTTGTATATTCTTCTTATCTTGTTTATCCGTTGTGATGTATGACTTGTTAATGGTGGTCTAACATGCAAAATTCTGTGTCTGATGAGAATTTTCTCCCTTTGTCAGAAGCCTTCTCTTTTCAAGGGGGTGTTATCCATGGCATTGGCAGCAGGGAATCAGAAGTTCGATGTGTCTGGAAACATGGAGGTATTTGGGACAAATTTATCTCTATTAAGTGCCTTCTCTGGTGGATGAAATAAGACAACCATGGAAAATATTTTGCTGGGCATCTAAATGCTAATAGTCACTTGAGCCAGTATGTGTATGGTTCTCCAGCATTAGTTCTCAAAGTGTATAACTGAAAAGACATGGCTTGACATCCTTTTAATTGGAATCTGTAATGTGTTTATTTGTGTACTTGGACATTTAAGTTGGACAAGAATCTAGAATTGCAATACGTCCAAAACAAGCTACTTTAGGAAGGGGGTATTGTTTTTATATCGACTTCCAAGGTCATATTCTTCTCCCTGCATCATTTTGTTTTGGAAGTAATTTATAGCAAGTCTTCATTGAAAAATATCCATGCTTGCTACCTTGCCAGAAAAAGCTGTCCTCCTTATCTTCATCAAAAAACACTGCGCTCAATTTTTTTGGGCAAGCAGCTCATCTTTCCACTCTCCCAACTATTGAAACTTCTTCTGAAAAGAAGATTCCATTTCTTCAGAGAAGCAGCTTGTTACGGTATAAGTGTTGTAGATGACTAGATTGTATAAATCTGGGAATATGGCCCTTGAGGCAATGTTTTCCAACCATTTATTCGGTCAAAGTTTAATCTGTTTTCCATTTCCAATCTTCAGGCTTGTACGTGAGTTAAATAGTTAAATTCATTCCAGCAATTTCTAAATTGCCTCTGTATGGCTATACTGTAGGGAGCTTTTTCCAGTTTAATGCCCCAGGGATATTCCATCCTATATTTTACTATCACAACTTTTTTCCAAAGTTCTTCCTTTCCATCACTAAATCTCCAATGCAGTTTGGAACCATCAAATCAACTCATACACTATGTGGAATTGGCTCCCAGATTTTAGAACCTACCAGCAATTCTTACCTGTCAGTCTGATTATTTAACAAACAGAAAATACTATGGCCCAACTTATAAATGTCTCCAAGAAGGATGGGAAAATATTAACAAAATTGACTTAGATTAGTGTTGCCAAAGGCGCGCTTAAGCCCTAAAGCGGGGATCAAAATGTGTTGAGCGCTTTGCCTCACTTAATGTGCACTTCAATGTCGTCATCAAGGTTCTAAGGCATACTTTTCCTTTCTAATGAACCTCTTATGGAACGGCGACACCAAACAATTGGTGTTTCACTTTATCATATTTTTTTTTTCTATTCTTTTTGTTCATATATTTGTCATTCTTGCTTATAATTATTAGTCTTGGACTAAACATATTTATTTGTATTTTTTCTCCCTTTGCGCCTTTTTAAAATAAAGCCCACATTTTATTTGCACTTTGCGCTTAAAGCTCCAACAAACCTTAGAGCTTTATTGCGCTTTTTGCTTTTGACAACACTTAACTAATACTCACTGAGGGGGAAGGACAAAATCATCTACCTTTTTTGCTTGATCACCAGCCACACAATTCACAACCAAAAAGTAAAGATAAAAAATACTTAAAAACATTATATACGTCCTAAAAAATGTACAGCGTAAGAAAGAGTGCCATTTCCTTCATCAGTATCCTGCATCACCTCCATCTGTTGCTACAGTACAGAATCGTCTGTCTCTTGCATCTGCTGTTCCTTGAGTAAATAAAGTATCTTTTGATCCTGTTCAAGCATATTAACACCATCGAGGGAACCATAATTCAGTATTTTGTTGATCAGGTGTACGTAGGAGATTCCTTTTCTGTGAACTTGTTTATTTTTTAAGCAGGGATAGAAAGGAGTTTCTTGGACTCCTTGGGCTTGTCTTCTTATCTTGGATTGAAAGTTTGGTTTACAGAAGTTTAGTTGTGAAAGAATGCATTAAGCTTTTATTTCTTTTGTGACTCTTTTTGATGCTCTCAAGAACAAATTGGACTTAAATTCTTTAATGTTTCCTTAGAATGGTTAATATGTCTTTCGTCACATTGTTGCAGCTGATGCTCAATGCTTCAAATGAAATCATGGATAGCAAAGTCAGAATGTATGTTGAGAGGTCTGCCGAAGCTGCTTGCAAGAGGGTATGGTATCTAATGGCTCTGCAAATGTAGTATAGGAATACCTAATTTTGAAACGTTTGACATATTAGCTTTATCTCAGGTTACTGATGCAATAAATACTGGATCTAAAGTAGATAAGAAACATCCTTTGGCTTTACTTGCAAGTGAATTGAAGTCAATTGCTGAGAAACAGCTGACTGTATACCATCCAGTCTTGAGGCTTTGGTGTGCTGAAGCTGGAGTAGTTTCAGCTTCAATATTGCACAGAATTTATGGTGAAAGACTGGTCAGTTTGCAGTGATAGATATTAATATCCAGCACCTTCTTGCACCTTTTGGTTGTTCCTTTGAGTCAAATTTTTTTGCTGCTGTGTAGGAGCCATTTCTCAAGAATATATCTTGCCTTTCCGAAGATGTGAAGCAGGTGCTTGCTGCAGCTATTCTGTTGGAGAATTATCTAATTGAACTCCATTCATCAGAACAAGTAAAAAAGGGGGTGCATTCTCCATTGATGTTTGATTTTGAGCGTGAGGTAAACTTACAATGGAAAGCTATCATACTACAAAATTGTCTATTGAGCTTATTCCTTTTTTGAAGCTTTCCTGGCTACGGATGCCACACATAATTTTTTGGTTTTTATGCTTATCTTAAAGTAGATGGGGTTTCTTTTTCCTACTCTTTCCTGAAAATTCCTTCAAAATGAAATGGAAAATACGGTTAATTTTATTTCTCCTACTTGCTTGAGTTTTTTTTTTCAGTCCATAGCATTTGTGGAAAGTAGTATGTAGTGTTGCAAAAGATGCGTCTAGAATCTAGGCATGCGGGGCTATGCATTTTGTCTTGCTCAAGAGGCCAGACACCTAGGCACTAAAACTTGCGCCTTGGTGGCTATGTGGTATGTCACTAGAAAATAGATTTTGTTGGCGAAGTGATATAAAAACTGCAAAGGAAATGTTATGGATGAGTATCGTAGTGGTTAGTCACCTAATCATAATTGACAATGTTAAATTATACCTTTGAATCTGAAGTAAAAAAGCTAAAAAATGGTTCTGAACTTGATTAATACCGGTTTTACAAAATATTTCAGTTTACTTGACTATATAATTTTGTTGTTGTTTGTAGTTATTCTGCATTACATAGTTATTTTTTAATTTCTGCTTCATTAGCACCTACTTCATTAAAGCTTGCACTTTTTGCTTAAATTGAGCACTCACTTCCTTAGAAAAACTTGGCGCTTTTCTTTGTGTTCAACTATACTCCGATATTCTGCTTATCTAGCATGAGTTACAGCAGAACTTGAATTTTCTGCTGTCCTACATGAAATGGTTAAATGGATGAAAACAGACAAACTAATGTTCACAGTGAACATGTTTAAGAGCATGTATGGTATTGATAAACAATCATATTTCTCCAGCTGTGTTGAAAGTAGCTATCATTTGAATATTTTTCACTTTATGAAACTCTAATAAGAGGTATTATGTTGCTTTCATTTTCTTGGTTGCAAGATTGGAGAAATCGCAAGGCCAATTATTCTTGATTGGGTGATTGCTCAGCATGCGAGGATACTTGAATGGACTGGACGTGCTGCTGATCTTGAGGTTATCTTTTAGAAGCTTCTATTTGGTTGTGACATATGTAATTGTGAAATTCCTAATGCTAAATAAGATGAAGTCATGATAATGGTGTTTGCTTCCTGCCTTTGGTCAGAATAATCAACTTGCTGGTTGAACTGTACATTGGTTTTTCTTTCTTTATCCTAGGTCCTCTTTAGTAATTATGCAAAGAATTCATCCAATAAGCAAATATTTATTAGTGCTTAAACTGAACATACGTGTATCTTTCATCTGAACTTATGTTTAGTCATTGTGCTCATATCTCTCTCCTTTAGATATTGCTGCTATCTTCTGGTTTGAAATAGCAGTTACAGTTTTGTTGTTTTTGACAATTTGTTTCTTCCTAGCAAATCTGGGATGTTGTTTGAACTTTAAAATAGTCTTGTCTTAATCACAGGACTGGGAGCCCCTATCACATCAGCAAAAACAGGCAGCTTCAGCTGTAGAAGTATTTAGAATCATAGAGGAGGTAGGACCCTCAATTATTGATGTTTCCCTTTTCTTTTGATAAATTTTGACTTTTTAACTTCTAGATATTATGTGGTGAAGCTACTGTTGGGTGTTTGAATATGCTCTTGGTGCTTCTATATTTGAAATGTTCCTTGGATGCTTCATGGATATATACTTTTTTCTGCTAAACTTGACTTGCACTAATGATGTTTGTCATTTCCAGAAATGCTATATATCTGGTTTTTGGCCTATGCCGCTATTTGGTCCTTAGTCCCTAGGTCATATACCGTTCTGTTGTGTATATATATATATATATATATATAATTGTTTATCAATATACTGAATTATGTGTAGTATCAGCCATCCCTCACCAGCCTTCTCCACACTTAGCCCAACACTTTGGCCCTAATCGAGTCCAACACATTTCTTTTCCCAGATCACAGGCCTCCTTATCGTAATTCTTGACCCACTTTCTCATTCCTGATTCAATAGCATTAGCAACCCTTCTCGGCTTCTCCTGCATCTAGACTCTGTGTTAACATAACTCCCTCCGTAAGGTTAGTCGAAACACTCTCACATCATCAAATCCACTTGCATTTTTTTCTATCATTCCATTTCCTGCAATAAATGATCTCCAAATCAGTTAAAGAGTCCTTTGTCAAAAAAAATCAGTTAAAGAGTCCACGGAAGGTAAAGAAAACCAAGGTAAATAAAAGAGTAGTTGCTATATATTACTCCTTTTACTTAAATTAATCTCAACTTTTGATCCATGTTTTAGTCCTCTTTATAGTTTATCAATATATGGTCATCCAGAAAGAGAGCTGAGTGGAAGAGAAGCTGGGAGGAGATGTCTCTTACAAAGAGTATCATTAAACAAGTCCACCAGTCTCACTGAAGATTGGTGGAGGGAATTTCATGAAAGGCCTATTGCATTTCACCACTTGATGTGTAGTATCTGCAATAATACTAGACAGTAGAAGACTTTTCAGTGAATGTATTTCATGGAGTAGGCACCAAGAAGAATAACACATGCACATATAGTAGACTATATTCTTTCGGCTAGTTGGAATTAAAATTCTTTCACTATCGATTTCTGTTTTTATCTTATAAAACCAATAATGAACTTACATTACAAAACGAAACATCAGATAAATTAAGCCCATTCAAAACGGTTTTTGTGTTAGCTAAGTTGTTTTTATATATTTTAATTACTCTAAGCTAAGTATATGTGTGCATGCTAGCCCGTAAAACTTCATGTATCTCTATCTTCAAGAGATAAATAGGTATCTGTGTTTGCAGAGCCTGTATATGTTTTTGCCTATGCTTGTACTTGCTGTTCTCCTTTTTTTTTTTTTTTTTTTTAAAGTCATTTTAGGTAGATCCTATTTCTTGGTTGACATACCATCCGTTTGTTTATTTATTTTCTCTGGACTTCATCTCCGCGTTGATTTGCAGACTGTTGATCAATTTTTTGAGCTGAGGCTTCCAGTGGATATCACACACTTGCAGGCTTTACTTTCCATAATCTTTCACACGTTGGATGCCTACTTGCAGAAAGTGGTTAACCAGTTAGGTAGCGTGATTCTTGAAATCCAAAGTCTTTGTATATCTTTGTCCTTTTCTGCTTCAAGTTATAACCGTTATTATGTACTGTGCGAGGACAACACATGTCTAGATAGAGCCTCGTTTTTCGTGCTTCCAAAATTGTTTTAGAAAGTTGGTACTGTTCCTGTGGATGATCGAAATTTTTTGGGGTCTTCAACAATAATAGCATGTGGCAGATATGTGAATGTTGGTCGTCATCTGATTAGTATACGTTGTTGAATTTATAACTGACCTGAACATAGTTGATTCTCTGGTCTTCTAGACATGTATACAATCCTTTTAAATCCTTTATGGGAAGCCTTTCTTTTAGAACTTGTGTTGTGTCCTCAAAAATATTGTCATTGCTTTTATCTTCTCTTAGAAATACTGGGTTTGAATTTTCTTCCTGTCACATAAGTATATTGCAATTTAATGATTTCTAGACGGACATCTTTCGAGAAGATTGGTAAGGTAATTTCTTCATCAGATGGATTAGGATTGGCCAGTAAGGAACATCCTTTGTCTTGTTATGCACAGCAAGAGATATTACACTTCTAAGAAGCAGAGCTTTCAAGCACTTGTAAAGAAAAAACTTGTTTTGCTAATATATCTTCTGATCAGCACATTAGCATATTATTTTCCACAGTTCTTATTCGATATCAATTGCAAATTGTTGAATGGTGCAGTTGACAAGCATAATCTTTATCCTCCTGCTCCTCCCTTGACTCGTTATAAGGAGACAGCATTTCCAAGCGCCAAGAAAAAGTTGGTTGAATATGTAGTTCTTGATAATGCGGTGAATAAGAAATTGGACGCCTTGACAACGTCCAAACTTTGTGTCAGAATGAATACCCTTCAAGTGAGTGCAAGCTTCTTTCTATTTGATGGCTTTCTCACTTTCAGTTAGTTTAGTGACGATGATGATTGATGTTGCTATATTGATTTTTATTTTGTCATGCATCAAGTGTTGATATTTTGCTTATAGAGCGCCTCACATTGGTTGAGAATATGTGCTTTTGTCTTCTTTCTTCTATAGTCTTTGGAAACCTCAGCTCAAGAGCTAGCTTTTGAGGTTGAGTTGGACCCATTTCTCCAAATTTACTTGAGATATCATGTTCCCTGCTTCTTTTCCTTGCATTGGGTTGGCTCATTGTAACCCTATTTAGTCGCAGAAACTACAATTTTTCTGATGACAGTGATACCTTATTGTTGCAGTATATGCAGAAAAAAATTTCCTCCCTTGAGGATGGTATTAGGGAGTCATGGTCAGCTGTTAGAGTTTTTAAAGATCAGACATGCCGTAAGTTCTGCTTCTTTACTTTTACTAAGTATAGTTTGCTATTATTTGAAGATAGTCCTATTCTCTCAGCCATATTCTTTGGAGATGTTGTAGTTAGTCGCTTATTATATTATTGGAAGGTATCTTATATCGAGTCATTTGAAAATTAACCATGAAGATTAACAAGAAAGTTAACCCAACTTTTCAGGGGTTCCATAGAAATGCTGAGGTTAAGAGGTTTATTCTGTCGGATATTTTCTCTGCCCGCAAGGAAATACAAATTTCAGTTTTAAACTTGATAAAGTTATCAACATATTAGATAAGTTAGGAGTTATCTGAAGACTATCTACCTTTGAATAGTTATTTACTGATGTCTATTTTTGTTACCTTCACAGTTGATGAGGATTCTCATTGGACTTCAAATGGGATTTTGGAAATGTGTAGTGAGTCAGTTGATGAACTTTTTGTTGCCACCTTTGACTGCATCCGTGATAGCGCTGCTGATGCTATCAAGAGAACTTGCGAGTTAGTGGGTAAGATAACTATCCTTGTTTTATTTAGTGGTGGTGGAATTAGACTAAATATATAGTGTAGAACAGCATATTGGCATCTCTCAGTTAATATGATGACGTAAGCCCTAGTTTGGTTGCTGTTCAAAGTATCCTAATTGGATATGTTATTTTGTAACAGAAGTTATCCTTTCTTAGCATTTGATTTCTGTTTCGGAGGATGCTGATTATATATTATTGAGTAAACGTTATTGTATTATTTAACCCTCAAAAAAGGTAATATAAAGGTTGTTCCATCACCTGACAGTCGGTGAAAGTGTACTTGCTTGCTTCTATTTTGATCTGGAGTCTAGGGAGATCTCTTCCGTCTGGGGACCATCAGAGACATGCTCCATAGGACCTTTCAGTTGAAACATGAGTTGAAGTTGTGGCACAAGCTTATCTTGGTTTTATTGACAAATGACATTGGCCTACAAGTGAGCCCTATGAAGTATTCATGCTGGCTTTGATCAAATTTTACTCTAAATCTTTGAAAATTAGGAAAAAGATTGCCCGGGCCTAACAAAGGTGTCTAATTTTTAGGAATATCCTTGGGCATAAAGTGCCTAGCCAAAGCAAATGTAGGTAGCAGGATATTGAGAACATCCCAAGTTGGTATTACCCCTAAAATTAAGTCAAACGGTGTTGAAATTTTGAATGTGGGATCCCCTTGAAGTATTAGGGAATGCACCTTGTCAAAGTTCTCCAAAGCAAATATCATGCTAGTGCGTAAACCATTTTTTAAATTTAGCTACTTATTCTATTTTTTAAAATAAATATCCATGTATTCGATTGGTGCTGTTGGAAGGCTTTCTTCTGGAAATATGCTTTATGAAGTGCTTGTGCAAATTGAATTGAAGGGATGTCCTTGATGGTTTGGTGACTTTTAGTTGTTGAAATGTCGAATGACCCAATTGCTACATAAGTGATCTTCACAAATTGCTTCTTGATTGTGCTTTAGGTTTTTGCTTATCGTTCTTTTTGCTTCTCTTTCATTATATGGTACTTCTGTTCTGTTAACAATTAACAAAAAAGAGTACTGGTGTTCTGTAAGTCTTTCATGCAAAAAAAAAAAAAAAGCTTGGTTTTAAAGCGAGATAGTTTCATGTGCATTCAACTTGAACAATCAATAGAATGTCTCTCTCATTGTTTACTTAATTTTCTAGATAGATGTTCTTGGTATCCTCTTAAAGCTCTTTAATGTCTTTCCCCAACTTTCTTTTATCATATTAATAAATGCTGTTTGACTTTTGAGCAATTATTCATTCTTGGATTTGATGGTAGTATATAATTTGCTTTCTGAGTTTTGAAGGCAAAAAATGCTTCTTTTGTCTCTTCAACAAAGTTCTATCCTAAGCTATTCTTGTGTGATTTGTAGGAGCTAGAGTTGTGTTTTGGGATATGAGGGAACCATTCATATTTAATTTGTATCACGGTGATGTTGAAGGTGCACGACTGGAAACTATACTTCCACAATTTGATAGAGTAAGACATTCAATATTTCACCCTACAGTCTACTCCCTAGTCCCCCCTCCTCCTCCATATCCCTAAATAAAGGAAAGAAACGATAAAGGGATTGACATATTATTCTCTTTCAATGCCTGGTCTAAAAGTCGGACCATTTCCAGGATCACTGTATTCACAGCCTTTTTTGTTTTCTAGGTCCTCAATAATGTTTGTGCTCTGATTGATGACTCCCTCAGAGACATCGTAGTGAAAAGTATTTTTAAGGCATCACTGGTAGAATCTCACAATCTCATTCTTATGAATTTATCTATTATGATTCCAATTCTCCAGTTCTGACTCTCTCATTTCATTGGATAGGAAGGTTATGCTTGGGTGTTACTAGATGGAGGTCCATCGCGTGCATTTTCTGAATTTGATGTTGTCATGATGGAAGATGACCTCAATATATTAAAAGTAAGTTCCTCTTCTAACTTTCTTATTACTTGTGGTTATTGTGCTTATTAAAGCAGCAGTTGAAGTAGGTGTTCTCAAGCAGTAGTTATTTTAAACGGAACTGACCGGCACAATCACCCCTCAAAGTGGTGTAGTGTTCCAATTATATCTTTTTCCTATTCAAAATGGTACTGTGAACCTCATCTCTAATTTTGGCCCACAAGATGGTGTATTAGCATGATCATTGGGCCTTAGGTCTTTGATCTCTAGTGGTAAGAGCGTAAAGCATGATGTGTGGGTTAGTCACAGTTTATATTTCGAACATGGACCCTGTCAAAGCCTGGCAGTTCACGGAAAAGGTGCGGGTCCATTATAAACAGAGTTTTGAACCGTGTGCTATTTCCCCTTGAGGATTTTTTGGTTATAAAAGATATTAAGCTGTTCATTGAAATTTAATATTCTAGACAATTCTTTTCGTGTAGGCTGGCTTAATTTGTGTTGACCTTTTGCTTTTATTTCCTTATTATTTTAATTCCTTGGTTTCCAGTACTAAATAATTTATCTTGTAAATTAAGGGTTCTCATAGTAGTAGTCTGAATTTCACATTTTCCCGAAAACAAGGTAAACTTTTTTAACCAGATCTTAAAGATTCCTGACCACACCGAATGTATCCAATGGTGATGTAAAAGTGATGTAACTCAGCTAGTTGATATCTGCCTATATGGATCTTTCGCTTCCATTATGCTCGGATTTTAGACATGTGTACTAGTTACAAGAGATATTCAGCGACTATTTGAGAAACAACGATTATGTTTCTTTCACTTTCTAGGACTTGTTTGTTGCTGACGGAGAAGGGCTTCCCCGATCACTAGTTGAAGAAGAAGCAAGATTCGCTCATCAAATCCTCAGTTTATTCTCCCTCCGGGTTTGTTAAGAACTAATTAAAGCTTTTGGCCTGTTTATGTTTGTGTATAATGCATGCTGTGGGACCTAATTAATTCTTTGATTTTCAAAGCAGGCTGAATCTGTGATCCAATTGTTGATGACTTCTAGTGAACACAGTTCAGGACTTGAAGCACATAAATATGGCCACAGACATCTGGGAGATGCACACACCTTGATACGCGTTTTGTGTCACAAGAAGGAGAGAGAAGCTTCAAAATTCTTGAAGCGGTATTACCACCTCCCACCATCGTCAGGTGCCCTTTCGAATCCTTTTAGTTTGTTATGGTTTTCCAAAAGGCTGATATGGTCAAGTATATATTTCGCCTTCTGAAATCCAATTTTTTTTTGGAGCGCAGTGTACACTGGGGCTGCAGTGGAGGATTCCTCTATGAAGTCGCCACTTATGGCAGATCTCATTAAAAGGAGTGCTTCGTTTCGTTGGTCTGACAAAAGCAGTAGCAGTTTCAGATCTTTAAAGAAGAAAATCCAAGACGCGACATCAGATTTTAGGCAAGTGGGATGGTGATGATGGCCGCCTTCCTAATAGCATCGCGTATTAAAGGTACTCGTTAGAAGTTGCATATATGCAAATTGCATTCAAATGAAGAATGAGAGAGTACTCCATTTTGGGAGTATTATTCTCAGAAAATTTTGTCATGTTTGCTTCTAACTTTGAAGATGTAGATCAATGTTGTAAACTGTGGGTCTCAACTATAAAAGTAAAAGTAACATTCCCAGATTATATTATATCTACATCTCATACCTAATTGTAACATATCATGTATGCTTGTCCTTACTCTGCATCCACATTATTGAAATTTTATGTCATTATATGATGTTAATTTAAATTCGCGCTGAGAAGTCTCTTACCTATGTTATTATTTAATGCACCATAAAAGATGTGATTTAAGACACGTGGAGTAACTTTATATTAGCAATAACAACATAACCTATGGTTGCAAAAAGAATTATAGTAATTGAGGCAGCCCATTTCATTTTCACAGTCAATTGCTACACATTCCTTATTAAGAGCACTTTACTAGGGAAGCTATGATAATATATAAGAATTATGCAGGTTTTTCAAGATATAAATAACGTCTTTAAATTAATAAGAATGTAAATATTCATATTGAAATAAACGCGATCTTATTTTATTATAATTATGATGTCCGAGCTAGTTTATCTGCACCTTGACTAGGCCTATGAAGTATTTTCTACTAGTGCAAATATTGAATAACTCTCTCAGAAAGAGACTCGACGATCTTCTCATGGATTGTTTTTTCGATTAAGTTTTAGGAATTATATAGTTTTAATATGAAATTACAATCTATCCCTCATTAATTTGTAATTACGTTAATCCCTTAAAAAGTAACACAAATTGGATATATTAATATGTAGCTCGGATACATTATAACATAAATAGGATACATAATATGTAGCTCGAATACATTAAAAACTAGATCAGATACATAATATGTAGCTCAGATACATTTTATAAAATAAATCGGATATATAATATGTAGCACAAATGTATTAAAGAAATAAAGAATTTTAGAGGTTTTTAGAAATAGAAAGGGATATTGGAAATAAGAGAAACATAACACGTGTATTAATTTTTCCTCCGTTTTTCTTCGTAGCAACTTCTAATATTTGAGAAGTGAGCACTAGGAAGGTTCGTTACAATAAAGGCTCAATATATTTCTAGGTCTCATTTTATTAATTAATTATTAGTATGGTTGACTATTAATTATTTTATCACTATAACTAGTTTATGATTGAGACATGCAGCTAACTGATTACTTTGATTACTTTTGGTAATAATCCTAACTTTTTCAAATTATCATAACCCTACAGAAGCAATTTCCATATTTCTTCTACAATACATCATGAATTTAGGGTTGTCTTATAACCTTCTATAAATTTTTGATACTATTTTATCGGATATATGCTATCACTCATCAATTAAAATATTGGATAACTTTGTCATAATTATAGTCTCTTTTTTGGAGTCATGATATTCCAACGTGAATCTAGTTACTTCATTTCTTGTAATTTCAGATCGATCGATCTCTCACAATTTTATCGATCCTTTAAAGTTTTTTATCCAATTGAATGATTATGAATCGCTTTTCCTAAAAGATCGATCTTCTCTAATAAGACATGATTATAGGAAAAATGTACCTAATACTATTTTTTGCCTCCACTAAAATTTGAAAACGAAATCTTATGATTCTCATCCCACGTCATTGTCCACAGGCATACTTGAGTGCAATCATGTACTCATGCTTTTACGTTTCAAATTTATATGTAGAAAAATATTGGTAAGAATAATACAAAATATATAGTGGATGTGTAAATGTAACTTGAATTGTCCTCCAAGGGACCAAGTGTGACTTGTGTTTCTGTGCTTCAAGTAAGAAGCTTCTTTGACATAAAATGATCCACTCATAGTTTTTCTCACCGAATTAGCTCACTAGAAAAACACATGATGAAAAATATATTCTTATCGAAATATTAAGAAGCTTATTAATTTTCCTGTGTAAAAACACTAGAAATATTTTTTTTTTCTGTTTCTCACTGATTCAATTAAAATATATATGAAGATAACCATCAAATATTTTTCGGTATAAACTTTCAATGAAATTTTTTTTTTTTTTTTTTTTTTTGCCTTTTCAAGGTTTCTCATTTTAGTTCCCCACCATAAAAGCTTATGCAAAGACATTTATTAATTAGGTGAAGGTATAGGTTTCATTTGATTTATTAATTGATCAATATAATTAAAATGTACATTTTTTTTAATTTCTAAGTCTTCCTGATTTTTAAGTGGGATTTTGCGTTGGAGGATAGAACCGTTTGGAATACGTAAGAATTTAAAAGAACAAAAAAAAAAAAGTTAGTCAAAAAGCATTATAGTTGAGAGGTATATTTCCACATAGGTTAATCAATATATCTTAATTATCATGTGTTAAATAAACTGTTAATTTACTCTTAATAATATCCCGTTCAAAAAATATAATTCAATTTTTCATATAATATGTTTTAAAAGCACAAAATTAAAAAATAGTTAAATATATTTAATATTTATGAAATTAGAAAAAATTTATATTTTATTTCCTAAAAATATCTTTAAGTTAAAATAAGTCAAATAAATTAAAATGGATAGAAGTATTCATTACATATAGTGACAATAACCAGGCAGGTCATGATCGATATGTCTGCCCGACATTTGCACTATTTTTTCTTTTTTGATGATTCTTTCGTTTTAATTTGTTTGTCTTGATTTTTTATTTTTTTTATATATAAGTGACGATAAAGTCATGATCGACATGTATGCATGTTGCACTGTTTTCCTTTTTTCGGTGGTTCTTCCGTTTTAGTTTGTTTGCCTTGGTTTTTATTATATATATATATATATATATATATATATATATATAATGGACAGCTTTTACCTGTCCTGAAGGACATTTTGAATGGCTAGTTATGCCATTCGGATTAAAAACAGCACCTCCAATTTTTCAAAGAAAAATGGATCAAATATTTGGAGAATATAAAAGATTTGTTTTAGTATATGTAGATGATATTTTAGTATTTAGTAAAGATATAAAAGAACACTTAGGACATTTACAAACAGTTTTTAGATTATTTGTTAATAATGGAATAATAATTAGTAAAAAGAAAATAGAATTATGTAAAAACTATATAAATTTCCTAGAAATTACTTTAGGAGAAGGAAAAGTTAAACTACAACCTCATATAGCTAAAAAAGCTCTATATATATATATATATAAGTGACAATAACCAGACTAGTCATGGTTGATATGTTCGTCTGGCAGCCACATTATTTTCTCTTTTTTGATGATTCTTTCATTTTAATTTGTTTCTCCTATTTTTAAATTTTTTAAATCCATTATATATATATAAGTGATTCTTCCGTTTTAATTTATTTGTCTTAATTTATAATTTTATTAAAAATAGTATAATACATAATAATAACTGTCAACTTAAAATATTTATAAAAAACATATAAAAATTTCGATTGATTCATAAAATTAATCTATCTTTGTCACATAAAAAGGGATAGAAAAAGTAATATGTATTATTTAATTTGAAAACTACATAGAAAATATTGTAAATATTAATAAATAATAACATTTGATTGACTCTTGAAATTCTATTTGTGCTACATACATTGGCATAAGAGATGTAACATACATTATCAAAAAATTAGATAAAAAGTACTATAAATTACAATAATCAAAAGAAGTGACATGTAATATTTAATTTAAAAACTACGTAGAAAATATTGTAAATCCAAAATTAACAATATTTAATCGATTCTTGAAATTCTATCGGTACTACACACATTAGGACAAAAGAAGTAATATATATTATTTAAAAATTACGTAAAGTACTATAAATTACAATATTTACTTAAAATATTTAAAAATCATATTAAAATTTAATTGACTATTTAAATTTTAATCTATATCTCATAAAGTGAGAGAAAAAAATAACAGATGTTGAATCAATGCACCAATACCGATGTCTAGTATATTTTAATAATTGTAACATGATATGACCTTATTGGATAAATACTAAAAGACAGAAAATTTGTGAAAAAATTTGTTTCCCAAATTTTCTTTCATAGTTGTTGGAAAATAAAAGGAAAATTTTCCATCTGTAGGAAGGACAGTTGGACAATTAATTCTTATGTAATTTCGTCCATCTTACTAATAAAACTTGAATTATACATCTCATTTCCATACAAATTTAAAAGTAAAGTAACCTTACTATGATATAATAACGAGTAAATTGATAACCTGATTGAATTATAAAACAACTGAAAAGAAAATATAAATGAAGAAAATTTAACATAAGAGTATTTTGATTCCTATATGTTGATAAAGTATTTTTTATTAATTATCAGATTAATTATTAAATTTGAAAAGAATAATCACACAACTTTTTCATAATAATAAGTGAAACTAGTTACATGAAAATTATTAGCATGCATGATGCAACTTGATATAGCAAATTAAATATACATCTTTTATTCTATTTACTATAAAGATGGCTCTTTGAATTAGTCTTACTCTAATTATTATAGAAAATGAATTTAATATGAGTTGTATTCCTTAAAAGAAATGAAAACTAAAAAGTTGATTCTTTTTTAGTTTCAATTAATGTTTTAAAAGGCATAATTAAGAAAATTAATTATAAATAAATTAAAGTGTAATTAAAACCCACTGAAAAGGAACTATTTAATGATCAAATGAGAACAACAAATATATCATTCCACAAACTCTTTTTAGATAATTTATATATACTGATAATATTTTTTACTTTCTAACATATATAATTTAAATAATATAATATCGTTCATTTGTCTTACAATATATTTGTCCATGATGCCGTCACCGGAATTTCAAGAACCGGCAAGTACTCACTCACCTTCGGTAAATACGTCACTAACGATAATCAATTAAAATTCACGATTTTCTCCAAACAAATAAACTTTTAAAGTCAACAAACATATCATTCCACAAACTCTTTTTAGATAATTTATATATACTGATAATATTCTTTACTTTCTTACATATATAACTTAAATAATACAATATCGTTCATTTGTCTTACAACATATTTGTCGATGATGCCGTCACCGGAATTCCAAGAACCGACGAGTACTCACACACCTTCGATAAATACGTCACTAACGATGATCAATTAAAATTCACAATTTTGTTCAAACAAATAAACTTTTAAAGTCAACAAACATGGCATTCCACACTCTTTTTAGATAATTTATATATAATGACAATATTCTTTACTGTCGATATATATAAACTTAAATAATACGATATCGTTCATTTGTCTTACAACATATTTGTCGATGATGCCGTCACCGGAATTCCAAGAACCGGCGAGTACTCACTCACCTCCGGTAAATACGTCACTAACGGTGATCGTTGTGGATGCATTCCCAAAACAAACGAAGCATCCAATTTAACGGCAACATTAACAACTCCGTTACATCTTGAACCATCTTTATTCCTTAGCCTATAGCTAAATTGCCGGAGAAAACCCGCCGGAAGTAACCCGTTGAATACGTCGGCCGCCGGAATCATACACCACCCTAGTTCACTCCGACCTTTGAGAAAATTTTTAGAATATATTTGAATGTATACACATAAATGTCCATGTAAAAATAGACTAGCATCGATAGACAAATGAAATTTATCGCCCCACGTAGCATTATAATTATTATTGTTGTTGTTGTTACGTATTGTTTCATCAACACTAGTTGTATGAAGTTCATTCGTGGAGGTGGTGGAGACGGTGGCGAAAGGGCGGAGCCGCCACGGCCAGGTGGTGGTGTTCTTGAGGCCTTGAGCTGATATGATTGTAATTTCCATCGACCAAAATATTTTTTATAAAAAAAAATAATAATTAAAGATATATAATATAGTGTGTATGATGCAATTTGATGGCTATTTTAATAACACGAGGGACGATGCACCCATGCAACTTCGCATGTGGAAAAAGTTTAGGTGGACTTGAAATGTAAACGTTTAGTTACTCCTCCGACAACGTTCGATATTCATATTAAAATTCGATTAAATTTAAATTATATACTGCAAGATCTATTTTGAGAATGACGTGTTTAGTAGAATTATATTCTATCAAAAGTTCGAATCTGAGACTTCAGTTTAAATTTAATTATTTCATTAGTCACAATTATAATTATAAATTATCTAAATGAAAACGTTGAAAATTATTTTTAAATGTGTTAAAGATGATGTTATTTTAGTTTAAACTGATAAAATAAAGAATATGTCATATCAGTTGAGATCGAGCTAAAAACGATATAGATTAGTTTGAATTTATATATAGTGGCCAACCATTTGAAAATTAATAAACGAGGCCCACGCCGTTTTTATTTTTCTTCATCAATTCTTTCTAGGAAGTAACGAGCTGATACACTTGCAATAAGGATGAGCAATGAGAAAAATATATTATTTTTCAAAATGTTTCCCAAGAAAAAATATTTGAATTTTCTCATACGGCCGAAAGTTTTGATTTTTTCTTTTAGAAACAAAAAAAACTTTTGAAAAAACTACATTTTAAAGAAAATTAATAAAAATAAATGTATTTTATAAATACAGATATCTTTCACCTTGTTTTATAGTGATTCCGTCTCCCTCCACCCTACTCTCTAGCCGTCGTCTCTTTCCTAATCAATGTGTAGGGGCTGAAGTGTTGTTTGGGAGACGGCGGGGGCGAGGGAGGGATAGAAAGGTGGGAGGGAGGGAGAAAATCAATTATATGAAATATTATGTATAAAGCTTGTTTTCATTTATTTTTAGTTTTTACCTATCTTTCTCGATTTTAAAAAATTAAATTAGCTTTCGAAAAAAAACATTCTTTTAATTCATTATCACCAAATTTAAAAAGTCCCCTTCATTCCATCACTTTCTTAATCATTTCTATTAGTTGATGATTAACCGTCAAGATTCCTAAGTAGATGATTGTACTGATAAGTCAAGAATTTTTCCACAAGAGGCCAATAAAAAAAAAGTGAAAAGACAATTGATAAATATTTTCTCTATTTTATAAAGTATTATTAATATTTGATATATTTTAGTTAGAAATGTATTTTATTAAATTAACTTTATCAACAATATTTTGAAAATTTAAATTTATCTGTTATTATTTTATTTAATTATACAATACTAAGAATCGAAAAAATAAGATATATATGAGTTCAGTGTCTCTTTTTTTTTTTTTTCGAAATCAAGCATAGAGATTCCAAAGTGATTTTTTTCCACATAAAATGATAGGATTAGACGATTTCCCCTTTCTTTTATTTATATTATTATGTGGAAAGGGAACCAATAAAAGCACAATTTTATTACTTATTTATTTATATATTTATCAATGACGTCAATGTTAAGGATTCTCCTTATATGGATTTGAACAATTCGTACTTTATGAGCTAACTTTTAGTGTTAAGTTAGATCCAAATTTATCTTTTCATGATATCGTGTGGGGGAGTGTTACGAATTCCTACATCAGAAAAAGGATAAAAATTTAATCTTTTTATGTCGACTTGAATAATTCTCACCTCATGAACGAATTTTTCAAATTGAGTTAGGTTTAACAAAAACAAAAAAACAAGATAATATTTGGCTTTGAAGTAGTCAACACTCACTTCAAGATTTCCATAGTTCCATTACAAGGATCTTCCATACAATTACCATTCAATTTCTCCACAAAAGAAAAGTTGGTTCTATACGTTTTGGAATGTTATGATAATATTATTAAATAATATCGGAATGAGTTATCTTTGTGACATGGTAGAACAATAGTACTACTAAGAATTAGTTTTGAGATAAAATAATAAAAATAATCCTCAAGATTTTTCACAATTTTTTCCCTATCAAATAAGAAAGAAAAAACCATGGTATTTTAATACAATAAATTAAATAGTCAATAAAAACTAATATCAGAGATTAACCATATAACTTGTTTTCCAACGAAACAATCCTAAAAGAAATCTCATATTTATTTGAGGCTACTAAAATGAGCGAGTTTGAATTGATTTAAAAAATAATTTTTAAGTCAAAAATAAAAAGTATGAGAGATTTATTTTTGGTTTGTAACTTATTTTAAGTCATTTTTTACTAATCTTGAGTTATTTTTAACATGACTTATTTTATGTCATTATTGACTTATTTTAAGTTACTATTTTTTATATTTGTCAAACACTTCTAAAAATAAAAAATTAACTTAAAAATTAATTTGACTAACTTTTAAGTCAATTCAAACACCCTCTAATTAATAAAGAGTAATAAAGAGTATCTAAGTTCATAATAAATGATTTTCATTTATTGTGATTTGCCATTATGTCTCTCATATATTGGACGATAAAAAAAAAAAAAAAAAAAGACACATTTTTAGTAGGACACATTTACCTAAATAAATTTTATGTGATGTAAATTTGAATCAATTAAGCTCTAATTTAGATGTCAAATATCGAACTTAAAAAAAATAATAAGAACATGTAGCAATGCATTCACACCATGACATGTTCCATTAAATGATTATAATTGGTAAGTTATTTTATTTCATATTGTATTAAAACTACAAACTAAAAATAAATTCATTTATTTTCTATTTATAATTTCTCATACTCTAGTGAATTGTAGGGGATGTTATGTTAATTTGAATTTGTACTATATGAAAGAATTGAACATTTTAATCCATAATCTAAAGATAATAAATAGACATAGATATTTTGCAAAAATAATTCAATCATAAATTGTGATATTTTTACATGCTACTTGATTTAATTCCCAATTATTTTTTAAATATTTTTGGTGAGTAGAGGAATGTTCAAAACTCAAAATAATCAGACATGTTATTTTTTTTACCAAAAATAATTGTCTCAACAAAATATTTGTCATTTAAGAAGTCTAAGGCAAATTATTATTATTTTCATGTTGCGTGCTTTTATTAGTAAATGCTATTTGAAGACTACAATTATGATAGATATAAAAAGAAATTATATCTCAAAATATAAAAGAATAAAAAGAAAAGCTAAATGTTGCTTTAAATTAATGTTTCATCTAAAGTGTTATTAAAAGTGAAAAATACAATAAATATTTTAAAACAAGAGAATAATTATATAAGTTTCATAAAAGTGTGGTCAAGGATTTTGACAAATAAATGGATTGTGTAATTATATTTAATTGTCTGCGTTACTTCTTTGACTCCTCAATTTAATTTATAGTCTACATACAATTTATCTTCTTTTTGTTAACGTACTTCCCTATTCTTTTTTTTACTTTAAATAAAGTTACAAAATATTTGATAATTTCATCTCTAACTAGGTTCTACTCCCCTATTTAACTCTCTTTAATTATTCATTGGAACTAGAGGAGTAGCAATTACATTTTTGATTTACACGACTTCATGCAAATAAAACAACATAATAAAATATTGATTTTTAGATTAACTTTTTAGATTTTGGTATAAACTTATCGATTAATTAAATACATAAACATAATATAATATTGTATGTCTTTGAAATCTCAATGAATCTTAAATTTGTATAGACGCTTTGAAACCTAACTAAATGAATGCACCCTACATACCATCCATTTCTACTAAGAGTTTGTTAAACAACCATTAAACCATCTCAACATCATACCATCCATTTCTACTAAGAATCTGTTAAATTAAATAACCGTTAGATCATCTTAAACTCCAGTCGTGGATGCTGAAAAATGATCTAAGATGCTGAAAACAATCATCAACGGCATCAGGATCCAAACACTCTAAGTCTAGTGATATGATTCATCCACCAGACTTGTTTTTCTATCTTGTTAAATAACCATTAACCCATCTCAGCACCATAGCATTTATTTCTACTAAGCGTCTGTTTTGAATACTATTAGACCATCTTAGCACCAATCATCGGTGTTGAGAATGACCTATGAAACTAAAAACAATTGTCAACATCACTAGGACCCAAACACTCTGAGTCTAGTGACATGATTCATCTACCAGACTTGATTTCCTATCTTGTTATTCAATCATTAAACCATCTCAACATCATACCGTTCAATTCTACTAAGAGTTCGTTAAACAACCATTAGACCATCTTAGCACCCACATGGGTGCTAAGAAATAATCTAATAGTCTGTTAAACAACCATTAGACCATCTTAGCACCAATCATGGTGTTGAGAAATGACTATCGAAGCTGGAAACAATCATCATCAATAGCACTAGGACTCAAACACTCTATTCATCCACCAGACCTGATTTCTTGTCTTGAAAAACAATCATTAAACCATTTCAAAAGAGTTTGTTAAACAACCATTAGACCTAATTCTTAGCACTAACCACATGGGTGCTAAAAAATGATCCATGGCACCAGAGCCCAAACACTTGGGTCTAGTGACATGATTCATCCACCAGACTTGATTTCCTATCCTCTTTTAAACTCTTAATACTACAAGCTTATAGAACAAATCTTGTTCAAGTAAACTAGAAAAAGAACACAAAACAAGCAACAAAGAAGGAAATTGAGTAAGAGCAAATATTCAGTAAATTTACCCAAGTACTTCCAACATAAAGTTACAACATTATTAATGTTTCAATTATGTACAAACAATTTCCCTAGCCAAAAATTAGTTGGCACCTTGTATTGTAACATAAATATTTCCCTAATCCCAACTAATTAAAACATTGACTATCATCTCCAACATTTGTCATCTTTTTCAACCAACCAGCTCAGCTCCCTCTATTTTTCCAATTATGAAATCATATTATAAAGCCACTTTGTTTTTCTCCTTTTCCACCTCTTTTGGGGCCTTTTTTTTTAATTTTCTAATATAGTGACCTTTTCTAAAAACCATTTGACTCAATTTCTCACTTCTTCTAGAAACCACCAGAAACAACCAACAATCTTCCATTGTACACGTGTTGTTCATCAACACCCAAGTGCTTTTGTGGACCCCACCTCCAAGGGACCCACTTGTTCTCAACACCCTAAATCTAATCGATCAATCCATGGTTGATCATCATGATGAGCATCACTTCCTGAATCTAACGGCTCTGATTTCATGTCTGATCCATGCGGTTGTACTTGATCCTGATCCTCAGATTCTTCTTCGCTGCTTCTCCTCACGCGCTTTACCCCAATGGATACACCAAACAACCGTGGGCTCATATCTTCCTCCGCCTTAAAGCCGCTACTCTCCGCCGCTGTGATGGCCGCACCGCCGCCGTCAACCTGCCCCGTACGAAGCAATTCCAGAGCTCGTCCTCCCGGTATACCTGCCGGTATATCCGCCGGATTCACCGTGTAATTGGACATCAGATTGTATACGTTATTGCATAAACTTCTCAACCGATTCAATTCCTGATTCAGTTGTGCGTTCTCCTTTCTCAACCGTTCGTTCTCCTCTATAAGCTCCGGCGTCGTCGTACACGTGGTGGTCCTTAACATCGCCGCTCCAGCTGCGGCACCCGATGAGTTCGACGAGAACGCCTGCTCATCGCCGGAATTCGACGAAGAAACCATCCTCACAGCGGGTGCTACCGCTACCGTCACCGCTTGTGCAGCATTCACCGCTACAACTGCTGGTGCAAGAACCGCACTCACAACGGGACTTGCCGGTGAAATTTTCCGGCGTTGAATGTCACGAAGTAGTCCTTTCTCACCTCTACGGAAACAGTCATTTGCAAATTCCCATCGATCAGGTACAACTTTTCTAAATCCCTAAACAAAAAGAATTCAACAAAATCAGTTAAATCAATCAAAAATTACACAAAAAAAAATATAAAAAAAATCAAACCTAATCTTACGTAAGTATTAAGCTGCCGAACAAAACTGGAAAAATTATTATGCTTAAAACATTTCGGTAGCAAATCCCTAGCAAACTCAGCAGGTTTCCAAACAATAAATGTTGTTCCATCTTCATTCCACGAGATCAACTCATCTATGGCAGGATCATCTACAAGCTGATAAGTTTTCGTCAAAAATGGCGTCGGAAGAGATCTCTGATTCTCCCCGGCGGCAGATTCGCCGGTACAATCAACCGACGATGGCACCATAGCATCCACCGGTGCTGTCAATTCAGATCCAAACCTCCTCTAAACAGATCGAGAAGACGAGAAAAATGAGAAATTTGCGTTTTTTTGTTCTAGAAGTTTCTTAGGAGGTGAGTAGGATAGGAGGGAGAGAGAGCAAATTGGCTAATAAGGGAAAAAATAATGACGGAAAACAAAAATATTATTAATTATAAAGAGAAAAATGAAAAATGGGTCGGGTCAAATTTTTTTAAGGGGCCCAGTAACTAATTTTTTTCGTTAAGAAGTTGCGAGAAGGTACTTACTAAAAAAAAATAAATTAAAAAGTTGTTTTTTTTTCTAGAAGGTTCTCCAGTTTCGAACAGCATTAATAGTGTGCGTCTTTTTGTTGGCACTTATAAAATGTACTCGTAGAAAGAACACGTGTCATAGAAGTTATGGAATTTATTCTTACATTGGAGATAACGTTGCTCATTTATTATATTAAATAAATAGTGAAATTTGTGAAGTTAATAAATTAATAAGTATGTACGAAAATTATTAAAAAATTTAAATATAGTTTAAGAACTTCAAGAGGTCATGATGTGGTCAATGGCGGTTTCAATTTAGTGAAAAATATTAACCGAGGAGAAATAATAGTAAGTGGGTTAGGAAAATAACGATATGTGGGTTAGGACAGTTAGTTGCATCAGAAAATTAACTACGGAGGTATAGGTTAATACACAATAACTTATTTGTATCGAGCAGAGATAGAGTCAAAATTTTTGATAAGGGAATTAAAATCGAAAGAAATAGACACTTAAAGTAGTCGAAAATGGTTCGACATCTACTACATATACCTAAGAAATTATTTTAATCATATAAAAATAATATAAATTTTTACCGAAGATATGATGGCTCCGCCACTGGTACCAAGAGCTCAGCGCAAGGCGAGGATAAAAGATGTCTCCGCTTGTCAAGGTGAGAGGAGTCCCTAATGTTTACTTTTACGAGAAAAGTGAGACTGAAATAGTTTAGGCATGTAAAAAAGAGATATGTCAGAATGCTTTAATAAAGCGTGAATTTAGGTTTTTATCAAACATAGAAAAAGTATTAAGTGAGAATTGATCTCTAGACCTTTATGTAATAAACTCAACATCCAGTCAAGTGCTCTATTTAACCTTTTAATTGTAGCATGGGCGGCAACAAATATTAGATAATATCAATTTTAGAATATATATATATTCTAACTTTGTGGAGAAACCATAAGGTCATGTGACTCATTTTTAAAAAATAAATTCACTCCAAGTGGTTGAGGTAGGGAGCTAAGAAATAGATGTAGACAAAGAAGAACTAAGGGATATGTGATTAAACTCGACACAATATAACTTTAGTTCACTGAGAATATGGGCTTAAATTAAACGCTCATGAAGTTGGAAATAAGAATCGAATGTTACAACTTATATAGTAGGTTATTGAAGTTGGACATAAGAATCGAATGTTATAACTTATATAGTAGGTAATGGAGTGTTACATTGTCGCATTGTGTATGGGTGAGGGTAGGGGCTAGCCTCCTCTTCTCCTCTTACTCTTTTGTAATTTTATTTAATCATCATTCTTAGTTTAAAATATGTATTACTATCATATTACACTTGCTTTATTTCTTGCTATTTTATTATTTTATTTTCATTATAATCTTGCATTAACTACATTTCTTTTAGTCGAGGGTCTATCGAAGGTAATCTATCACACAAAAGTAGAAATAAAGTTTGTGTATGTTTAAATATATTTAAATATTATACTTGTAACATTATACTATTAAATATATCATTAAGTAAAGTATTAATGTAAACCCTAATCCTCACATAGTAAAAATAGTCTAATTAAAAACGAAACGAATTTCAATAATTATAATCTAAAAATATAATATCAAAATAATTTAATATGCATACTAAATAATCCTCGAGTGTGTAATGATAGGTAATCACACATCGATTCAGACAATCACTAACTATAATCGATAACTGTTCAATTAAAATTATTTATTAGAAAAAACAAAAAACAAATTGCGTACGTAACCAAACCGACTCAGAGCATAGTCGTTTTTCCATGGATAATATTCTCCATCGAAAATATTATAAAAATTCTTTAATGGTATTTGATATTTTAATTGGTGGGTGGATAACATTTTCTAAAAGAAAAATATCATACGTCAAATTTTTATAATAATATTAACATATTGGATGACTTCCAAGCATAAGTGAAATGTGTCATATTTGTCCAATTAATTAGTAAAAAAATATTTTAATAATTAATATGACAAAATAACTTTCTCATAAATATATCTTTCAATCCCAACCACCACTATGTTAGAAAATCAAAATGTCATGTGATGGGGTGATCTATGTTTTTTCTAGCTTAAAAATTAAATTATCCTGTCAATGCAACTTTTAAATATATAGTCCTGCCATATTTGCATTGTTAATTGGAAAGAAAAGAGAATTTTCTCGATTATTTAATCATTTGATAATTAAAATAAATGATTATTATGAATCAAATTTAAAATCAAAATCACCAACTAATATTAACCTAATAATATCTAATATAATACAAAATTCCAAACTTAAGTGGCGTAGTTTTAACAATTTTTTAAATATAGTTCAAGCTCTTTTTATTGTACAGGAGTATTTATTAAGAAATTTAGCTTTTATTGATTTTAATTTTTAGCATGTCGTAGGTTTAGGACAATCTCTTAAGTACTAAACTCTACTTGGCCGACAGTCTTTTTAAGAAAATTAACGTTTGTTCATTTTGTTACTTACCTAATTTTCACTTATTTTTTCCTAAAAAGAAATACGATAGACTAGTTAAAAATTAAATTAATAAGTCTTATTAGGTTTTGTAATCTTTCTATGAACTCGATCTTTTAATAACTTTGACACACTTTGAAATTGAAATTTCAGAATTCGAATAATAACTCTTTTTTTTTTTTGGTTAAAAGGATATTTATTTATATAGTTAAGGTACTACAGAGAAATTAGATTGTACGTACACCCTAGAAGGGTTAGTAGATACAGCGAGGTTACCGAACTGGGCTAACTTATTGCATATAGAATTGCTTAACTAGTCTAAAAGAGATGTCTCCGTTCTTGTCTTTAGCAAGCTGTTTTTTGATATAATCCGGCGGAGATTGCAAAAAGATAGCTTCTTCATGATATGTCAGCCTGGTACCACGCTTTGCTAATATATCTGCTACATAATTCCCTTCCCTGAAGCTATGTCGGACTAGCAGATTCTGCAACCTCTTCAACAGTGACCTGCATTCAGAAATGATAGATTCATATGGTGGTAATGCATGTTCAAGTAAAGACATAACTTCAGTAGAATCTGTTTCAATTTCCAGAGGTATCCAGTTGAAAGAATTTGTTAAGATGAGGCCAGTGTGCAAGGCTTCAATTTCGGCCAAAGTATGATTCGGAGCCATGCTTTTGTTTACAAAACCACTTATCCAATCACCTTCATGATTTCGAAGAATCCCACCTATTCCTGCAACCTTTTTTTCTATACAAAAAGCACCATCAACATTTAGTTTAAATTTATACCATTCTGAATAATAACTCAAACAAGAACAATAGATGAACTATTTTTGATATTTTCTATTCTTTGTGTGTGTGTGAGAGATATAACTCTCAACAAGGAAGAACAACATATCATTAAAATATGTTAGACTGCTTAGATGGATTGTCATGTCAACTTTCGTGATAGGGCTAACATTTTAAAGATATTTATGATTCAAAATATAAATGGAAAAAAAACAACAAATTTGATATAAAAGATGAACAATTATACACTATATTGTGATCACAGGGTTCTAGCTTAATGGTGTCCTATTAATTAGTTAATTAATTTAAAGACTACACTTTGCAAATGCTCCTTTAGAAGTATAGTTATAGGCTTTGAAAAACATGGTCATAGAGGGATTCTACTAACTTAGCCTATGATCATAGAAAATGACACATTTTTGTCCATATCGTAGCCTTTGCCTTTTGGGAAAAGTTAGACTCGTTTATGTCATCTTCTAAAAAAAACGTTATTTAGAATGAAAAGTGTGATCATTAATTAAATATCACATTATTTTTATGATTTAGGTCACACTAATATGATGTGGTTGAAGACTTAGAATGATTCATTATTTAAAATATTTAAATTCTTAAACTTAGATATTTGGCTAATAAATTGAAACAATACCATTGATTCTAAAATGATTAACCTATATAAAAAAAATTTGGAAAAATTACTTTTAATAAATATTTTATTTTACCATAATCTCTAAAATTTCCTACCATCTAAGAAAATTTTGAAAATCCCCTCTCAGAACATCACTCTCATCTCGCTGATACATCTTTGTCCCCTCTCGGATATATTCCTCCCCTCTCTGTTATATCCCTTACCTATAGATCCGGATGTCTACTGATGTATCTGAATGTCCTATTCTCTCTTGGCAGGGGCGGACCCACGTGGGTTCCAGGGGATTCAACCGAATCCCCTCGGTGAAAAATTACACCGTGTATATAAGGTAATTTTCTGTATTTATGTGGATATATACAATTTAAACCTCATAAATGACAAACTGAAACGGATAGCCCAGCGACAAGTCCCTTGGAAATTATCCTTCACGTCAAGGGTTTGAATCCCTGCGTCAGTATTTTATTTATTTCTTTTTTTAGTTTCAGTTTCATTTTTTACTTTTTTTTAGTTTTTTATTTTATAAAACATGCTAAATGCGTGATTTTAAACCCAAAAAATTAAAGGGTCCGCCATAAAATTAATAACTACTACTTGTTTAAAAATTTATTTTGTTGGCTTATATGCACGTTTATACTTTTATTTTTCGAACTCCCTGAACAAAAATTCTCAATCCACCACTGCCTCTGGTACATACCTCACCTATGTAACCGGATGTCTGCTAATGCGTAAAAAAAATAAAAATTGGTTTACTTAATTTTGGCTACTCCTTAAATAGTGGTCCAAAAATTGTGGACTTTTATATGTAAAGCCCAAATGAATTTGATATTTTATAATTGGGCCTTGAGGTTATCATCAACAATGATAAAGAATCAGGATATGGTTAGCTTTCACTATTAGCAGAGTTACAGGCAGGGCAGCTAAGGTGTGAAGAAGAAGAAGAAGAAGAAGAAGGTAAAAAAACACCTTCAATTTCCTCTGTATTCTCTTACCCAATTCAATGGAGGCTAAGTTTTCGTGTTTATTTGTTTTTGTTAGTTTAATGTTCTCTTATCTATTTAGTTTTCATTCAAATTTTACTTCTTGTTTGTTTCCATTTTGATTTTTTGATTGCCGAGTTCGAACTCTGTAGAAAGTTGAAAACTTTATAGATTATGCGTTGAATGTGATAGTGAAAATGCGTAGGTGTGTAGAAATGAGAGTTGAGTGTTTGCTATGTTTTTGATGGAATGGTGACCATGTGTTTGATGAAATGTTTAGTGTCTTCTAGTATCTGGGTGTTCAATAAATGTCAATATAAGAGGTTATGAGGATATGATTTACTGCAGTAAATGTCATTCAGTCGTCCCTGCTATTGATCTTCAAGAGTGCACAGTTATGTAGTGTTTGAATGATATAGTTGAACTATGTTTAGTTAGGAAATAGAGGATATCACTTGGCACCTAAGGTGAGGTTCAAGCTTAGTGGAGAAAAGGAAAATAGGATTTATGGCTGAAGGGAGCGGGATGGATATAGAAAATTCATATAACAGAACACAGACACTAACTAGGTTTGATTGATCGATTGATTCATTGAGTTGTTTGACATGCCTTTTGCACTAATGCACTTTGCTGATTATTTTCTTTTTCTTGAAGAAGGATATTACAGCAAAAGAGGCATACTTATGTCACTACGTTCTCAATTTTTAGTAAAAAGAATGCTGATATGCTAAATCCTAATTTTACTTATCGTAGGTTCTATATTTGATATTTTAACATTTTTGTTGCAGTCTGATTGGTGATGATAGAAAATTGCTTAAGAGGATTTTGGCATTATAAATAGTCATATCAAGTTTGAGTTGTTCCATGAGATAGCAACTGTGAAAACAAGTACTAGAAAAACCATGCCTGCTTTAGTGCTAACAAGGGCCCTGTTGTTAATTGGGGATTCTTTAGCTTTCAGAAAAGTAACACAGTTTACACGGATAGCTCCATCTCAAGGCAATGTTCGCTTTTTAAGTAGCAGTGGATCCCTCACTCTAGCTAGCCTTGGATTGAAGAGTGAAGTTAAGACAGTAAGTGCAAATGAGAAAAATAAGCTCCAGCAGGGAATTTCAACAATTGAGGTCCCCAAGAGCAGAGAGAAGAAAAGAGTTAGTGGCAATAGACAAGGATTGGTTAAGGAGAAAAACCCAGTAGATATAATGACTGCACCATTTGCTGCGAAGTCTTTTTCAGAACTTGGCCTTCCACCTTTGTTGGTCGAAAGACTAGAGACGGAAGGCTTTACAATTCCGACTGATGTTCAAGCTGCTGCAGTTCCAACTGTTCTTAAAAATCATGATGTTGTGATCCAGTCCTACACAGGTTCAGGAAAAACATTAGCTTATCTCCTTCCCATACTGTCTCGAGTTGGTCCGTTGAAGGAAGAACTTCCAGATGGCTATGAAACTGGGAACAAAATAGACATTGAAGCAGTTATAGTAGCTCCTTCGAGAGAACTTGGCATGCAGATTGTCAGGGAAGTTGAAAAGCTGTTAGGACCAGCGAATAAGAAACTAGTCCAGCAGCTTGTAGGGGGTGCAAACCGATCTAGACAGGAGGATGCTCTGAAGAAGAACAAGCCCGCCATTGTAGTGGGGACACCAGGGAGGATAGCAGAGATTAGTGCAGCTGGAAAGCTTCCTACCCATGGTTGTCGTTACTTGGTATTGGATGAAATTGATCAACTCCTTGCATTCACTTTCCGGGAGGACATGAAGCGTATATTAGACCATGTGGGGAGAAGACCTGGTGCACGCGGAGGAGAGTCAAATAGTCCACTTGTCAAGCGAGCTGCACGTCAGACTATTATGGTGTCTGCAACAGTGCCTTTTTCAGTTATAAGAGCAGCAAGAAGTTGGGGTTGTGATCCACTTCTCATCCAAGCCGATAAAGTCGTTCCACTCGAGTCTGTCACTCCTTCTGGATCTGTTAATATACCAGGAACACCTTCTACTACTGATTCAAGCTCAAATGTACAACCTATGCCTGATGTTCAGAGCTTACCCCCTAATTTGCAGCATTATTACACTATTACTAGGATACAGCACAAAGTTGATATGTTAAGAAGGTGTGTGCACGCTCTGGATGCCAAATGTGTAATAGCTTTTATGAACCACACAAAACAACTGAAAGATGCTGTCTTCAAACTAGAAGCTCGTGGTATGAATGCTGCAGAATTACATGGTGATCTCAGCAAACTTGTAAGATCAACAATCTTAAAGAAGTTCAGAAATGGGGAGATCAGGGTGCTGCTAACGAATGAGCTTTCAGCTAGAGGCTTGGATTTACCTGAATGTGATCTTGTAGTTAATCTGGGGTTACCTACTGACTCGGTTCATTATGCTCATCGAGCTGGTCGTACGGGCAGGCTTGGCCGCAAGGGCACGGTAGTAACCATATGTGAAGAGTCAGAAGTCTTTGTGGTAAAAAAGCTACAGAAGCAACTTTCCCTCTCCATCCAGGCATGTGAATTTTCTGAGGGAAATCTTGTCATTATAGAAGATTAAACTGCATATCACTTGCTTCTGTCGAATTTTTACTAGACAAATCACTAAAGACAACTGAAATTTGTTTACTAATGGTGAGAGCTGAAATGTTGTTGCTAGCCATTAAACATGCCAATTCAGATGAGATTTTGCCTTCTAAAGAATGTGCCGAGCAGTCTATATTTGATCTGAATATCTGATGGTCTTGTGAACGAGTTGCTTCAGCTTCTACTTATTTGGAATCATATATGTAAAGCCATCTGAGACAAATGTTTTTCAAGATTTGCTGGGTATAAATAAATAGATGTTGTAAAGTACTATGTGAATTGATGTTCCTAATGTTGAATAGGAGACAACTGTAGGTTTTTAACTGAACCTACTTCTTTGTTCATCAGGGAAGGTTGAGTATTTTGGTTATATGGAACCGCCAGTGTTTTATAGTAATTATAATTTATTCACCAACACAGTTATTATCTTCTTTACATAAGTGAAGCAGTAAAACATTATCTGTAGAAAGAGAACTGTAAGTTTTTGTTACTTTGAAGCAAGGAAGTTCTAACTAGTTTGTTACTACTTATACTGTTCCTTCACCATGACGGTGGCACAACAATTAATAGTGTGTATGGATATTTTCTACCAAAAGAATTTCTCTTCTTTGCTATAAACTTCTGAAACCCTCTTCTTATTGTTATCAACTTCTACCAGACCATTAGTGTAGTAGATGATATTTGGTATCTGCCACCCAATTGCTTCTTGTGATGCTTCAAGCAGATCGAAGAAATCATGTCCCATTTTACACTACGGTTGCTTTGTCAATCCTGGAGTTGAAGGCTGCATGTTTAATTCCCAGTTCATCACCATATGATCCTTTTGCACAGCTTGTAGCCTGATAAAAGTGCAGACACCGCAAGGACCATGAAAGCAGTAAATGACATGCAAACAGCAAGAATAGCTGCCTTCCAGAGAGAGGCTTGGCTATCCATATCTTGAATGACTGGTATAGTTACTGAAGAAGAGGACACGAGGAGGTAACCTGTCAACTGTAAAACATTCTGCTTATGATAATTTGTCGTTTTGAAAGATTTATCTGCAGTGATTGAAGAGGAGAACTAGAGAAAAGCATTTAGAAGGACTGAAATTTATGATGCTTAATAGTCAAATAAGATGCTTCAACTCTTTGTTTCTTCCTTCTTGGTTAAAGATATAGATGATTTCTGCTTCTTGCCATTATTGTTCAACATAAAGTTTCACTGTTATGATACATCAGGTGAAATCCCGAGTGAGAGAGAGAGTAGATTCTTGCTACTAGTTTTAACTAAAGGTAGGGATGCAACCATTTTATGGTCGTAGTTACATGTGAAACAGTGAGCCAGCTTTCTTTAGGTTTTGGACTCGGAAGTAATCTCTAGCTAATTAAAGTTAGTATATACCTGATCAAGTATGAAACTGAGATAGTCAGAGGTCTTATCGGAGATCAAGACACCTCTATAAGCGATGTCACAAACTCTCTTGAAGAGTTGAAAGGCTGAATAGATAAAAGCTAATATGCTTACAGTGAAGCAGTACCTGCAGTAGTGTAAAAACAGCTCTCAAAACCATAGGACTGAATGTCGTCTTAGTTTAAATCCTAAAATCCTGTGTTGATTCTTACGTTAATTGTGGGTTATCACAGAATTTGGAAATCGTTCCTCGTTTAGCCCTTGTTGGTGATGGTACAGCTAGTGAAAGAGCAGAGATGAAAGAGAACAGGAGTGCCAGTGATCTTAAGGTAAGATCATATGCATATATAGAAGGCCTTGATCTCAACCTTGTCGATGCCACCGAAAACGAATATGGTGATGGTGTTGGCAAAGGTGGTTGAGTAGCTGGTGAGTGTGGAGTTGATGTAGGAGAAGGAGAAGCACCAGATATGATTGTCTGAGCAGTCACCATCACATTACCTTCTTCTTTCATAGTTCTCTCCTTTTTCCAACTGTTAGCAAATGATTATACTCAAAAAGAACAACTTGACCAAATAGTCTGGGATTCTCTTGCAGCCAATTGAGCAAATTTGCATATTTTACACAGAGATAACTAACTAGCTGGTAATAAGTCTTGTCCAGAGGACAGAATAGTTGGTTAACCACTACTAAATTTAAATGTAAGTAGGTGAAAAAAGTCAACTATTCTAGCCAAAAGATATGTTTTGAGTCGATTATAAACTAGAACTTCATCAACAATGAAGTATAGAATTGCACACCTTCAATAGCATAATAGACTAGATCATTTACTCTTTTTGAATGAATTACAATCAGTAAAGAAATTTGGTTGAAGGGATCATAATAGGATGAACATTCAAGTTCCCATAAAACCATCAAGGGAGACAACAACAGGATTTAGTAGTACATAACCATCAACAACTATTATGGATGAACACTTTTGTCCTTGGATACATCTATGTTTTGCATAAAATGTATAGTACTAGGATGTTGACTACAGTTTTGTCCTCCCAAGTACTACTTGTATTACTATTAATTTAACATATCAAGGCTTTGATTGGTAACCCCAAGGATTTTGGCTTGCCCATTTCCACTGGTCCCTGCACATCTCATTTATACCATATTTTGCCCTGAAAAGAAGTAGAAAAGATTTGATCCCACCATCAGTTTCTCTTTCAACTGGTGAAATGAATGAGTTATGCAAGAAGATCAGCCTTAACAGGGGGAGGGGGCTGTCGAGGCTGCTCGGCGCAAGCATCAATTGATACAAGGATAGAAAAATAACCATTTACTACTTACTTCCAACCGAGCTCCTTCTCAGCTTTTTCAGTAGATGCGTAAACAGCAGTGGCATCTCCTGGTCTTCTTGGACACATTTTAAGCGGGATTTTCTGGAACAAAAATAATATATTAGTACAGCATATTATGAGCTTGTTGCTTTGTTTAAATTCTACAAAGTATGGTTTAGCATGTTAGCGTGTTTCGTTAAGAGACCTTTCCAGACGCCTTTTCAAAGGCAGCAACCATCTCTAGGACAGATTTGCCTTTTCCAGTACCCAAATTGTAGGCAACACAACCTAATGCAAACCATTAAAGAGAAGAACAAATGTCATGAGATGTTACCTTCAACAGCAAAATATGAAATGTCAAAATCATTCAAAGGGGTATCATTAGCTCGAACAAATGTCAAAAGAATTCAGATCTAAACTTTGCTTTGAAAAGGATTACTTACCTATATGATTCTGCCTTAGAAGTCTCTGAAGTGCAACAACATGACCGTCCGCCAAATCCATAACATGGATATAATCTCGTATCTAGTGAGAAGTAGATTAAAAATCATTTATCAGTCGAGTACAGAAACAAAATATGTTTAAGGTGATTCATGCCATGAATATATTTGGATATTCTACTATGTTTCTGTCTTTTCTCTTCATTATAAGTAGTTCAATAAGTTGTTCCAGCTGGTAAGTTTTGCTCGCTCTTCATTTTCTGTTTCTCTCGTATGAACTCTAGTCAGATGGTTATGTTTAGTCATTCGATTTCTTTTTTTTTCCTCATACAAAGAAGCTACAGTCACAAAGAATCAGCTTAACATAACCTACCGCGGTACCATCAGGTGTAGGGTAGTCGTTGCCATATACATTCAACTCTGGCAATCTACCAACAGCTACTTGCTGAATGTAAGGCATAAGATTGTTGGGAATGCCCTTTGGATCTTCCCCGAGTTTGCCACTTTCATGAGCTCCTACTGGGTTGAAATACCTCAACAGTATGATATTCCATTCTTGATCTGCCTTCTGGATATCCCGGGCAATATCTTCAAGAAATAGCTAATTAAATAGAACAAAACACAGGTTCAGTTACAGAGTTTACAGACTGAGATAGTTCATTTCTCTAATCGGTACGAAATTAAGAGACAATTATTGATGATACAAACCTTTGTTCGACCATAAGGATTCATAGCCTTCAATTCAAAATCCTCCACACAGGGAACCTTTTCAGGCTGACCATAAACTGTTGCAGATGATGAAAAAACCAACTGCAATTTCACACAATGAAATTAAAAAGTTATCAACCTGTCCAACCTACTCAACACCCTCCTACGAATCCAACAATTCGCCACACCATGAGCAACTAAACCCCCTTTCGCCCCCTAACAACGCCCATGTTCTTGAGGCTAAATGAGTTCTTGAAAGAAGAACCATGTTTACTATTATCCTTCAAATTCTACCAAAACTATAAGGGTAGCAGCAATCATGAACATAACAGATTCCAACTTTCCATGAATGCATAACATATTTTACTTTATATGAAACCAAAATCATATCGAATAACGTACCTTCTTACAATTATACTTGGCCATGACTGAATACAAAGTTATTGATCCAATCAGATTGTTCTCAAAATAAAGAAAAGGCTGAACAACACTCTCTCCAACAGCCTTAAGCCCAGCAAAATGGACCACAGCAGCAAACCTATTTCAATATATATTACAAAACAATGAATATCACAACACACCATAGAAATGCATTCAAAGGAAATAATAACAGCAGGAGATAATTCGAAAACAAGAAAATTTTCATACTCTTTCTTAGAAAATAGCTTCTCCAAGTCATCTCTGTTTCTAATATCACCCTGCCACCAAGAAACAACAAAGGTAAAATCCCAAATAAGGTGAAAAAACACAATTCTAGTATTGTGAATACAAGGTATGTAAGATCAACATTCATTTCACAAACAAAAATTAGGATTAAAAAGACCTAGTTGTACAATCACAGAGCTATCAAGATTCCTATAAAATAAAATAAAAGATTACTTTTTTAAGAAAATGATAACAACATGATACAGGGCAGCAATGAAAAACACACACAAAAAAAAAAAAAGCTAATGATGGAGCCTTAAACATTCAATGACTACAAAACACACACATAATCATCTCAAAAAGCTCATTTCTTTCCATTTTTGCCCCTATTTTGTGGTTTTAGAAAAAGGGTGTTTGTTGGCTTTGATAAAAATCAAAAAAGATTGGAAAAAAAAAATCATACCAAATGGAATTCAAGATACTGTGAAAGTTGAGGACCAACTAATTCTCTGACTCTATCAACAGCTTCTTTCACAGAATTATGAAAGTTATCAATGATTGTAACTTTGAACCCTTCATTCAGTAACTGCACCACAGTGTGTGTTCCAATGAAACCAGCTCCTCCAGTCACCAAAATATTTTCTTGACACTGAACACCCATTTCATAAAACACAACAAAGATTCAATCTTTATCCTTTCAAGAACCAATTTTTATGGAAAATCAGAAAAAAGGGGTTCTTTCTTTTTAGTTGTAGAAGATACGTGAAGAAAAAGGGAGTATATAAAGGTAAAATTTTTGAGCAAATCAAGACTCTTCTTGGAAAAAAAAGAGTAGATAAGCAACAATGTTAAATAAGGAAAAAATTGGAAAAATATGAGGGGGTGGGGTGGGGGGGGGGTGGGGGGGGTGGGGTGGGGTTTCTTTGAAGAAGATTGGGATGAAAAGAGAATTTTATGGAAGTTTGGCATTCTAAATTTCTAATTATGGCTGCATGATTTTTGTGTGTGTTGTGGGGGGTGGGGGGCTAGGGTAAAATTATAGATCATATACAATAAAACAGAGAAAATATTTGATTTATGGATATTTAATTATTGTTTTAACAATTTTGTAATGATTTAGGATCTTTTATAATTAAGTTGGGATTCCATAGTAATCTCAATGATTTACTATTTATGTATATATTTTATCTTCTCCGAATTTTACTGAGTTTGTTTGTTTGTTGCATTTTGTAACAATTTGAATTTTTTATTAGTGGTTTAGTTGATTTTGAATTTTTTATTAGGAATTTAATTGATAACCCGATTATAATTATTAAATAACAGTCTTACTCGATGAAAACGATGCTTCCATGTTCACTGACATGAAGTATTATTTTGATATAGTATTACTTATGTTTTCTAATTGAAAAAAAAATTAGTCTTTTCCAAATAACTTTAAAATTTTGTTGGTAATATTTTGATATGCTTGACTTTTTTAACAATTGAAATCAATAATTAAATGGTAAAAAAGTAATAATTGATACTCTTAATAGTTTTATAATTATTTAATATATTTATAAGTTTTATCGAAATCGAATCAATCAATAAATTAGCCGATTTTAAAGTATTGTATACATTCACATCTTTAGAATGTTTTAGGACAAATCTTCAAGTCTTATATCACATTCCATAATAATATAATATATATTATAGTAATATGTATATGACTTACCAAGTAAATAATATTTATGTTGTTACTCCACAAATAGTCAAATAAGGATTTCGTTAATCTATTTGTTACTATGAACATATATATAATAATTCTAGATATCACTTACTAAAAACTTGTACTACTTGTTGCTTTTAAATTTTATAATGATTTTAATGTATTCTTTGTATTTGTTTACATTTTAGACTATGTTTAGATATGGTTATTAATTTTTTCGAAAAATTATAAAAGATCATTGAACTATACTCCTCGCATTGTGGGTAATATTTGGTAAAAATTCGTTTGCGTGTGTATTTATAGTAAGTTAAGTAGGTGCATGATATATGTTGCCATTTAGGCTTTTAACACTTAATTGTGGTTAATTGATGTATTTTTATACGTTATTCAATCACTTAATAAAAATATCGAATATGAATAAATATATTAAGAAATTTATTAAATAATTATAGATATTTAACTATATATTCAATTATTATTAAATATTAGTAATAACTTAAGATTATTAATTAAATTTCCTAGATTAAATTTCACATGAGTTATCAACTTATCATGAGTTTATATATAGATCAACTGTATTCACCCATTTTAACTAAATATTCATGAGTCATGACCATTAAAGTCTATCGACTTCTCTTCGTGTATTCACATCCAACAAAGTCACTATGCTAAATCTCATATTATCGCTCTGTCATTTTCATATATTTTTTCATCAGATCATTTCCTCTATGTTAATTTTTCGAATAAAATCAATCTAAAATTTTCTAAACAAGATGATATTATCATCGTTTTAACCTTGATCTTGCATAAACTTTGTCACACCATTGAAAATATCTTTGCACTTTATATCTAAATCTTTATGTGTAGCTTTTTTCCTTTTCTCAACTACTACATTAAATTTTGTCCGCACACCCAAACATTATCACCCAGGGGCGGAGCCATCTTGATACAAGGAGTTCATCTGAACCCCCTTCGACGAAAAATTATACTATTTATACATTGTTAAAATAATATTTTATGTATATATAATAGATGTCAAACCTCCTTTGACTACTTCGTGTGTCTATTTCTACGAATTCTTAACTCCCTTATTGAAAATCCTGACTCCGCCAATGTTATCACCTCTCACCATAAGGCAATGTGTACGTAATTTTGTAACACACAAGAGTTTTTAATTCCAATTTGATAAAACTATAACATTATTTTGAGTCATTTTCAAACGTCAAAGGCTGATGTGGAATTCTCATCTTCAAGAGATTTCGATTTCCAAGAATTCTTTTCCTAACTGAAAATCTGGTACAGATAGCTCAGTTTGTTAAAAAAAATAATACATAAATAAAAACTGAAAAAATATTTCTTTTTGTTTGCCAATTTGCATTTTATAATCAAACCGTACATAAGAAAGGATAAAAACCAATATCAATTTAACATTAATATAGGAATAATAATAATTCTAATCTTATCATTAAAAAAAAAGCGTTCAATAAAGAAAAAGGGAGTACTTATATTATTAGTTAAATGATTGATAGACAAAGCAATAATTGGTTCTTATCATTTTATCCTAAAACTCTTTTTTTTCAAAAGACAATTCTGTTATTTGGAGAAAATGATGGTCTACCAAAAATGCTGACGATATACGTCCATATCCTAAAATCACTATGAAATAATTATTTCGCAAATCACATCAGAGATGTAAACCACACTTAGTAAGTCGGATACATCAAGCTCGATTGAGAAGGGCCATGACTAGGAAAATCGATCTCCGACCTCCTTTATGAAATACATCCTAATGTACTAATCAAGGTGAGAGTAGATTTTGAAACTTTATCAAACCAATAGTTACTACAATTAATTTTCACCTTATCTATCAATGGCATGGAACAAGGCAAAACACTAGGAACACATTTTTTGAACAATGTGAAATTGAGTTAAATGCATATTTGCAAAACCAATCCTCTCCTTCTGCTAGACTTCTGAAATAGGACAGGGAAAAACAGTTTTTCAGAGTGCATCCACACAGAATTGTGCAACTCCCAAAACGAGAATCTTACCCTAATAAGTTTACATGTTTGTCATATAGTTTTATACCTTTCGCGATGTTTTCTCATTAAGCTTCCATCTTCAACTATTTCTTTAGCTTCGTTTATGGCCTTCTGTCAAGTGTTTCAGCATATGTCATTGCTTCACTGGTCTTTGTTACCTCGATAATTGACATGCGTTGAGGGTTCTCTGATTGATTCATTATTTAGTATGATTTGACTGACTCTGTAATTTGGAATTGATCAATTGATATATGATACACCAATACAAATAGGAGTACTAGCAATAATCATGAAACAACTGCGAGAAGATGATAAAAATTTACCTGCTTGTAATCTACAACAAAAGCTTCCCCAGACAAATACTCTGCAGCTCATCCCTAGAATCAAAAAAGAGAATTATAATAGAAATAATACAAATATAATCTGAAGTAGAATGCAGGATTAGATCAAAACTAGTTCAGACGGATTAAAGATGAACATTTAGGCGGAAACGTGTGACATCCCTCTTTGCAGAATGGTCACATATTCTCATAAACATTAACACATCTATGCACATACAACTTCACTCCTTCTGCCATAAAGTATTATCAGCTTTGCAATTAAGGCAAAGCAAAAATAATCCAGTAGGGGATAGGCAATGAAAATAACAATTTCTTCAGCGTTATACCATAAGGTTCATCTTCAGATCCATTTTAAGCCGTGAAACTTGCAGGCTCAACGGTTCTTTGAGACGAAAAGCTAGAATATTGAAGAGTTCACTTGTTTTTATATATTGATTTAACTAAAACAATGGTCAACATCAATTCGAAGTTGCTTTCTATTCTAGTCGTCCAATAAAGCAGCCTAAGAATCATTGGATAAGGTTCGCAAAATAACTGAACATAGGTCACCTAACTGCTCAAATATACTACTACTCTGGTCCAAAATAAACGTCTTTTTAGCTGAATCAATTTGGTCCATACAAGTGTTGCTCTAGAAAACCAAAAGCATTAATTATTTTTTCAAATCTACCCTAACTTCCAATAAATGATCTTAAGAAGTTCGAGTAGGATGCAAGGCATTTGAAGAGAAATTACCCTTTATGATTAGTGCTAATAATAATTTCTTAAAGGTAGAGACATTTATTTTAGACTGGGGAGAGTAACAAATGCAGAAAGCAATGCAATTATACACATCCATAAATATGTGGTTAGTCTAAGATCTTTCTAAGGCTTATCAGATCAGTTGCTCTTTCTAACTGGAACTAGAGCAATGAAGATGCTATTTGAGTTCAGCTCTCAAATAATAAAATCGTCTAACTGGGCAGGAAAAAAGCTGAAATAAGGAAAAACAAAAAACAAAAATGCACTACTCTTGTGCTAATACAAGGTTAACACCATAAAAACAGGTAACTGATGCATTTA
>CM040625.1:85604576-85627848 GCA_022817965.1 Solanum lycopersicoides
AACACTCATATAAATAAAATTACATAAACACTCATATAAATAAAATTGATATGTAAATAAATATTTTTATGTTGGATAATTTTTATATAAATAAATCTTGACGATAGCATATATACAATATTTAAAATTGTTCATAATATATATTTGATCTTTTTGAGCTTTTTTAGGAAAAACAACTATTATCTAATTTAGGAAATGTAAAATTAAATCAAAACAAATTATTTTGCTTAATCAATTTGATTGTGTTTTCCGAATCAATTTTATCCAAAATATGAACATTCATATTCCCTCCCTCGTAACTTGGGAAACCTTTTAGCTAAATTTTGAAAATATTCCTTACATTTAGATTTTCTATATTTATCGTATATCATCATTATTTTATGTTATATATTGACTCGTTTACTATTTATATTTGAGACAAAGTGTGTTAACACGTATAATTCAACATGAGATATTAAAATATAGAAGAAAGATAAAACTCTAAACAAATTTTTACACCTCCGTTTCTTGATTTTGAAACTTCTAATAATTTTTTTATTCCACTTGTCATTTTTACATGTTAGAATTCTAGCACTTCTTGCTTGAGTTGTTCCATATTTTATTCGGAGACATTATCCTTTCTATAAATTTCCAAATATCATTCGAGTTTTGTTCTCCTATATGATTGTTTTTAAAAAAAAATTAATCCTACTTAATATAAATATATCTCTTTTTAATTTATTTCATAAACGAATAATACATTTTATATTTGAAATGATTTAATTTAAACTTTTTATTTTAAAGTTAATAATATATAACTTTATCGCCAGACATGTGTCTATGACATAATTGAAGACGAATTTTCCACCACCTAATAGAAAATTAACAATTGTCTTTCATATTTAGTAAAATTTGATCTTTCTTACTGTCAAGTCTCTATTTTCCTTTTGATTTTTTGTACACTTAACAAGTCACTAATTATATATTCTTTTCAACTATATTGATTTGAGGGGCACTGATATAGATCATTAAATATATTGATGGATAAAAATTTAATAATTTTAATTTAAAATTTTCGTCTGACATCTCGATCGAATTCAAGCACAGCTTCCATTAATTACTGAGTCGTTGCGATTTAATATGAATATCGAATGTGGATGATGAAAAAAATACTTTGTGTAAATCACAAAGCGTATTCATGTGTGCATAGCCTTTCAATTGTTGCTAATGTTGAAAATAGAGGTCCTTAAACTTGCATAATTACCTAAAAAAGTTTGAATTTATGTCCATCCAAATTCTAAGTTCATTGTTCTAACTTTGATTTTTCTTTTTTGCTTTTTACTACCAAATGGTAAGTACTTTATTTCATTAATTGTTTATCAGATATCTCGAATTCGAGTCTTCTAAGTACATAATTATTTTGTTAAAAAACATGTATACTCAATATGCAATTTTCAGGTGCGTATCCAAATTTAATTAAACTTCGATGCTGATACAAACCTTAATTGGAAAAATAAAAAGATAGATATATGTACTATTCAAAAGTAAAAAAAAAAATCCCAGCTTAAATAATAGACCCTTGCTACATTTTCTACAACTTCTAGTAGCAACACCTTGCACCCTTATCTTGATAAAATAGTCTACTAGCCTAGCCAAAACATTACATTTCACAAACCAAAATTTCAAAAAATTAGTTACTTATCAACTATATTGGTGCCCCATTTTTACCCTATAAATACCCTTCTAATTATTATTACTCCCTCATAAACACCATCACTTATCCCAATTTATTAGTAGTCACAAAAAATAGAAATATGAAAACTTCTATTTTTATTCTCTTTTCCCTTTTTTTCACCTATGCCAATGCAGCCACAATTTTAGTTCGTAACAATTGTCCCTACACCGTTTGGGCTGCCGGAGTCCCGGCCGGAGGCGGCAAACGCCTCGATCGTGGCCAAACGTGGACGATAAACGCCCCTCCGGGGACTAAACAAGCTCGAGTTTGGGGCCGTACCGGATGCAATTTCGATGCATCCGGTAAGGGAAAATGCCAAACTGGAGATTGTAATGGTCTTCTTGTATGTAAATCTTTTGGTGTACCACCAAATACATTAGCTGAATATGCCCTAAACCAATTTGCAAATAAAGATTTTTTCGATATTTCTCTTGTCGATGGATTTAATGTTCCTATGGAATTTAGTCCAACTTCCAATGGGTGCACCCGTGGCATAACGTGTAAAGCCGAAATTAATAAACAATGTCCTAATGAATTGAAGGCTCCCGGAGGATGTAACAATCCTTGTACCGTTTTTAAGACTGATCAATATTGTTGTAACTCTGGTAACTGTGGTCCGACTAAATTTTCGAGATTCTTTAAGGAGAGATGTCCTGATGCATATAGTTACCCTAAGGATGATCCAACTAGTACTTTCACTTGCCCTGCTGGTACTAATTACAGGGTTGTGTTCTGTCCTTAAATATCTATATCTATCTGTCTATTTATCTATATATCGTTTTGTATTAATAATTTGAATAAGGCTATGTTATTCTCCTAGCTAGGAGGATTAATTACTAAGTCAAGGGAAAAATGATGTTTTTATTCATCATATATGTAGTGATATTATGGAAGTACTATGTAGTTCCTTAGTTTGTGATAATAAAAGGAAAATAAAGAATATCTTTATGATGATTTGGTTACTTTTATGTTTCCTTCAAGAGTTTAAGTTAATAGCGTTAATAGCTTGACGAGATGAGTATGAAGATGCATGGTATCGAGTCTGATCCGTCTTTCACCCTCTATCAAAGGCTAGACAAAAATAATAATAATAATAGGATTGCATTACATATGGACTTCGATGATCATAAATATTTGAAAAATATAGATGACACATAATAAATCTTCATCTCAACACATGAATCGATTTCAGTGATGAGCTATGTAAAATTATTCGAGAAATTAAATGGTAAGTCATGTATACGTAAAACTTAATTCGAGAAGGAGATTGCTTTCTAGGTGTGCAAAACTTCACATTGACATATAATTGAAAAGTAAGAGAAGTTATGCTTAACATTATGAACACTCTTAATTGAGCGAGATTTTTTTAAAGAAAATCATCTAGATTTAATTCTGAAAAAAAAAAAATCATATAATATTAAGGATTTTCTTTATGGAAGCTTCACCCAACACAATTTTATATTCCTCGTTCCCAAGATTATGTACATTAAATTAATTAAGTGGCTTAAAATTACTTTTTCACATGAAATTAAATTAATTTCTTTAAAGTATTCTAATCAATTTAATTTTTCAAAGAAGAGTTAAAAGGCTATAAAGTTCTAGTGATGAAGACCAACTATAAATTGACCACTTAGCTATGCACAACTACACAGTCAAATATTGCACAATTTGAATATTATGATTATCTATATATACAATTCGATCTAAACTAGTTAAAAACAAAGGAGGGGTAAATTATTGTACATTTTTAAATTTAAAAGTATTCGATATTCATATTGAGTCTCGATTAAATATAAATTCTTATTTGAAAAATTCACATTAACAGATAAAATACTCCTAATAAACGACGACTTCCCAACTATATAACTCATAGTACATCTTAATTAAAAGGCTATGCATACTATTCTAATGCATGAGGACCACAAATTACAATAGCTTCATATTTATTATGGACAAAGACTTAGCTTTGCAGTCAAATATTTGCAATATGTATTATTATGATCATCTAATCCTTTTTGCTCCAAATTTCTAAAATTTCCATCAAAATGCCTATTTTTTTAAATAAATATATACGGAAAAGGATAAAAAAAAATAAGAAGAGTACTTTTGATCCAATAGTTTGACAGGAAAAATAATTTTGAGCCGAAATATAGTTTAAGAGTAATATATAACTAGTTAAACATTTCTTTCTCAGCAACATAACTAAAGCCATTAGGAAACCTAATTAAGTATTCTCCGAGACTCTGTCTCATATTAGTTATCAACATTATTAAAGACAATGTTCATTTTAAAATACTAGTCAATTTAAAAATCAAGATATAAAGAATTAATTTATTTTTTTCTAAAAATTAGGAGTGTGTTTTTAAAAGTGATACAAAAAAAAAATAACGGGTAAATTAATAGAAAATGTCGCTTTTGGTCATAGGAGATTTTAATTTTTTTTTTTTTTTTTTTTTTTTAAATGAACATTTTCTAATTATTCCTTTTTATTGTCAGTAAACGCCACAAACAGATTGAATTTTTTGATTCGTTTAGTTGTAAGTATTTTATTGTTTTTAATAATTTCCTTAAAATTAAAAGGTTTGAATTTGAATAAATATCTATATATTAAAATGATATAAATATTTTATTTAACACTCCTTTATTTAGCGAGAGAAATTTGCATATTAATTATATTTCCCTATTATGTATATAACTCTTTTCTATATTATATATACAACACGGGTTTGCAAGGTCATTATTTCGAATTCAAATTGTAACTATTTCCACTAATTTGAGAAAATAAGGATTTATTTCTTTCGTTTTAATTTATGTGAGTTTCAAATTAATGGTTAGTATCTTTCTTATATTTAGTACTAATATACTTTAACTTTAAAACACATATTTTTTTAATGAGATAATTTATCATTATGCATATTAATATCTTTTTTAGATTATAAATTTTAAAAATATAATATTATTAATTTCTTACTATTCTATACGTGATTAAATACTATCATATAAATTAAAACGTTTATACCATCCTCATAAAAGACTTTTCTAACCTATCAACAGTAAGTCTTTCTAGTCTTATGCATTGAAAGTTTAAACCCCACAATGTCCCAAAAAAAAAATTACCTGATTATACATGCGGAAAATTTTTTAGAGATTTTAAATTTAAATTTTAATCAAAATTTTTTTTTAAAGTTGAATGTTATATCTTTAATTTGAATCTTTTAACGAAAATTTTAAGGGAAATTTTTCAAAATGACAATATTTTAACATTTAAGAGGCTCATTAGCAACACTTTCAATATTTAGTAAAAATGTCAAAATTTTAATTTGTTATGTATCTTATTTATGTTTTTATTATTTATTTTTATTTACATAATATAATTATTTAATAACAAAAGGGAGAAAATCAAGGGAGAGAATATTTCAAAAAAAGGTAAATATCACTTAATTTTCTCATCAGTTACATTTTCAAATAAAACTCAAAATTTGTTCTTTTTTTTTCTCCAGAATCTTAACCTTTTTTTTTTTATTAGTTTGTATTCATTCCAATAGGTATGCCAAATGAATCTATAGTTATTTAAGAAACATATTTGTATTCATATATTTTTTTCATGTGTATTTATTTGTTTCTTCGAAGATCTTGTATTTCGTATTCATTTCAATATGTATTTTATTTGTATTTTTATTTATTGTAGTTTTTATTAGAATATTGTATAATAATATATAAAAATATAAATAAATAGTATGATGAAAAAGTGAGATAATATTTTTTAGAAAAGGAACATATCACTTAAAATTCTCATCATTTACAATTGGGAAAATACATAAAATCACCCCTGAACTTGGCACGAAAACTCGCTTTAGTACTTAAACTATGCGGGTAATTATTTACCCCCCTAATCTCTTTTAAAGTGAATTAAAATACACCCAAATCGCTGACATGGCAAGTAAAAAAAAAAGAGGCGCTTAAAGATAAAAAAAATAAGGAAAAAAATAATGAGTGAACCCCAATTCTTTTCATTTTATCCAATAATCTTTTTTTTCTTCATCTTCTTCATACCCTACCACCCCCAACCTTTAGTACCCCCACCACCACCACCACCTACCGTCCTTTCATCTTCCTCACACCCAATCCACCCCTCCCATCCTCAACCACCACTTGCACTACCTTTTCTTCTTCTTCGACAGCCCCCACCCCAACGAACCCCCACTCCTACCCTATTTATTTGTCTTACAATCTCTTCTTCTTTTTCTTTGTTATGATTTTCATATTTTTTGTCCTTCTTCAAGACGGATCCATCCACCCTCATTTCCTTTAATTTCTATCAATAAATTCAAAAAATGTGATGAACAAGAAAAAATTGAAAAGTCATCAATTTGTTCTTGCTTCAAATTAATATTAGTCTTTATGTCAAGGTTTTAATGTAATGAACTTGAAGTTATTTTCAATGAAACTCTACAAATTTTCATTTCAAATTAAATTTTTAGTAGTTATTTTTTTTTTAATTTTGTGTTTTAAAAATTGAGTGTTCTTGTGAGAATGATTTTGAGATTTTGAATCTCTTTCAATTGATTTTTTTAGATTATTTTTACTATATTAATTCTTATTTTTTTAGTTTTTTTTACTTTCTAAAATTGTGAGCAAATAAAAAGAACAAAAAAGAATTAAAAATCAAAATTAAATATGTTGAATGGGATCTGATGTGGCAATGACGTGACGCTGATGTGGCGCTGACAGATCGATGACATGGCGCGTGTGAAATGCACTTGCCATTGTGAGACTGGTATTGTTATATTAGGGTGTATTTTAATTCACTTTAAAAGAGATTAGGGGGGTAAATAATTACCCGCATAGTTTAAGTACTAAAGCGAATTTTCGTGCCAAGTTCAGGGGTGATTTTATGTATTTTCCCTTTACAATTTCAAAAAAAAAATCATTTTTCATTCTATTAGATCAACTTTCCTTTGTTATGTTTTCATTATAATTGTATACCAATATTTTTTACATTTTATGTGCTCACTTTACCATTCAAATTAAAATTGATTTTTTTTTCTTTGAAACTACAAATTGTATTTCGGTGATCAAAATTGTATTACTTGATTGCCATATATATATACACGTATCTCAATATATAGAATATGATTTATGAAAGGGTACAAGATTTTGGGGGGAAAATAGCATACTTGGTGGAAATAATAAATCTGTTGAGGAAGGAAATACAAATTGACTGTGAAAGAAATAATATACAAAATTCTGCAAAAAAAGATAGCATACATAGTAAAATAATATAATCAAGATACAATATTCTAAAAAAAATATAAAATAACTGTTGAAAAACAGGATACACATATGTTTAAGAAATACAAATTCATATGAGATAGCATACATAGTGAAAATGATATAATAAAAATACAGTATTCTAAAAAAATACAAATTGACTGTTAAAAAATAGGATACATCTATGCTTAAGAAATACAAATTCATATGAGATACATATTTGAATGACTACAAATAAAAAAGAAATATAATGTTCTTAATAAAAAATACAAATGATGAGTAAAAGAAAAATAATTGACAAACAAAAATTAATATGAATATTATTTTGATATGAATACAATTTCGCAACCTTCTTCTTTGACTCTCTCTTTCTTCCTCGTCTGCTATGTTCCTTTTTTCCAATTCTTTTCACCAAATTCAAATCTGAATCTGTGTTTATTTGTGAATTAATAACCCTATAAGCAAAATTTGAAATTATTAAATATGAATATACAAAAAAAAATCAAACAATATATTTTGTATGAATGCTTATGTGGATTACTATAAATTACAATCTACTAAATCTCAAATATGAAAACAAAATCATAAAAAATAGTGTTTCAAATACTAAAATTTCAAAATGCATAAATATTTGATGAGTATGTTAACAAACTCATATAAAAGTCGAAAAAATGACTAAAAATCTGTAATACACACAATCCAAAATTCAACATAATTTTTTATTTCGAAAACAAAATCTCATGAAATCTCACAAAATAAATGATAATTTCGAAAATACCTTTATTTATTGAGAAATTTCTTGAATTAATCGATAGATCTGATCAAACTGGTATGAACTTGAATAATTAGTTCTTCTTCAACAATGAGAGAGAATAATGTTGAAAATGGTAAAAGAGATTTTTTTTTTAAAATCTTAAAGATGAAAATAAATTTAATGGTATTAAATACTAGAAGAAGTCTAAATGGATAGTGAATATATTTAATGTTGGACTGTTTTGAGAAATAAAAGGAAAGATAAATAATAGTATTAGGATACAAATTATTTTTAAAATATTGACATTTTGACATTTTGAATAAATATTTTAAAGTGTAGATATTTTTACTAATTAAGTTAGGAATTGTGACTAGTTTACTAATTTTTCCAAATTTTAATTTAATGGAATTCAAAATAAACACTGAATAATATAGAGAAGGTACAGAAAAGCAGAAGTTATTGTTCCTTAAGTCATGATTAGTAGTTTGTGGAAAATTTTCCTGATCATTATTCCACATTCACATTTTATTTTTAATGGATTAATTTTTAAACCATAATATATCTCTTGGGAAAAAAATAAGAACATTAATTGAGATTATTTTATAATTCAAAGTAAGTGAATTATTTACAATTTAAGAAAGTCCATTCTTCTATATTTTTTTCGGAAAAGGGTCAAAAATACCCTCAAAATATTGGAAATGGTACAAAATTACCCTCAATCCACCTATTGACTCCAAAATACCCTTCTCACCCACCTATTGGGTCCAAAATACCCTTGTCATCCACCTTTTGGTTCAAAATTGACCACTTATTTAACGGTTTTATATTTAAACTATTTAAATATTTTTTTAAATACGTGGCACGCAACTATATGTTATAATTTAACTTATTAGTATAATTTATAAATCAATCCACTACCCACCCATTACTAATTAAACCCCTCCAAATTAATACACCCGTCACATTATTAATGCAACAACAAAAAAGCTACTGCCAATTGAGTGTTTTTAAAAATTTGAGGCGAAAATATCTATAGAAGTAAATTATCATACGTTAAGTGTCTAAATAAAAATTACCGATAAACTTAAAAGTCTGACTATGTTCATCTTAATTATTCTTACGTCTCGATTATGTGATGTTACTTCATAGTTAACTTTTTAAAAAAATAATATATTAAAGGTTTTAAAATAAATCATAAATATTTATAAAATTATATTTTAAAAAAGTGCATGAATTAATTCGGGATGTATTACTTCTTTACCTTTAATCATAAATTTTTAATTCAATCTTGAAAGAGAATCCTATTGAAAGTGTCCTCCTAAATAAGCGGCTCAACCTATATTTAATTGGGGCTTCGATTCGGACTCAAATAATTTTGAATGTCATTTTCAGGAATCTATAATTGCATCGTGTTTTAGTAGTGTTTATGACAATTTTGATATTATAATTGGATTATTAATTGGGTGGGGTTTAGTTAGTAATGAGTGGGTAGTGGATTGATTTATAAATTATATTAATAAATTAAATTATAACCAATAGTTGAACGCCAAGTATTTTAAAAAATATTTAAAGAGTTTAATTTTAAAACAATTAAAGAAGTGGTCAATTTTGAACCCAAAGGTGGATGACAAGGGTATTTTGGAGCCAATATGTGGATGAAAAGGGCATTTTGGAGCCAATAGGTGGATGAAGGGTAATTTTGTACTATTTTCAATACTTCAAGTGTATTTTAGGCCCTTTTCCGTATTTTTTTTAGAATACAAAGTTGCTAATATATTCCTTAAAAAGTTATGCAAAGTTAATTTTTTTCTTTCACATGAAATAGTTTACTTTTTAATAAATAGTACTTTTAATTTTTAATTTGTTTATCTGATTTTTTGACTTGATATGATATGTGAAGTTAAATAAAAAAAAACTGTTTGAATCTTATACTTTTAAACTACAAATTGAAACATGCGTTGTGATGCATTGATAAGAGTGCTTCACTCTTAACCAGAGATCTCGGATTCAAACCCTGGATATGGAGAAAATCATGTTGGGAGCGCCATCCCAAAATGGACCCTGCAGTACGAATTAATATCTGGTATATGTGTTGAGTCTCGATAAATTAGAATTCAAGCTTAAAAATTTCCTCTGATTGAGAAAATAAGGACCTATTTATTTTATCTCAATTTATGTGACATTGCAATTTCCCTTCTAGTCATTGTTCTAAAAAAGTGATACTTTTTTATATTAGATAACACACTTCAGCTTTAAAATATTAATTTTTTCTTAATAAAAGGTTTATAATTATATAAAGGATAATTGTATATAATAGCAAACTAATAACTTAAAATAAATGGAGTAGCTAGGTTTTGATTTAATTGTGCTCCATAGCAAACGTTTGCAAAAAATTGTCAGGCGCCTCTCTTCCAATATCTCGCTCGCCACTCTCCTCCAATCTCTCCCTCGCTTCCTCACTTTTTATACAAACACAAGTGTATAAAAATTGTTTCGAATTGTATAAAGCAGAGGAAATTGTATAAATACATATATTTTTGTTCCCCTCTCTCCCCTCTTCCAGATCTCGCTCGCCACTCTCCCAAATCTCGCTCGCCACCCTCGCCTTTCTCACTTATACAAACAGAAACGAAATGTATAAATTGCGTTTCTGTTTGTATAAAGCGTGAGAAAATTGTATATACACATGCAAGTATATATATTTTCGTCCTATACACTTATAATTATACAATAAAAATACTCCCCTGCCCGATTTCTTTTGCCTTTCTCTCTTTCTCGTTTTATACAAATTTCAAATTGTATCTAATTTCTCTCTTTCTCGTTTTATACAATTGGATTCAATTGTATATTCCCTGCCAAGTCTCTTTTGTCTTTCTCTCTTTCTCATTTTATACAAATTCAAATTTTATATAATCGTTCTATACACTTATAATCATACAATTCGTTTTTATACAAGTCTCTGCCCAAGTGTCTTTCTCTTTCTCGTTTTATACACTTCGTTTTATACAATTCGCTTCAACTGTATATGTATAGCGAATTATACAGTTTCTATGTTTGCTATGGAGCGCAATTATGCAAACTTTGCTATAGCATACAAATATAATTTTTTTATTTGCTATAAGTGAAAGTTGCCCATATATAAATTATGTCGTATTTTAAATTATAAATTTTAAGAGATTCCCTTGTTTCTTATTTATACTTACTCCGTACCTGTTAAATATTATTATATAAATTAAAACGTTTTCGGACTTTTCAAACGTATCAACAGGAAGTCTTGATAGTCTTTTGCATTAACAGTTCTCCTAATATAATTAACTTTTTTTTTATTCAAAACAAACAGTTAATAATAATGCAGGCAGCCGGCAGGGCAATTATTTATGTTTGTTAATCAAAGGTCTTGTATTCAAATTTTATCTATTGAGTATTTTTTATAGTAAACGTTATATTTTTAATATAGAACTTTTTAATAAGAATTCAAATTTAATTAGATTCGATACGAGTAAAGTTAGGAGAAGGTTTCCAAAAAGACCAAAAAAATATTCATGAAGAATTAATTGCGGACGTGGAATAGTGGCTTGTGGAAAATTTTCCTCATCATTATTCCGATGTAATATTATTGATATATGTAATTACTTTTATTCTGTTTTTTTTTATATGTCATCTTTATTATAAATAGTTAGTTCATGATATTTATTATTTTATAAAATTAATGTATAAATTATAGTATTTTTCTGTTTATACTTTTAATAATTAATTAATTTTGAAAATAATTATTTGTTCAACTTAGAAAAATTAATAAATAGTTAATGTTGCCATGTTTTTCTTTGTCAAAGTAAAACTAAAATTCAGGTCGGCAGTCATATCTAGATCAAGAATTTCTCGTCTAATTTTATTATAAACAACATCATATTTAGATCAATTTGAAGTAATGAAATTTAAATATTTTGTGAAGTTTGCTTTAAGAACTTCGAAAAAAATCATTTTTACACAAAATATATAGAAAAATTGAGGTGGATTTTTTTTTTTTTTCAAATTTTGGATCAATTCAATTCATACTGATAAAAATTTAGCTCAAAAAACAAACTGAAAAACTTAAATAGTCGTCCAAATATATTTAATTTTTGAAATCTATCATATTTATCATTTATTAAAAAATGAACTTCACAAAAACATTAAATAAGGAATGGTAAACTTAGTAAAATTTGAAAATATGACATATAAAAATAAAAAAGACGTAGTAATTGAAACGTTTATACCATCTTCATCAAAAACTTTTCTAACCTATCAACAGTAAGTCTTTCTAGTCTTATGCATTGAATGTTTAAACCCCACAATGTCCCAAAAAAAAAATCACCTGATTGTACATGCGGATAATTTTTTAGAGATTTCAAATTTAAATTTTAATCTAAAATTTTATTTAAAGTTGAATATTATATTTTTAATTTGAATCTTTTAATAAAAATTTTAATTTAATCAAATTCAAAATAAACACCGAATAGTATAGAGAAGGTACATAAAAGCAGAAGTTATTGTTCCTTAAGTCATGATTAGTAGTTTGTGGAAAATTTTCCTGATCATTATTCCACATTCACATTTTATTTTTCATGGATTAATATTTAAACCATAATATATCTCTTGGGGGAAAAAATAGAACATTAATTGAGATTATTTTATATTTCAAAATAAGTGAATTATTTAAAATTTAAGAAAGTCCATTCTTCTATTTTTTTTTAGAATACAAAGTTGCTAATATATTTCTTAAAAAGTTATGCAAAATTATTATTTTTTCTTTCACATGAAATAGTTTACTTTTTAATAAATAGTATTTTATATTTTCAATTTATTTATCTGATTTTTTAATTTGATATGATATGTGAAGTTAAATAAAAAAAATTGTTTGAATCTTATACTTTTAAATTGAAAATTGAAATAGATGATACAATTTTTTTATTTTTAAAAAATACTTATAAGTATATTATTGCTTAAAAAAAAAATAAGCCCCTCAAATTTTAAGGCATGTGTCTCGTCGTATATTGACGAAGACTTTGATTTGCATGCGGTCAATTGCAACTTGAATAATGAATTTAATATGTGCAAATAAATATTTCACATTAATATATAATTGAAAAATATAAGAAGCTAAATATAGTCTTAAGAATATTCTTAATTGAGTGAGACTTTTTGAAAGAAAATAATACTATCAAACAATATTAAGATTTTCAATATGACCAACATGGGTTGTCGTGCTTTAGTGAGAGTGCTCACCCTTAATCAGAAGTTTCGAGTTCGAGCCTTGGATATGAAGAAAATCATGTTGGGAGCGCCATCTCCAAATAGACCATGCAATACGAATTAATATCTGATATTTGTGTTGAATCTCGATAAATTAGAATTCAAGCTTAAAAATTTCCTCCCTGTCTATTTATTTTATCTCAATTTTGTGCCGTTGCTATTTCCCTTTTAGTCATTGTTCAAGAAAGAAATGATACTTTTTTATATTAGATAACACACTTTAACTTTAAATATTATTTCTTTTCCTAATAAAAAGATTTATAATTATATAAATTATGAATTTTAAGAGATTCCCTCGTTTCTTATTTTTACTTACTTCGTACCTGTTAAATATTATCATATAAATTAAAACGTTTTCGAACTTTTCAAACGTATCAACAGAAAGTCTTGATAGTCTTTTGCATTAACAGTTCTCATAATATAATTAACTTTTGTTTGATTCAAAACAAACAGTTAATAATAATGCAGGCAGCCGGCAGGGCAATTCTTTATGTTTGTTAATCAAAGGTTTTGTATTCAAATTTTATCTATTGTTATTTTTTATAGTAAGCGTTACATTTTTAATATAAAACTTTTTAATAAGAATTCAGATTTAATTAGACTCGATACGAGTAAAGTTAGGAGAAGGTTCCCAAAAAGACCAAAAAAATATTCATGAAGAATTAATTGCGGACGTGGAATAGTGGCTTGTGGAAAATTTTCCTCATCAATATTCCGATGTAATATTATTGATATATGTAATTACTTTCATTCCGTTCTTTTTATATGTCATCTTTATTATAAATAGTTAGTTTATGATATTTATTATTTTATAAAATTAATGTATAAATTATAGTATTTTTCTGTTTATACTCTTAATAATTAATTAATTTTGAAAATAAATATTTGTTCAACTTAGAAAAATTAATAAGTAGTTAATGTTGCCATGTTTTTCTTTGTCAAAGTAAAACTAAAATTCAGGTTGACAGTCATATCTAGATCAGGAATTTCTCGTCTGATTTCATTAATCATTATAAACAACATCATATTTAACATGAATATTTAGATCATTTGAGGTAATGAAATTTAAATATTTTGTGATGTTGTCAAATTTGCTTTAAGAACTTCGAAAAAATCATTTTTACACAAAATATATAGAAAAATTGAGGTGATTTTTTTTTCTTCAAATTTTGGATCAATAAATACTCAAAATAAATTTGGCTCAAAAAACAAACTAAATATTTTAAATAGTAATTCAAATATATTTCAAAATTTTGAAATCTAGCATATTTATCATTTATTAAAAAATTAATTTAAAAAAAAACATTAAATAAGAAATTTAAACTTAGTAAAATCTGAAAAGGTGACGTATAAAAAAAAACGGAGGAAGTAATGTCCAAGGTGCCACACTCCTATATAAACGCCCAATAACTTGTAATAATATCAAACAATACTTGATAAAAAAAAAGATGTCTACAAACATAGGCTATTTGAGTTCTTTTATTTTCTTCCTCCTTTCTTTTGTGACTTATACTTATGCTACCTCTTTTGAGGTCCGAAACAACTGTCCATACACCGTCTGGGCGGCATCGACTCCGATAGGCGGTGGCCAACGTCTCGATCAAGGCCAGACTTGGACCATTGATGCACCGAGGGGCACTAAGATGGCACGTATATGGGGTCGTACTAATTGCAACTTTGATGGTGCTGGTAGAGGTTCTTGTGAGACTGGTGATTGTGGTGGAGTCTTGCAGTGTACCGGGTGGGGTAAGCCGCCAAACACCCTGGCCGAATACGCCTTGAACCAGTTTAACAACCTAGATTTCTGGGACATTTCTTTAGTCGATGGATTTAATATACCGATGACTTTCGCCCCGGCTAATCCTAGTGGAGGAAAATGCCACTCAATTCAATGCACGGCCAATATAAATGGTGAATGCCCTAGTCAACTTAAAGTACCCGGAGGATGTAACAATCCTTGTACCACGTTTGGAGGACAACAATATTGTTGCACCGAAGGTCCATGTAGTCCTACTGATTGGTCGAAATTTTTCAAACAAAGATGCCCTGATGCCTATAGCTACCCTCAAGATGATGCGACTAGCACATTTGCTTGCCCTAGTGATAGTACAAATTATAAGGTTGTTTTTTGCCCATAATTAATGCTACAATAAAGCATATTTTGCTACAAATTATATGGTATGAAAAATTACCAAAATAATAAGTATCTTAAAAGGTCTGTTAAACTATTTATGTTGGTGAGATAATAATTTGTTATGTGTGTAATGCATACACACTCCCTTCAACTTATATATTTTGATCATGATGAATAAATAATAATATCTTTGATAATTGTGTGTCGTTATTTACTTTACTTCAACATTTTCTTGCCTTTTTTTTTTATGGTTGAATTTGAAATTTATTAATGAATTACTTGCGGGTGTATCAGATATGGTCTCAATGTTTATTGGTTAGATTTTGTGATTTAGTTTATCGATTTTTTGTTTATAAACATGCTAAATCGATGATCAATAAGAAACTTTTATTAACTTTTAGCTAATCAACTATCAATCCTTAAATACTCAATTTTTTATTTAATTATTCGTTATATACGTCCAAGTCACAACTTCATGCATAAAAATCTAGAAATTACAAGCGAAAACAAATTCAAAAAAAAATAAAACAAGTGTGGACCTACCTTATTGTTAAGAGGTGTTAACTAACACTGCTTCGTTTATTATATGTATATAGAAATAATGTAATAACACAACTTTAACAAGTGAACAAAAACATCAGCACCAAGACAATACACATAGAAGTATTAATTGAGAAAAAACTTATCCGCATCGGATTTTTACATCAAGTCGATGCAGATTTCATTATTACGTGATTTAATGATTTAAAACATATGTAAATTAATTATGATTAAGTAAAATGAACTATAAATTTAAACACATACATGTATTGGCTTGGTGTAAACACCCGATGCGGATAAGTTTTACCCATAAAAAATAGGGTATGAGGATTATGTTTGTTGTGTTTCCAAAAAATTTCTTGCCTACGAACCAAAAAACATTCCCTGTTTTCTAAATTCATTGGGAGAGTTTTTTAATAAACTTTGAATCTCTAGAAATTAAAGAATTAAATCATTTTTTGCAGATTAAGAATTAGCTATGAATTTCATCGCAAGGCTATTGCTATATTTTGATTCTTGCTAACAAAACTAAAAGATAATATTATATAATATAGTCATTAATATCATTTAAAGTGATGACTTTCTCTATTCCTCCTCCAATTTAAGTGGCTTGTAAATTTCTCCCTTATAGGAATTTTCCTTATAATCATTCCATCCATTTAATTATTCTTTATGGAAAGAAATACAAATTTCCACAACTTAATATAGTGGAATTTTAAATGACAAAGGTGCCAAAAGTTGTCACACCCCTATATAAACAACCCAATAATTTGTAACTATATATCAAAAAAATAAAAAAAATATGTACACAAACATGGGCTACTTGAGATCTTCTTTTATTTTCTTCTTCCTTGCTTTAGTGACTTACACTTATGCTGCCACTATCGAGGTACGCAACAACTGTCCCTACACCGTTTGGGCGGCATCGACCCCGATAGGTGGTGGTCGACGTCTCGATCGAGGCCAAACATGGGTCATCAATGCGCCAAGGGGCACTAAGATGGCACGTATATGGGGTCGTACTAATTGCAACTTTGATGGTGCTGGTAGAGGTTCATGCCAGACTGGTGATTGTGGTGGGGTCTTACAGTGTACCGGGTGGGGCAAACCCCCAAACACCCTAGCTGAATATGCTTTGGACCAATTCAGCAACCTAGATTTCTGGGACATTTCTTTGGTTGACGGATTTAATATACCGATGACTTTCGCCCCAACCAATCCTAGTGGAGGAAAATGTCATGCAATTCATTGCACGGCTAATATAAACGGTGAATGCCCTGGTCCACTTAGGGTACCCGGAGGATGTAACAACCCTTGTACCACATTCGGAGGACAACAATATTGTTGTACTCAAGGTCCATGTGATCCTACAAAATTCTCGAGATTTTTCAAATGGAGGTGCCCTAATGCTTATAGCTACCCTCAAGATGATCCTACTAGCTTATTCACTTGCCCTAGTGGTAGTACAAATTATAGGGTTGTTTTTTGCCCATAATTGATGCCACAATAAAGCATATTTTGCTACAAATTAAATGGTATGAAAAAATTACCAAAATAATAAACATCTTAAAAGGTCTGCTAAACTATGTTAGCATTTGATAATAATCTCCAACTTGTGTAATGGATATCTCCCTTCAACGAATATAGTTTTATCACAATTAATAAATAATAATATTGTTATTACTTTTACATCAATCAACTGGTTAACACATGTCGAGGGCGGCTCAAGCGTATTAACGGTCTAAAGCAAAAATTAAATGAGATCTTAAATTTAAATTATTATTAATTTTTATATAATTGATTTCGTCTAGTTTTCATGTGATAGTATAATCGTTCTTATTTTAAATTATTTTTCATGAGATATAGTACTCCAAATATGTCGAAATTCTTCTAATAATTTCTTCATTTTTCATGAAATGTTTACTTTTTCTAAAAATAATAACTTATAGTCTATTATTATTAAAAATGAGGCCCTTTAAATTTAAAGGCCTATGACACATGTCTTTTTTAACACTGTCGACCACCCCTGCACATGCATAGTGCTAGTAAATTGGCAGGTTTATCGGATATGGTCCAGGTGTTTATTGATTGGTTCAGTTAGATTTTGTGTATTTTTTACTTATAACACGCTAAATCGATAGCCAAACTTAACCAATGAACCAACAATCCTGTTTTCTTAATTTCATTAGCAGAGTTTTTTTTCCAATTAACTTTGAATCTCCAGAAATTAAAGAACTAATCATTATTGCAGTTTGGTAATTTAGATTAAATGACAGTATATAATATAATATAACCATGATTAATATCATGGTTTCATTTGATGACTTTTCTCTATTGCTCCTTCAACATGATGTCTTACACTTAACAAATATACAAGTGGCTAGCTAGTAAATTTCTCCCTTATAGAAATTTTCCTTATAATCATTCCATCCATTTAATTCTTTATTAATAAAAAATAAAAATTTCCACAATTTATGTAGTGGAAGTTTTAAGATAGATATATTTTTCTTAATTTTTTTAAAGGTATTTGGCTAAATTTATAAGCAGTTTAAAACAACTTATTATAAACTTAGCTAAATATCTTAAATTGTCCTTATTGGGCTGCGTCCGTGCTACTAGATGGTAGTGTCCAGCTCAACCTTAACTCCAATTGAACAATCTATGTTCCACCTGGCACATCATGAGCCCGTATTTGGGCCCAAATTGATTGCAATTTCGATGATTCGGGCCGTGATAAGTCGTAAGTGTCAGACTAGAGATTGCAATGATTTACTCCGTGTGAATCTTATGGGCTACCACCAAACTCTTTGGCTGAATATTCCCTAAATCAAGACAACAATCTTTGATTTTTTTGATGTCTCTTTCATCGATGGACTCAACGTATCAATAGAATTTAGCCCTACATCGAATGGGTGCACCCGTGGAATTTGTGTATGCATTCACCGTATACCAGTGTATACAACGTGCATACAATATCTGAAACATGTATGTGTTGACACACGACTCATTTTTAGGACCTCCATTATCTGCATTTACTAGTTTCAACCCTGTACTCTTGTATTACTAAATTGGGCCTTGTATACTAGTGTATACATCATATATACAGCCCTCTGTTGGGATTTGAAAATTCAATTTTCAGCCACCTGTCTTCGACCTGTTCCTTAGCTTAACCGGACTTCAATCATCCGTAGTGGGCTGATTCGATAAGGGCAAATTTGGGCCTCCATGGCCCAAATGGAGGTGGAGTCCATAATAATATATAGAAGACTCAAAAGGAGCTGATTTCAAGCATAAACAAATGAAAAGGAATTTAGGAAAGATGCATAAATCACAATATACACATATAGCCCACGTGATCTTAACATGACAAACAATTATGGATAGAGGGAGTAATAATGTAAAGGGAAATAAAAATTATAAAATCTAATCATTTATCCTTAATAACATAGTATAAATTAATGACTATAAAAATGCATACCAGGATCTATTACATAAGAAATGATGTCAGTGAATCAAGCAACAAGAGCAAAATACACAAATATTTAATTGTGCAAAAGAAGAAGAAGAAGAAAAGGAGGAGGAGGATGTTAAGAATTTTCGTTGTTTTAAAATGTTTATTGTCTGTTATCAGAAAATGTTATAACTATTTGAAAAAGTTGCAACCCTTCGGAAAAGTCACAACCTTTATAAAAGTCGCGACTCTTTATTAAAGTCATAACTCTTCATTAAAGTCACAACTTTTTATAAAAGTCACAACGTTCATAAAATTATAATTTTTCATGAAAGAGTAAAGCTACTTTATAAAATAAATAAATTAAAAAAGACTTTTGAGTTGGGATGACGCTACGTAGGCGGGACAAGGGTTCTTACAAAATTGAGATTATATATTCATTACATATGCAATTTCCTTGTAGAAATCATATGAACGTTCATAATTGAACAAATTCATGTAGAGAGAATCAATTTTGGGAAATTTCTGATTTGTATTATATGAAAACTGAATTACAAAGATGAAGTATGGTACTATATATATACACATGGAATGTACTGACTGACTCCTAACTAACTAACAGATTAGCTAACTAATTGAAACTCCTAACTAACTAATTAAAAAATTAGCTAACTAATTGAACATACATAATTATGCCTCTAAGCCTGCATTACACTATCTCCAATACCCTCCCTCAAGCTGGATGTACTGAATATATTCAGAACACCAAGCTTGGCCAATAGAAAAGCATGTTGTGAACGACCAAGTGCTTTAGTAAGCAAATCTGCCTGCTGGTCCTTAGTGTTGATGTATATGGTCTGAATGAGTCCTTGTTGAATCCTTTCACGTATAAAATGACAATCAATTTCAATATGTTTGGTCCTCTCATGAAAAACAGGATTTGCAGCAATTTGTATTGCAGCCTTGCTGTCACAATGTATTGATGAAGGAGTATGCAGTGGTACTTGAAGTTCCTTAAACAAACTTGCCACCCATACGACCTCTGCTGTGAGTGTAGCTAAACTCCTATATTCTGCCTCTGCAGAACTCCTGGATACAATATTCTGTTTCTTGGATTTCCAAGATATCAATAAATCACCAAATTTGAGCAAATATCCACTAACTGACTTCCTGGTACTGAGACAAGCAGCCCAGTCGGCATCACAGAATCCAGTCAACTTAAATTCCCTATGAGAGATCATAAGCAAGCCCAACCCTGGATTACCTTTAATGTACCTGATCACTCTCATAGCTGCATTCCAATGTGAGATTTTAGGTTGTTGCATATATTGACTTAAAGTCTGAACAGTGAAGGCAATGTCAGGTCTTGTGTTGGTCAAGTAGAGTAATTTTTCAATCAATCTTTGATAGCTACTAACATCATGCAGTAATGGATCATCACTGCTACCACCATATTCAGCTGGAGTTAGCTTGAGATTGCATTCCAATGGTGTTGAGACTGGTTGTGCACCTGCTAGCCCAGCCTCCGAAATCAACTATAATGCATACTTTCTTTGGCTCATGACAATACCAGATGATGACATACAAAACTCTATGCCCAGAAAGTATCTCAATTCACCCAAATCTTTTATTTTAAAATGATTGTGTAGCACCTGCTTAGTGTCCTGAACCAGTAAAGGATCACTTCCCGTGATTAACAAATCATCGACATAAACTAAAACAATAACCTGTCCAACAGTGCTCTTCTTGGTGAACAATGAATAGTCTAAATGACTCTGAGTGTATCCTGATTGGCAAAGGGCTTCAGTAAGCTTAGCATTCCATTGCCTAGATGCTTGTATAAGTCCATACAATGACTTTACAAGCTTACATACAAGATGTTTATCTGTACTAACAAACCCCTTAGGTAGTTCCATGTATACTTCTTCAAATAGATCACCTTGTAAGAAGGCATTGAAGACATCCATTTGGAATATCTTCCAGTTTTCAACTGCAGCTAAGGCAATAATTGATCTCACAGTGACCATTTTAACTACCGTAGCAAACGTTTCTTGATAGTCAATACCTTCAGTCTGACTATATCCCTTAGCCACAAGCCTTGCTTTAAACCTATCAATAGTACCATCTTCCTTGTATTTGATTTTGAACACCCATTTACAACCTATTGCTGACTTCATGGCTGACAACTTTACTATCTCCCAAGTGTCATTTTCTTCCAATGCTTTAATCTCTTGTTGCATAGCCAGTACCCATCTAGGATCTTGAACAGCTTCCTCATAACATCTAGGTTCCACTTCTGCAGAAACTTGCCAAGAAATGCTTGATATTTTGGAGATAAGTGCTGGTAAGATATGTAATTGGCTATGGAATAAGGATGATTAGAATCAATTGCATTAGTCACAAAATCCTTTAGCCAAACAGAAGGCTTTGAGGATCTAGTAGAATGTCTTGGCCTTTGCTCAACTACCAATTCATTAGGAATTACATAAAAAACATCATCATCTATATTCTGTACATCAGCACCACCATGTGCCTCCTCTAAATCTGCATTAGCATTATCATCATGTGCATTATCATTTATCTCCAAGTGAGGAACTATGTCTTCCACCACCCTTTCTTCATCAAGAATTAGATCATTTTCAGGAAATATAGGTCGATGAAATTTCTCCTTCTGTGCAGCAAAAGGAAATATACCTTCTTTGAAAATAACATCTCTACTGACTAATAATCTTTTTGCACTCAAACTGTAAACAATGTAACCTTTCTGAGTTGCTGAATAGCCTAACAACACACATGCCTCAGCTCTAGGTGAAAATTTATCAGCTCTAAGTGCCTTGGTGACATAACATAAACAACCAATGGTTCTTATATGAGTAAAACTAGGTTGATGACCATGAAAAATAACATATGGTGATTGACCCTTCAATGTTGTTGTCGCGCCCCATTTTCTCTCGAAAACTGGTTTATCACGACCTAACAACTCTTTTGGAATTTTGAGCTTTTGGAGTCGCCACCTAACGAATTAAGGCGCGTTAGGGCACCTATCTAACCTAACTAAGTCTAGCTAAGGTCAACGAGCCAGAGATCAGGGTAAGGGTTCAAATTACCTCGAGGGGAAGGTGTTAGGCATCCCTCAAGGTCCACAAATGTGGGTCCCAACCGTATCTCATGCAATTTATGTGGGGGTTGCAAGTAGCAATTAAGGTCACTTCATTTATTAGTTAATTAACTAACATGCTTGCTAAGCGATAAACATAACATTAGACAATTAAAACTATTTTTATCATTTTTTATTAATTTAAACATGCAAAGGTAGGTGATAGAAATAAATAAACAATTAAGCTCATGTTTTATGTAATATAGCATACGAGACTATGTGATATAACAAGTTGAACAAAAACTCGTATTATTATTTCAATTAAATATTTAAGCATGCGAGTCTAAGTGATAACAATAAAACATATATTAAGCAATTAATAAAGAGGTAAGCGAGAGGATAGAAAAGAGACAAATAAATGAGCAAACAATTTTTTTTTTATTTACCCCAAACAAATATAATTTAAACAAAACATATAAAAGGATAAAAGGGAGAGGATTCAAACAAGCAACGCAAACAAGACGGTCATTTTAGCATGATATGTTTCAACTTGGCCTCGAAATTTTAATTAGACATGCTTGCAAACAACACATAATTGTGAAAGATCTTCATGCGATGTGTGTGGCATACAAGCATTCAAACAAGCAACATAATATTATTAAAAAGGCAAAACTGTATCATTTTTATTTATTTCACAACTAATTAGCTTAAAGTTTATTCTAAGTGACAACATTTAAAAAATAATGTAGAAAGTGATTACTGAATAATTTATTTTTTATCAAAAGATTAACAAGTAATTCCATATTTTTAGTCTAGATTTAGCAAACTAAAAATATAATTAGTCGGATTAGTTAAAACTGATTTTATTAATTGAGTTCTAAGGGCATGATTTCTAAGATGACAGATTTATTGTTTTGATTCAAACATATCTTAGAACTATAATTAATCTTGTATTCATAAATCTACTAAACAAATAGCGTTACTTAGATATGAGCATGATATCTAAGTGCGAACATGAT